>CM036776.1:13419315-13771815 GCA_020796225.1 Arion vulgaris | reverse complement strand
ATGTAGGACTTATTCCAGTTTCAGGGGTAGTTGTAATTTAGATTTCCCTAAGTAAATTATCAAGGTCTCCTGTAGTTCAATCCTGAACTGTGTGAAAACCAAGAATTTTGGCCAAGCTGGCTTCAAATCTCGAAATTTCCACAGCACAATATCACTAGCACAGTGTTGGCAACTTTTCTACCAGCAACGCTATATGTGTTTTTTAATATAAGTGTTAAGAAGAATCAGCCGTAGACTATGCACAGAGAATAAAACAAACAAATCTATCCAGAAGAAACTAGAAATGAAAGAAAACTGGCTGATACTACAAATAATAATGAGAACATTGAAGCATTTCTGACACATAAAAAGACAAGAAGGGTTGGAGAAAACAATTATGAAGCAAGGTATCCTGGCAGAGTAGTAGAGGAAGATGTCATGTATTCAGAATGCTGTAAATATTCTTGCCAAATTTGATAAATGAAGAGCTTTAAAAATGACAAGATTGTGCATCATTGGAGACCATTATTAAAAAATGGAGATGGAGATGGATTGGGTATGTATGTTGTGTGTCAGTACGGACATTGTATGCCAGTAGGGACATGGTATGCCAGTACTGACATTGTATGTCAGTAGGGACATTGTATGCCAGTACAGACATTGTATGTCAGTACGGACATTGTATGTCAGTACGGACATTGTATGCCAGTAGGGACATGGTATGCCAGTAGGGACATTGTATATCAGTGTACGGACATTGCATGTCAGTACGGACATTGTATGCCAGTAGGGACATGGTATGCCAGTAGGGACATTGTATGTGAGTACGGACATTGCATGCCAGTAGGGACATGGTATGCTGGTAGGGACATTATATATGCCAGTAGGGACATTATATGCCAGTATGATCATTGTATGCCAGTAGAGACATTGTGTGCCACTAGGGATATTGTATCATTGTATGTCAGTAGGTCAGCTCTTCGAGGGACAACGAATGGGAAAGAAGACCTGGACACCCAAAGTAAACATAAAGAAGAACTGTGAAAAGAGAATTGAAAGAATGTGATCTGATGTGAGAAGCATTGGTAGAAATATGGCAAAACAACAACAATGACAATTTCTTGTGGAAGACTTTTGTGTCAAACAGGACAAGAAGAGGATATAGATAGATAGAAGTCGGAGGAGGGTAACATGGTTATATATATATATATATATTGTGTATTCTATCACATTGTACAAGTAGAGATGGATGCTTGAGGAGTAGAGAGGACAAAAAAACTATTGTTACTGCCTGTAGTATCGTCTTTTGCACGAAGGTGAACGAAGGCTTTCGACACGGTCAACAGGGAGGGTCTATGTAAGATCATGGAAAAATTTGATGCCCAGTGAAATTCATCAAGATCGTCCAACAGTTTCATGAGGGCATGATGGCACGTGTACTTGACGAAGGGGAGCTGTCGAAGCCTTCCATGTCACCAACGGCAGCAAACAGGGCTGTGTACTGGCCCCAACACTCTTCAGCATGATGTTTGTTGCCATGCTCACGGATGTCTTTGGGAAGGCGACGAACATGGGGTAAAGATTAGATACACGACAGACGGTAATCTATTCAATCTTCGGAGGTTAAAATCCTCCACCAAGGTAAAAGAATAAACTATCTCAAACCTGTTGTTTGCTGATGACTGCGCCCTCGCTACCAACTCTGTGGAAGAAATGCAGACTTACATGGACAAGTTCTCAATGGCCTGTGATAGGTTTGGCCTCACCATTAACACAAAAAAAACAGAGGTCAACCTCATAAGGTGGCTATTAGTATCGTCTTTTAGAGCGGTGTAGGACAGTGGGACGAGAGCCTAAGGAATTAAATGGCCGCATGGCTAGTGCAGTCGCCGCGGTTATCCAGGTTAGGATTTTTCATTTATGTCCACAACAGAAGAAAATCCTTGGCCTTAGCGTGAATTAAACATGGGTCCCCCGCATGGGAGCCACGCTCTAATCCATTCGGTCAGGCGTTCCTCTAGAGAGAGAAGTGTGTTTAACCAGCGAGTCACAGGAGCCATCAGTATGTAAACCCTTCAACATCTTCTGGGGAAGACTGAACACCTAGGGGTCTGTCCGAACTGCTATGATATCAGTTCAGTAACCAATATCTAACTTCCTTCTGTGCTATTTTTATTTTATATTGATATATAGCGCTAGCAAGCAGGTTGTCCCATTGCTATCAATGTCAAATATAGGATTAGCAACACATTTTCAGTTCAATTCAGCAAGCCTGATAATGTTATCCGATATGAGCTCTTTGTAACAAAACTCATAAATACAAATATAGCCACAATCAGTATGATTGCATCTGTTGCATCTGTTGTTAGACTATGCAAATATTTGAAATTCTTTTACAGGTGACTAACTGGGTCAAAATATTATGAATTCTTTTATAAGTGATTATTGAAAGTCGCTGAGAGTCGGGATAGCAGAGTTGTTAGTTTACCCGCTTCCTGTGTGCGTGGTCGAGTTCCATTCCAGAGTGGGAGTGGAGTTTTTTCAAATGTAAATGCTCTCAGATTGACCTAGCCTCAATTGATTTACTTGACTTATTCCTCTCCGATCCTTGTGAAGCACAGGGCCACAACAGTTGTATGCCACTTTTTCTGGCCTTTGGCTGTTTTCTTTATGGCCTCCCAGGATAGTCCAGCACACTTAAGTTTCCCAAGAAGACTCCAGCACATCAGCTTCCTTCTGGGTTTTTCTCTATGTCATCCAACTTCGAAATAGAACCCTAGTCTCTCCAAGACTCTAGTTATTAGTTTCAAATAATTTGTTTTTTGTAACATCTTTTTTTAAATGGATTGGTACTTAGCTATCACACAACCCCCAACCTGGAGGACCAGGAGGTCACATCTAGTCTGGTCTCTCTTCTTTGACCTGTCTGGCTAGGGTAACCCTGCCAGTATTTCTCCAGGGGTCATTGAGGTATGCAAGCCCCTCTAAAGGTAATAGCCTCATCTCTTCTTCTTCTTTGCGTTCATTCTTTACGATCAATTTTAATCACTCTGTGATATGTTTGATCTTTGCCAAGAACGTGTATACGTTGCACATTGGTTTGAAGGCCCTAAACGCATAGAGTTCTACACGTTTAGGACACATGCATCCGATTTCAGCCAAACCTCCTTAGTCGCCTACGACATGCGTGGCAGGTAGCAGTGGTCCTATTCTTTACACCCCAAATTTGGGCCCCGGTAACCACTCGGGCAGGTAATAGCCTCATGATGGAGCTTGCAGGCAAAAATTGGGTACCAGAAAAGCTGTAGAAAGTAAAGGGGTAATGTTGACCACATCCTCCATTGTCTGCTGATGGTCAATGAAAAATACAGACCTTACACCATATTCCCCAATATAGTTCATAGTATGAAAGTGGATACCTTTTCTTTTATTCAAGGTCTATGTAGCAATTTTGATTGCACAGGAAATGTTAAAAAGAAATTATGATACGAATTGGCAAAGCAACATCAGCTTTTAAAAGTCTAAATAAAATATGGAACTGCAAGTTATATAGTATTAAAACTAAATTACGAATTTTCAATTCAAATGTTGTATCAATCCTAACATATGCCAGCAGAGTTGGAAAATGACTAAAGATATAGAAAGCAAGTTGAATGCATTTGAAAATAGATGTCTGCGAAAAATAATGAATATAAATGGAACAAATTCAGGAGAAGTGATGAAATCAGAGACATGTCTGGTCAACCACTAGTGACAACTGTTATAAGAAAGAGAAGATGGAGATATGTTGGGCACACCTTAAGGAGAAATGATCAACGAATATCAAAGCAGACATTGAAGTGGGATGCAAAGGGTTCAAGAAAGAGAGGTCGACCTAAGGAGACCCTGAAGCTAACTTTGCTGAGAGAGGTAGGAAATATCGGTCTCAGTTCCATGGAGGAGATTGAGCGAGTTGCCCAGGATAGAGCGGTATGAAGAAATTACTTGCAGGCCCTATGTAACGTATAACGGTACGAGAGGAATTATTATTATTATTATGTGTTAAGTGGTTATGCTGTTGCCTTGCATACTGAAGGTTGTGGGTTCCAAGTAGATCCACACTGTTCAGTTCCCAAGTGCATTTTATTCAGAGATCACTAAGATTGTTGCTGGAGCTAGGGAGTATGTTTGTTGATTTGCGCTAATTCTTATTAACAAAGTACACAAACTCTTTGTGATGTGTGTGATTTGTGCAGAAAATGTGAGTAAGTTGCGGTAAATTAGACCCTGTGGCTATAGGACAGACACATCCAAATTTATGCAAAGTGATGTTTAGGTTCACGTGACTTCACATCCAGACATCCGCTATTAGTTTTGACACTAAATGTCATTCACTCTTTATTGATCCCTTCTCAGCAACTAGTTGTAGTTCTATATGACCTGAGTCAAAGAGCGTATGCATGCTGTGCCCATTTTTCTGACGCAGTGAGGTTGTTTCAGATAAGATACATTCTCAAACATTTTTAAACATGTATCAACTTTTTTCCTCCCTCCGCAAGAAATTAGGTATTTTCACAGCATATTTTCCTTTATAAAAGAAGAGGAATCATGGGATACAGGACAGATATGTCTATATTAGTTGTATTAACATAAACAGTCAGTAGTTTGTATTGTCACATATTTTATTTTTGCTTTCCAGCGACGGATTAGCATAATGCGTAAGCGCTCGCCTATCAACTCAGACTCGAGAGGGTTGTGGGTTCAATCCTGCACTGGACTTTCCACACATAAAGAGGAGAATTTGCCTTCCTACCTCCTGATCACTAGGGCCTAGAAATGTGAAGTGACAGGGACTTCAGACCCTAAAATTTGAAAAGGCTACAGGAAATTGTAATGTATTTTCTAGGTAGCAGTACAGTAACATAAGTCATTAACAGAGTTTTGCCAAGACCGAGTAACTCTGGTATGACCAACCAGTCTCTCTCTCTCTCTCTCTCTCTATCGCGATTGTTCTTTTGGCCATTTTGATCATTCTTATTGTGATATATAAACAGCCTTTGCCAAGAACGTTTTTTACGTCACATCTTCAGTAGCATTTGGAGCTTTGGTGCTTGTCCTTCGGCAATGTGTCCAATTTCAACCAGCATTTACTGGGTTTGCTCTCCCTCAGTCTTTGGCTGTCCCCAGCCGACCTGCAAGGCAGCAGGTTGCTATTTTCTTTTAGGGTAGCGACACATCTGCCCAGGTTACCTGTCTTTTTTTTGGACTACTTGGTTTGCCTACTGTCCAGTTTTTTATACGGTTTGCTCCGCTAGCCTTTGATTGTCACCAATCTAACTACAAGGCAGTAGTAGAGCTTGGTTCTGAATGGCATGACTGTTCCCTTACAGACATTCTTCTGGTGTGATTGCAGAAACCGTTACCTCCGATACTTGAGAATAAAAGTTTTAAGAACCCCAGGGAAATCACCAGAACCAATGAATATAAACAATAAATAGACAGTGAGCAAGTATTTGGGGCTTCTGGAAAAAACTAATTACCAGAGGATTCAAACAACAGGTTGTGGTATGAGTGAAAGTCATCTACAGGGTGTTCAACTTAAAAGCAGCCTGTGAATGGAGCGAATCTGGCATATATGTATGGAAATGAGAAGGTTCAGTTATGACGTAGTATAGGTCAAGGTTGTGTGATGGGTGTAATTGTAAAGGGAAGGGGCGATGAACAAATATGACGTAGGACAAGCTAGTCAGAACTGGTTTAAATAGTAAATAGACAAGATGCAATGCGTACCTGGCAAATTTCTATTTATCACTGGGGCTGCTTTAAAGTTGAACACCCTGTATAAAGGTTTGCAAACTCCAGAGGCTTATGTGGATCTACAGTCCTGGACATGCAAGTGTTCACAGCAATGAGAGAGTTGACAGGTTTGCATCGACAGCACTGATTGTTGTGGAGTCAAAGATAGACCGGAAGGGAGGGAGGGGGAGGTATTCTTCAGTTTCTCTACAAGTGATGGATGAAGATACTAAAATTGATATTGAATCTATCTAGAAATTTAATGAGTTTAGAATTACATGGTGTGCAAGCAAAACTGGATGCCTGAGTGACAGAATGAGGAGTGTGTTTAACCAGCAAGCCACAGGAACCATCAATATGTATATCATATCTTCAACATCTTCTGATGTAGACTGAGCCCCTATGTGTCCTCTTGGAATGTTATGATATCATGAGCCCCCATGTGTCTTCCTGGGATGCTACAATGTCAGTCCAGTAACCAGTAACGTTTGTTATACAATCAAAATATTCTGAATTCTTTTATAAGTGATTGGAGACTTTTGCAAGATCATTCCAACAGGAGGTAATTGGAAACGAACTTCTTAACAAATAAGTGTTGTATCCCCTAATCTTATGGTATCCCTTTAACATATATCCACTTGGGTAATGACGTTTCTGATGGCATTCTTCTGTAGTTGCAACAAGACAGGCACACAATAATATTTTTAAAATGTGATTAATCTTCTTCTTCTTCTCTTCCACCAGTTACTTCTTTATAGAAGTGTTGGGGGAATGTAGTGATCTTGTGTGTGCTTGTTCTATTAATGCATTTTGTTATTTTAAGATGTTGGTTTTTTATGATTTTACAGATTTATATAAAAATCTACACTTATACTAAGTTATACATCATAAAACATCTATTTCTTCCTTTGAAATAATAATAAGAATTGAAATACTAAAACTCGATAACTTTTAAAAGTATTAATTAATTTTCAAAATACTTATTACTCTGTGAATTATTAAACAGTACCTTCACATCACAAGCAATGAAGTCAACGATTTTCCAAACAATAGGAAGATGAAAAATAAAAACAAAAGGAAGGGAGGCAAATAGACAATCGTTTGTAAACATGCAGACGACACTATTCGAATAACGTAGATAAAAACAATCGATACTTTGCGCCCGAATGAGCGCCGATTCCATAGCGGCGGCTTCAGGTTACACATAAACAAAATGTTCATAGATTTGTTTTTGTAAACTACGTAGTAGTACGTAGTGGAATTGATTTTATAACAAATAAAAGCTAATCAAGTAACTAACTGCATACGGAGATGATGTTATCGTTACTATAGTAGTCATAAACTGAGAAATATAGTTATAATAATAGTATATACTTATTATACTATATACATATAATAGTACTTACCTAGATTTCTTGAACGTCGACGTTCTGTATCACCATCATGCTGCTCCTTGTCGTAATCTTTTTCTTCATCGCCGCCCGCTCCTCCTCCCCCACTAATGGCAATATCATCTTCATGGTCACGTAGTGATAACAATTCACCATTTTTTTCTGTGGTCTCCTCCATTGAAAAACCGTTTCGGGCCAAGCGTTCAACTTGTGACATTTGTGTAAATAAATGACTTGGATGGAACAACGGTCGCACGGCGGCAGAATTCGATCTATCCTGGATTCCAGTCCACTAAACAACTCACGCAACTACCACACGTCTAGTTCTGTACAGTAAAGGCAATGAATTTAAAAACAACAGCATCTGGGTTTCTCTAATACCCTGCCTAATAGTTATAGTTCCTGCAATATCGTTTCTGACAGGGAACACATGCTGTCTATAATTACTCTATTATTTTTACATCGTGTACTCAGAGTTGTTGTGTAATGCATTCAAATAATAGGAATAGGTACTAAATTAGATTACACCAGAGATATTCAGATCTGTGTTTGACTTTCTTTAGTTTGACTAAATATGCCTTATTTTCACAACCATGTCTTGTTTTGTTATATCTGATGGAATCTTTTACATTCCATTCTTTCTCTCTCCTGCACTGTTCTTCCCCCTTTAATATGGCAGCAGCACATCAAAATACTCTTTTCTATATTTGTTTCCCCACCCTGTGTCTTCACTTCAACAATTTATGTTAGCAAGCAAGACAAGCGATATGAACTGTTATTATATATCTTTTTCTTTTTAACACTGGTATACGAAAGCATAATTGCTTCTGTTCGTTCTGGCTGCGCATAAATTAATGGCGTCAGGTAGCTTGCCCTGATATGAATTTTGACCAATCACAGTGTTTAACTGTCGCTATTTACTTGTTGGGTCCTCTGACATTTTCGCGTCCTCTGGGAAAATCTAAACAGCTTGAGGAGTTTTTGCCATCATATGCGTTTGTGTTTACGAAACAGCAAATGTTGTAGCTATCACGCACGCTGACATCATTCTCATTTAATCAATATTTTTGCAACACAAATTTTAAACAATAGGGACAAGACTATGGCTCTTGTACAACTATGTTTATAATTATTTGATTGATTGATAGGTCCATCATTATCCATTATCAGTAGATACATCAATCAATTCGAACGGGAGTTGTTACTAAACACACTGAAATACATGCTTCGAGGAGATTACAATTATGACATGTCCGATGTGCGATGAAGATAATCCTACAATGAACAATCATTATCCATTGCACTTCGGTGAGTAACCAGAGTGCTCTGATCTCTTTCTACACAGGAAGATTTCAGCTGCAGTGCACGAACTTGTAGCACCTGACGAGGTCCCTGATATAATTTTGAAGATGGTGAGATATTTTGTCGAAATTTTATTTTTATTCTTTTCAATGAATTTTGTCCTGGCAGCGGATTTCCGGCATGCTCTTTCGATTTTGAACTGCCAGTTCTTTTACGTGCTCAAATTGAACACGGAACCTACGTTTTATCGTTCGTCTCCGCAGGATTAGAACTCGATTCACCTACACTGAGATCACGGATCTCAGGAAAATATCCAGGTGCTCCACGAGGAGCGAACCTGATACCTTTGGAACGAGCACCTAACCTCTACTTGTATGTTTACGAAACCGCAAATATTATAGCAATCACACACATACACTGACATAATTCTCAGTTAATCAATAGTTTTGCAACACAAGCTATAAACAATAGTGACAACAAAATGGCTCTTATGCAACTATGTTTATAATCAATTATTATATTCCTCGTACCGTTACACAAAGCCTGCAAATATTTCTTCGTATCGATCTATCCCTGCATCTCGTTCAATCTCTTCCATGGAATTGAACTCGATATTTCTTGCCTTCTAGTAAAGCTATTTCAGATTTTCCGTGAGTCCTTTCATTATTTTTTTTTAACCATCTGAACGTTTCGTTTTATCTATATCTTCTCTTTCGTATAACACTTGTTACTGTTGTTGACCAGACATTTCTCTGATTTCAATTTATCATGAATTTATCCCTGTTATGTTAATTATTTTTTGCATGAGCTATTTTCAAATGCATTCAACTTACTTTTTTAAATATCTTTAGTTATTGTCCAACTCTTGTTGGCGTATGTTAGAGGTGATACAGCATTGGAATTAAAAATTAGTAATTTAGTGTAAAACTGTGTAAAACCAGGAGTTCCATATTTTGTTTAGGTTTTTAAAAGTTGACACTGCTTGGTAATCATAGCATAATTTTTGTTGTTTTAGAATCTTCTCTAGCATCAAAAATTGCTACCCAAATAGGTATCAACTGATTATTATTAGTTTGAATGCCACTGTAATATCAACATTGCTTGTCATAGATGTCTTCATTAAATTTGTCTTTCCCAGCTTATCTGCAGTCCAACTTTTGATGTTATAGATGATAAGTTGCATGTTTTGCTTTGCATATCTAGTTGTTATTACTTAACAATGCAATAGCATCTGCAAAATCCAAATCATCCAGTTGTCTGTTTTCTACCCAATTGATGTCAGTTTTACCCCTGCAACATTTTCTCATGATCCAGCCAATGGTAACTTTGAACAAAGGCGGAGATAAAATACAGCCTTGATTTATTCCGGTTTTAAAACCCTTCCATGCAAGAATTTTGGGAATGAATATCGTCTTGTTCGCCACCTTGACTACACAAGTAGAATTAAGGTTAATTTACCGCGTGGCAATAGGCTACGAATATCGAAATAGGGAAGACTGCAGTAAAACTTGGTAAATAGTGAAACACGTACAAACAAAGTATTATAGTTTTACAAAATACATAAACAGTGACGATAAACAGCAACGTTTCGACCAACAAGGCCTTTATCAAGCAAACGAACAAACAGGAGTGACAAATTAAAATGAAACACAAATGGACGACCAAATACCAACGTATCTAAGGAAAATCTGGAATAAAACGAATAACGAAATAAATGTAACACAAAAAACACACATAAAAACTAGAAATAGAAAAGAAACAATGAAACATCTAGTAAATATATAACTTGAATACATGCAACATATACCCATATAGATTACAAAGCATGGAAGAGAAAGTACTAAGAAGCATAAGAATGTAATACATGCAACATATACTCATAGAGATTACAAAGCATGGGAAGAGAAAGTACTAAGAAGCATAAGAATGTAATAGTTGAGCCCACCCAAGGGACCATACAAAAAAATCAACCGATTCCTCCTGGCGAGAAATTTGCTGAACCCCCGGCATAGCAAAGCAAGCACCTTATCGGGTAAAAGCGCTTACGAAAGAAATCCAGCATCTCGTAGAGCTCTATCAGGAAATCGTCGTCCTCGCTACAGAGGCGACGAAGGCGCAAGTTTTGAGAGAATGGTAAGAACCCGACAAGCCTGGGAATGGGAAGAGGTATAAAGAAGAAAACTATGTGCATCAGTAGGCTTGTAGTATACTGATGTAGTGATGGTGGATATGCTGATAGTGATAGTGATGTCAAGAAAGTTGACACAAGAGGTAGAGATGTGAGATGTAAACCGAATAGCCGGATTGAAGACATTAATGAAATTAATGAAGCGTGACAAATCGGCTTCAGGCATATCAGTAATGCCAATACAATCATCAATGTATCTATGATACACAGAAGGAAGAGGGCCATCATAGGAATTCCATACTAGGTGCTCAAGATGACCCATGAATAGACAAGCATAACTGGGTCCCATTTTGTACCCATGGCAGCCCACTGATCTGCTCAAAGAACTGGTCATTGAACTGAAAGGAGTTGAGAGTTAGAACTAGTTCTGCAAGACGAAGGAGAGCCGAGGTGGAGACAAGTGGGTTAGTTCTCCTGTCGAGAAAGAACTGGAGAGCTTGAAGTCCGTCGGAATGAGGTATGGAGGTGTACAATGAGCACACATAAAGGAGGAAGAGACGGTAAGTCCTGCCAGGCAACAACTCAATAGACGAAAAAACAGACAAGGTGTGGTTCGTATCTTTCAAGAATAAAGGGTAGTGGTGACTATAGGATTGAAGATACTATCAAGAAATTCGGAGATATGTTCCGTAGGACAAGAGCAAGCAGAAACGATGGGCCTACCCGGATTGTTCAGTTTATGAATTTTGGGGAGCATATAAAGGCGGGTTTTCCTAAACAGCTATCGATGACACAAAGTGATGATGCGCCGGTAGGAAGGTCGTTAGAGGCAATTAAGTTCTTAATTACTGTACGGACTTTACTATTGTTAGATAGTGTGACATCAGAAGAACTAGTTTTATAGAATTGGGTGTCAAGTAATTGGTTGCAGCCTTCCTGAAGGTATAGTTCTCTGCTCCATACTACTATTGCACCGCCTTTATCGGCGGGTTTGATAACAATGTCATCACGTCGACGGAGGTGTGATGAGCACGAAACTCGGACGGAGACATGTTAGAATCCCCTAGGCGTTATGGGTGGTACTTTAATGGGTCCACAGCTAGTCCTTGCAGTATACGCGTGCATCAGAGGTCACGAAACGCGCATGTGTAGCTATGAAACAAACGACACTACACCCACTACAGTAGACACTATGCGAAAGGGTTTCCCTAAGCCTGTACCATTGGTCCTCATCAATGCACACTAATGCTTATTATTTTGACTGGTATTTCATAGCATCTCAGAATATTCCACAATGAGATTCTGTAAAGGCTATCAACAACTTTCTTTGAATCGATAAAATGTGGGCTAAACGGACAATCTGAGTATTTTTAAAACTTAATAACATTCAATTAAGCTCTGATTATTATAATTTATTTTATTTCGTGAATCATCATCAGGTGCAGTGCCGGCTGGCGTAGGCAATCATGTTTCTCCACAAATCTATGTCTCTAGTGTTTGCTATCATCCCCAGTTGTTGACGCTCTTCCGTGACATGAAGTCAGGCTACCCAAAATTTTCTCTCTTTGTCTTCCTCTGTCTTCCTACCATCAGTTTTACCGGTTGTCACAATGTTTTCTAAACCTCCCTTCCTCATCGAGAGTAGGCTATGCATATATTAGCATGCATTGGTTGTAATCACTAACGACGTACGGTGCTCCTTTTCTACTCCTGTCGATATCGAAATCTCGCCATTACTTTGTGTTTAGAATCATCAAAGGTTGACTGCAAATGTTTTTTACAATTTTGTTTCTTGTCGTGTACACATGACGTGCCTTCCTGTCCATCGAATGATGTTCCGCATTCCAATTACGAGAGTCATTCAGAAAATAATGCACTACTTCGGTTTTATCTATTAATAATAAAGGTACAAGCATGACATTTTGCACACTTCAAATATGACACGAACCGATTATGTGTCCAAATTGCCCCAAAATTTACCAAATAATACAGCTGCACTAAACCGTTGAAACAGAGCATGTTAGCAACATGCGTTCTTCTTCTTTCTTTTGTCGTCACACTGCTACCGGGTTGTTGCTCATTGTCGTCACATTGCTACCGGGTTGTTGCTCAGTGTCGCGTCACATTGCTACCGGGTTGTTGCCCAGTGTCGCGTCACATTGCTACCGGGTTGTTGCTCAGTGTCGTCACCTGCTACCGGGTTGTTGCTCAGTGTCGTCACCTGCTACCGGGTTGTTGCTCAGTGTCGTCCTGCTACCGGGTTGTTGCTCAGTGTCGTCACTGCTACCGGGTTGTTGCTCAGTGTCGTCCCCTGCTGCGGGGTTGTTGCTCAGTGTCGTCCCTGCTACCGGGTTGTTGCCCAGTGTCGTCACACTGCTACCGGGTTGTTGCTCAGTGTCGTCACACTGCTGCCGGGTTGTTGCTCAGTGTCGTCCCCTGCTGCCGGGTTGTTTCCCAGTGTCGTCACCTGCTACCGGACTGTTGTCAGTGTCGTGGTTTTCTGTTTTTGTCTTGCGTTGTTCTGGTGGCTTGTGTGATTCTTATTTTCCTCTTTCACGGGATTCTGCTACGCCATCTAACCATTTTTTTCGTAGTCTTCCTCTTGCCTTCTTTCCCGATGTTCTGTTGAAGAAGACTCTGTATACTGTGGAGTATGGATGCATTCTTATTAAGTGGCCAAACCACTTCATTTTGTGTTTCTCAATGTAATTCAAGCAGGCTCTATTCAACTTTCTTTCTTATGCTGATGCTGGTGATTCTGTCTTTTCTGGTATTGTTTGGGAACTTTTCAGAGGCAACGCATTTCGCATGTAGTTATTTTTGTGACTGCGCTTTGCTCATTGTCCATGTTTGGCTCTGGTAACACAAAGTAGGTATAAAAATGCTGTTGATCATCTGTTGTAGCTGTCTGTGAAATTTGTGGGTGCCTTAACATGTGTTTCAAGCATTAAATTGCGATTGAATTTATCACTGCAAAGAAGTTGTGAACGTTCACTAGCGGCTATGTGACGTGTATGAAGTCTTGTAAAGTAAAGGTAAAGGAACCCTTTCATACCTCGTGGTATATAGGTCAATACAGTGTTAGGCCTGTATTTTCGTGACCGTCGGCACCGATGGTGATGTGGTCAGCATCACGCCGGCCGCCTTTACTTTCCCAGAGCATGTCTGGTACCCAGTTGAGGCTGGGTCGTGAATCTTGTAGTTGACAGGAATACAGTCAGTCGCTGGGTTCAGATAATTAAAGAATCAGAAAGTGTAGATACGGATCTGCATGATCTGTCCGGCTGTAGGGGTCCTACCAAAGCCTACCAACTCAGAAATGGTGAAATGCGTCGAGTGCATTATTCTTAATGAAAAACGAATCACTACCCAACAATTGGCCTTACAGCTGTCAGTTAGTAATGTTAGGGAAATGCAGTTATAACAAGTCTCGAATTTTTTAAGGTTTGCGCAAGATGGGTTTCTCGAAGTCTTACAATTGACAACTGAATGTAATGGAAAGTAATTTCTTCTGGATTGTTTAGATGTTTCAATGCTGGTGGAGATTTTATTTTGGTCTAATATTGTTATGAGGGATAAAAGTTGAGTCCATCATTTTAAACTTTAAACCTGAAACAAAAAGACAGTTCATGAAGTGATATCATCTGCAATCACAACGAAGAAAGAAAATTTAAGACTTCTTCTGCTGGAAAAATCATGATCACTGTCTTGTGGACATTGAATGTGTGATTCTTGTGAATGTTATGTCAAGAGGAGAGACAATGACTTCATAGCTTACACTAACACATTGTAAAATTTCAATTTACGTTTCCACAAAGTTCGACCCCACAAGAATCCATCAGACATGTTTCTCCTTCACGACAACGCGCGCCCTCACACAAGTCTGACAACAAGGAAGCAATCCGCAAATTAGGTTGGACTGTACTATCGCATCCATCCGATAGTCCAGATCTGTTTGGTCCACTTAAAGATGCACTCCACGGGACAAGGTTTGAAGTGATGAAGCAGTGATTCATGCTGCGAAAAATTACTACATGATCAAGACAAAATCTAGTACAATATACATGCCCTTTTTTGCGCTTAAAGCCGTACAAGTTTATGGAGATTGTGTTGAATAATACAGATGTTTAAATGGAATGCCCTTGTATATTGTTTATAAATTTCATACTTTTTGATTAAACAGTTCGTAAGAAAACCGATGTGATGAGTTGCTTTCTGACAGTCCCTCGCATTACTATGTCTTCCCCTTTCTCTCTTGTCGTCAACTATTCCCTCCAATATTAGTTTAGTTTAGTCATCGGATCTTCATCACTGCACGTTGAACCAATTAGTCCATAAGTGCTTCTATCTCCCCCTCAGTATGTCTCTCAGCGTGTGGCGACTAACGACCCCGGTTCGTTGTTGGTTTACTATTCTTCTTTGGCTACCAGCATAGGGTTCTTGTCTAGCTACACCACATTTGACTTGGAATTCTTGCAGTCTGGTTAGTGTTGTAGATTCACCGCTATTACTGGAATCATGTACTCTACCTATCCCCCTTATAGAATTTATAATATCAGCCTGGTCCATTACTTACCTTCAATGTAATCCTCAACAATGTGCCGTATATTTTAATGTGACTAAAATTTAGTGTCATTTTAAAAATATATTCTTTGAGTAAGTTTCTTTTCGATCCTAGTTCTTGAAATACTTCTGTATTATATGTTTTCCCCTTTCTGTTGTATTCTCTCGACTCTTCTGTTATAAATATTTCGGAAATCTTGATACGGTTTTTTAGTTGTTTGTTTATTGTCCACGTTGCCGTCCCGTACAACAATTCAGAATTATGTAGCACTTTATGATCCTCAGTGTCTATGTTATGTTATGTTATGTGATCGACGTGATTGCACATTAGGCATTCCCATTCGTGCTCTGTCCTCCGCTACAGCAGTCATCTCAAAGTCCATTTGCTCACCGTACCCTTGAGAATGCCCTGGCATCGCCTACCACAGAGAGCAACACAGAAAAAGGATAAAGAGTACAAAGCAAGAGGAAGACCACGCAAAAAATGAATATCAGCTTACAAAGTGCCTTAAAACAAGCACACACAAGATCACTATGCCCCCAATAATTCTATAAAGAAGAAAATAGTGGAAGAGAATAAACCCACGAGGAGTTGATTAGTATATCTTATCTCTCTACCACGGAGACGACACTGGCATGTCCAAACTCGACCTAATTCTCGAACTCTATCCAGTGTCTGAGACTTGTCCATGTCACATAAATGAGAGTGTATATGTGTTTGTTATTTGCTTCAATATTTGTTATTCATTATCCATTATCAGTATTCATTATATTCTCATGATGGCAACGCACCGCTTCACGTGGAACTCTAAAACATCTGCCCTATGTGCCGCCTAGGGAACGAAAGGAACAAACTAACTAACAAACATGCTAGGAAATATATTTTGGTAAATTATTGATCATCGAAGAGGATTTTCGATCACAATTAGTTCAGGGGACTTAATTAATGGAAATCTGGAAATAAAAATTTTTATTTCCAGATTTCCATCAAAACGTTTGTTTTTGGTCGTCCATTTGTATTTTAAATTTGTCCTGTTGTTCGTTTGTTTGATAAAGGCCTTGTTGGTCGAAACGTTGCTGTATTTTGTTATTGTTTTTGTAAGATTACAGTACTTTGTGATTACGTGTTTATAATCTACAGTGTTCAACATGGAGCTTAAAGATTGTGGTTTGTTGATTTCTAGCTAACTTTAGGATGTGGTACTTGTGGGTAATTGCTGCCTGTTCTATGACTTCATACACAATTGTATTTTCTTTTGAAAAGTATTTTTCTCCAGTTAAACTCTGGGATGCAATCAGTGGCGGCTCGTAATAATTTTTGTTGGTGGGGCCAGACAAACATTTTCGGAAAAATCATGGTTTTGAGTTTTTATGTTTTAATTTATAAAATAATAAATACACGTTACACATTCTTTTGGTGGGGCCCGGCCCCAGTGGCCCTTACTGACGAACTACCACTGGATGCAATTGTTCCTATTATTCTTTTTTTCTTTTCTCCATTCCTGTTTTGCCTCACAGCACCAGGAAAAGAAATTTCTAGAACGGCTTTTGTGTGCGCTACATAAATAGTATCTTTTCGTCGCCTCTTTTATCTCTGAGACCCATCTTTTGCGTGGCCGAACTTTTGATTAGTATACATTGTATCAGAGCAACATAGCTCTTTGAGGTGCACTGTCTGTTGGTAATCTGCTTATGTGGCCAAACCATTTAATTTGTTGTTTCTTGATGAAGTTTAGTACTGATGTTGTACCCACTTTTTTCCTGATGTCTTCATTTCTCAACCGGTCTCTTCTTGTTACCCCCAGCATTCTGCGTAGACACTTCTTCTCTGTCGTGACTAGTTTTCTTCTATCATTTGATGTCAGCGTCCAGGTTTGGCACTGGTAGAATAATGTTATTTAATTATATACCTCCTTTTGCAAGTCTGCCTGCTTCTGTATTACCTGCGATTCCACAGTGTGCTGGAATCCACAGCAGAATCCCACTTCAAGAGGTATGAGAATCATATACATACTTGGGCAGCAATGTAGACAAAGAGAGTGGAACAGATAGAGATGTCAAAATAAGAATACAGAATGCAAGAGGAGCTTTCATTGCACTGGGAAACATATGGAAGTCTAAAGAAATCAAATCTAGAAAAAAAATTAGGATATTTAACTCTAATGTTAAAGCAGTTCTGCTGTACGGGTCAGAAACATGGAGAACGACTAAAATAATAAATTGCAAACATTCATCAACTGGTGTCTGCTCAGAATAGAGGGACTGAGATGGTATGATAGGGTCACAAATGAGGAACTTATGGAGAGAACAAGACACATTCTAATGAACCAAGAGGTTAAAAAGAGCTTTCTTCCAGGTTCGTTTCTCTAAACTGCGGATGACAAAACCCTGACCTAGGGGCGTCCATCCCTCCAGGTGAGCTATCACCCCATAAACCTTGGACTTCAAG
Source organism: Arion vulgaris (assembly GCA_020796225.1). Taxonomy (NCBI): domain Eukaryota; kingdom Metazoa; phylum Mollusca; class Gastropoda; order Stylommatophora; family Arionidae; genus Arion; species Arion vulgaris. The sequence continues at coordinate 13,754,228 of CM036776.1, read as the reverse complement.
ATCAGTACTTCTGATCTGAACTACTCTGAGGTGGGGTTAGATTGTGTGTTCTAAGGGTCATCGGCAAACTACTAATTTTTACTTTTCGTCCTTCCTAAGAGAGACTAAGGAGCTGCAGTAGAGCAGTTGTTAGTGAACTTGCTTCTTAGGAGCGTGGTCCGGATTTCAATTCCACAGTGGGTATGTCATAATTTTCAGAATGTAATGACTCTCAGGTCGACCCAGCTTCAATTTGGTACCAGGAAAAGCACTGGGAAGTAAAGGCGGCCGGAGTGATGTTGACCACATCACTCATTGTGTATGGACTTCTCATGGGTATGGTGAGCAAATGAACTTTGGGATGGCTGCTGCAGCGGAGGACAGAGCACAAATGAGAATGATCAATGTGCCATGACATTGATCGCATAACATAACATAACCCATTGTGTGCTGATGGTCAATGAAAAATACAGACTTAAGTTTAGTTTAGTCCTCGGATCACCATCACTGCACGTCGAACAAATCAGTCCATAAGTGCTCCGATCTCTCCCTCAGTATGCCCATCAGCATGTGGCGACTAACGACACCGGTTCTTTGTTGGTTTACAATTCTTCTTTGTCTGCCAGCATAGCGTTCTTGTCGAGCTACACCACACCTAACTTTGAGTTCTTGCAGTCTGGTTAGTGTTGTAGATTCACCGCTATTACGTGAATCATGTACACATCCTCTCTCCCTTAAGGAATTTATAATATCAGCCTGGTCCATTGCTCGCCCGCTTTGTACAGCAGCCATACCTACAAGCCTATCTGCACTTCATTCCCCCTTACACCTGCATGCCCTGGCACAAAAATAAAACTGATATTTGTCAGCTTAGACCTCCCCAGCGACTCCATCCAATGTCTCCTAGCAAATACAGACTTAACACTGTATTAACCAATATACAAAGAGGTATGAAAAAGGGTTTCTTTTAGAAGCGACTAGTTGGTCCCGACAGACCAGTGGGCGCCTGTAGCTTAACCAAACGGGACTACAGAGCCGATATATCGGTTCAGAGTAATGTTCATGAAGTCGCACAACCAATATATCGACTTTTAGATGTCTGTTCACGGAAACAAATGTATCTTCACAACCCCTTTACTAAAGTTAAAAAATCTTCAGAAACGGAAAGTACATATATGTAGGTACATTACTATCTCCATTTAACAAAGATGAAGGAAAGCAGTGTATTATTGTGTTCAAGTCGAAACTTTTTGTTTAAACGTTAATGTTTCCGACGATGTTTACAGTGTAATCTTGAGTACTATTAGATCAAATTGTAACTTGTGATAGTAATGAAGAAGATTTAATTGATGGTAATAATGACATTTGATTGTTTATGAAATGCAGTATCGATAGTTGTAAGTCTAATGTAATAATTGCATCTAAAGAATGGGCGTTCCACATTCCATTTATTGACGTGTCCGCACTAAAAGTGAATATTATAAAAACTAATGCACCTAGTTAGATAAAACTTATAGAATATGTTCATATATGGATTATCTTCATTTAACTGCTAATTCTGGAAACATCTATGAATATTAAGATGTAATACAAACCGGAGAGTAAAAATATTTTTATGATTTTTGTTTTTTCAAAATAGTCATGCTACAATAATCTAATTTTCTCAAACGTATATCACCTGATGTAAAATATTATTATATTTCTGTATTTCACATCCAATGAGCAACAATTTAATATATAATATGTCATACTTTAGAGAAACAGTACAAGAGTTATAAAGGTTTAAACTAACTGACATTGAATGTTAAATTTGAATCGCAAAATAAATGCGTCCAAAGGTCAAAATAATACAGAGCGAAAGGGTTAAGCAGTAGTAAGCTCGATCACAACCCAAGCGTACCTGGTTCAAACTCCGCAGCAGGCAGTACAAAAGTAACATTTTTGTCATAAATATGTGAAGAGATAACATTAAACACAAATTAAGAAAATCACAAAATTTTAATTGCAAATCAGACAGGTATTGTTTGTACTCTTCTGTCAAAAAGACAGATTAAATTTATAAAATAATAATTAGTACGATGTGAGACATTGCGTTGAAGCATATAAAAATTTAGACATATAGACATTGTGTTGAAGCATGAGAAGAAATGATCAACAAAGGGAGCTGCCATGGATCGAAATGACATTCTGGTACAGATAATGATCAGAGAAATCACTTTCATTTTTGTCCCTGGGCACGCAGGAGTTAGGGGTAATGGACGAGCTGCTAAACGTCTGCCCCCATCAAGCTCGCCATACATCAACTGTTTTGGGATGCGTTTATCAGGCATTCGAGCAACGTGACCGACCCATCTCAGTTGGGCCTTCTGCAACAGGGTGTTGATGCTTGGGATCTTTGCTCTTGTGAGGACTTCGCTGTCTGGAATTTTGTCCTGCCAGTTTATTTTTAGTATTCTGCGTAGACAGCTTGTGTGGAAATGGTTTAATTTTCTTGCGTGTCTGCTATACACTGTCCATGTCTCGCTTGCGTACAGCAGCGTCGTTAGCACTATGGCCTGGTAAACTTTCAGCTTTGTGACTATGCTTATCCCCTTCCGTTCCCACACAGTGACACGTAACCTTCCGAACGCAGCACTGGCTTTGGATATCCTATTGTTGACCTCAGAATCTATGTTTGCCGATCTGGATAGGAAGCTGCCAAGATAAGCAAAGTTGTCCGTTGACTGGAGACGCTGGTGTTTAATGTTGATGACTGGATCGTAATACTGTTCTCTAGGGGCGGGCTGGAACATGACCTCTGTTTTTGTGTGTTAAAGATGAGGCCAAACCTATCACAGGCCATTGAAAACTTGTCCATGTAAGTCTGCATTTCTTCCACAGAGTTGGTAGCAAGGCGCAGTCATCAGCAAACAACAGGTTTGAGATAGTTGATACTTTTACCTTGGTGGAGGATTTTAACCTCCGAAGATTGAATAGATTACCGTCTGTTCTGTATCTAATCTTTACCCCATGTTCGTTGCCTTCCCAAAACACATCCGTGAGCATGGCAGCAAACATCATGCTGAAGAGTGTTGGGGCCAGTACACAGCCCTGTTTGAGCGCCGTTGGTGACATGGAAGGCTTCCGACAGCTCCCTTCGTCAAGTACACGTGCCATCATGCCCTCGTGAAACTGTTGGACGATCTTGATGAATTTCACTGGGCATCCAAATTTTCCCATGATCTTCCATAGACCCTCTCTGTTGACCGTGTCGAAAGCCTTCGCCAGATCGACAAAGACCATGTAAAGGTTACGGTGCTGCTCTTGGCATTTTTCCTGTAATTGGCGAGCAGCAAATATCATGTCTGCTGTTCCATGACCTGCTCTGAAGCCACATTGGGTCTCAGGGAGTAAGTCCTGATCCAGGTGATCGATTAATCGATTGAGGAGGACTCTGGCCAGTATTTTGCCAGCAATTAACAGAAGGAGATCCCCTGTGATTATCGCAGGCCTGGCGGTTTCCTTTTCGCTTGTACAGGTGGACAATAGTGGCATCCTTTAGTTCCTGTGGCACACGTTCGTTGCACCAAATGGATGTAAATAACTCTGTCAATTTTAGCATCAGCATGGGCCCTCCTTCTTTGTAGACTTCGGTTGGTATTGAGTCCGCACCCGGTGCCTTCCCGCTGGACATCTGGCTTGTTGCCTTCTTGACCTCTTCTAGGGTAGGTGGAATATCAAGCTTGGCATTGATTGTCAGAATAGAAGAAGACTGTGTCTTCTTACATAGTCTTTACTTGAATCGATAATATTAACTCTTTCTGTACACAATTCAATGGAGGCAAAAAAGGCAATTAAAAAATATCATAACTACTCATCAAAACATAAACTTATATATATATCTTATTATTTACTAATTTGAAGAAAACTGAACAACCTATTAGAATAACAAGGTTAAAAAGTAGTAGAAGTAACAATAGCAGAACTAAAACTAGAAAGACTTGTATAAACGAAACAACTCGAATGGCGTGGTGTACGGCTAATGTCGTTTAACGGAATACGCGGGGGTACAGTGTGCGATGATTGGTATGGAAAGCATATCAAATGAAAGCAAACAAACTATTTACATGCAAGATATGTATGTAGATTGTTGAAAGCTAATTTATCTCATTCCTAAACTATCCTTTATTCTTCTGTCATTCATCAGATCACAGAAAACCAATAGCTTTAAATAACTGTTACACCCTCGTGTTGCTAGGGTCCATAGGGAGCAAAGAATAGCAACATTGCAACCTACAAGGTGCGCTGTAAGAGGCGACTAAGGTAGGAGCCTAGGGAAGCTACCCTCGTAAATAAAAAGCGATGCAGAAATTGGATGTGCTGACCTACTTGTAGGTGCATAACTGACACAATATACAATCCCTCTTAGGCTCAGATCACATATAAATCGCAAAGAGTGGTTTAACAAGTGGTCGATATGAAGCGTGTGAAGAAGATGATTAACTGTACAAAATTATTACAGCTGTTGTCATGAAGCTGTTGAAGAAGATGATTAACTGTACAAAATTATTACAGCTGTTGTCATGAAGCTGTTGTATGAAGCTGTTGTATGGAAGTACTGGTGGTGAATAAAATTACTACTCTGCGGAGTCACACAACTACACTCAGCAGTGCATTCTTAGTGATTCATTGAGTATGTTCCAAAAGGTGGTGGCTGGTTCGGTGTGCAGACAGTGAATTGAATCACTACAAACTTCAACAATTTGCAGAATCACACTAATCTTCGTTCCGGGGCATATGGATGTTGATGGCAATGAGAGAGCAGACATACTGGCTGGCTCTGCCACCATAATCAGGGGGTGCAGCCAATGGATAGAACTGACATTCTGAACGCCCTCAGAATGTGGCCGATAAAGATGATTTTCATTTAAATAAATCCATGTCAACTGCTAGATTGCAGGAGCTTGGATTGAAGATTGGAGGGGCTAGAAAAGAACACCGCAACAGGTATATGAGTAGACTCATCAATCAACATTGAACTGGTACGGTTAGTCGCTGGATGCTAGTCACAGGTTGGAGATCAGGCAAAGGAGAATGGAGCACCTATTGACATGTCCAGAGTATAATGAAGATACTACTGTCTAATGTCTTTCCCCAGGTGGATGATGGAATTGGTTGTCCGCTCTTTCCGTTAAGTGAAGGGATGGGAGCTTTAATTTGATTTCCATGGCAAGATGAGTTGCCCTTGTTGTGTTATATCCGTGATTATTTAGTGTGGTCTTGATATTGTCTATCCATCTTTCTCTTGGTCTTCCTTGGCTCTAGTACCTGATTACATTTTATTGTATGCTGTTATTGATGGTTGGTTGTATTCCATTCTTATTAAATGTCCAAACCACTGCATTTGTTGTCTTTCAATGTATTGGGTGCATGAAGTTATGCCCACTCTGCTTTTGATGTCCTCATTTCGTAGTCTATCTTTCCTGGTGACCCCTACCCCCCTTCCTCAAGCATTTCATTTCTCATGTGGTGAGTTTTCTGTGATGTGTTGCTGTCAGGGCCCAAGTTTGGCACTGGTAACATAGTGTTGGTAGAAAATACTTTTTATCATCTGTCTTTTCACTTCCATCTTGATCTTTGGGTGTTGTAGTAATGCCAGCTGGTAGGTCTTTTTGACACCTTGTCTTTATTTCTCTATCAAGTTTTATTGAAGATATTCCAAACTGAAACTGTCATCATGCACAGGTAAGTCATTGGCCTTATATTTTCCCTAACATAAAAATCTTTTGATCTTTTGAGTAGTCGATCACCTGTGTGTTGTCGGGGCCCACAAGGAGAGCAAAGAATAGTAGCACTGCGACCTACAAGGCATGTCATACAAGGCGATTGAGGTAGGGCCTAGGCAAGCTACCCTAGTAAAAAAAAAACGCCACAGAAATTGGATGTGTTGGCTTACTTGTAGGCGCATAACTGGCACAATATACAATCGCTCTTAGGCTCAGATCACATACAAATCACAAAAAGTGATTAACAAGTGGTGATATGGAATGTTTGAAGAAGACATCAAACACTGTACAGTTCCATTAGGAAATACAACCACATTTAAACATTCGGCCACCCACTCTCGATTCATCTTCATAATTTCTTACTGTCAAGTTGACAAGCATGAAAAATGTGTTCTGTAGTTTCTGGACTCGATTCACAAATCTTTTCTAACAAATACGCAAGCTATCTAAACATGCAACTTCTCAGTCTGCTGTGTCTGTCCTGTTCAGAGTATGCAGATAGTGGTTTGTTCTTTGAAGTTAGATTTTTGTAACTTTCGTATCAACAAACTAAGTGTTATATTTACTCAGTATTTTTGTATGGTTCAGAAACATGGACAATGAACAAGCATTTGGAAACAGATGTGACTGACACTCTACTGAGGCACATATTTGGAAGACATATGAGACTGTCGCACTATTGAGGCACACATTTGGAAGACATATGAGGCTGTCGCACTATTGAGGCACACATTTGGAAGACATATGAGGCTGTCGCACTATTGAGGCACACATTTGGAAGACATATGAGGCTGTCGCACTATTGAGGCACACATTTGGAAGACATGAGGCTGTCGCACTATTGAGGCACACATTTGGAAGACATATGAGGCTGTCGCACTATTGAGGCACACATTTGGAAGACATATGAGGCTGTCGCACTATTGAGGCACACATTTGGAAGACATATGAGGCTGTCACACTATTGAGGCACACATTTGGAAGACATATGAGGCTGTCGCACTATTGAGGCACACATTTGGAAGACATATGAGGCTGTCACACTATTGAGGCACACATTTGGAAGACATGAGGCTGTCGCACTATTGAGGCACAAATTTGGAAGACATATGAGGCTGTCGCACTATTGAGGCACACATTTGGAAGACATATGAGGCTGTCGCACTATTGAGGCACACATTTGGAAGACATATGAGGCTGTCGCACTATTGAGGCACATATTTGGAATACACATGTGACTAACATGAGACCAAGGCTTATATTAATAGGAATTTTAAGGGACAGGTGGCCAGGGTTCTAAGGGTTAATACATTATAAATGTACTTATAACAGCATCAATCTACATTTTAGCACAATTTTACCACCTTTTATATACTGCAGCGTTTTTATTGTATCATGGCTTGCAAATTCAATGAAGCCATAGCAATCACTTTCTTCATCGATTGTTCCATCAGGTTTTTCATACCTGAAATTGTTTCCTTCTGCCTTCAACGAATCACTATGGCTGACTGTAAGTATCAACACAAAGACATCATTAGCAACAAAGAATCAATATGGCTGACTGTAAGTATCAACACAAAGGTATTAGCAACAAGGAATCAATATGGCTGACTGTAAGTATCAACATAAAGACATCATTAGCAACAAGGAATCAATATGGCTGACTGTAAGTATCAATAGAAAGGTATCATTAGCAACAGGGAATCAATATAGCTGACTGTAAGTATCAACATAAAGGTATTAGCAACAGGGGAAACAATATAGTTGACTGTAAGTATCAACATAAAGGTATTAGCAACAAGGAATCAATATGGCTGACTGTAAGTATCAACATAAAGACATCATTAGCAACAAGGAATCAATATAGCTGACTGAAAGTATCAACACAAAGGTATTAGCAAGTATGTTATTGAAGAGATAAGAACATATCTTCTTCTGCTTCTTAAGGGACGAAGGATTGACTTTTTTACCATATGTTTTTCCATATGACTTGATGCCTCTCCAATAGAAAGATTAAAAAATATATATCCTCCTAAATATCTTCACCATCGTCTAAATTACATCAGGATCCCCACCTGTGCTACGGAGTTTGTGCACTGCTGCTGAGATCTCACTGTGTAAGGAAGAGATCGGAGCACACAAGATTGCTCACCGAAGTGCAATGGTTTAACATAGGTAATTATAATCTAAACTCTGAAGTCTACAAAGGCATGCCTGCATGGCGTGGGACACAAGTCAAATGCTATAAGTAGACCTTCACGCAAAAATCAGTCAGAAGTGCCATACCAGGTGTCTTGGCTAACGCCTGAATTTACAGCGGGTGAACACAGAAGAACATTCCAAGAAAAGAATCATGGTTTCCTGCAGTCCAACATCATACCGTGTTGCACACCGAGAAGTTTTGACCCAAATTATCCTCAAACTCTGAAGTTTCCATAGCATGTGGTCACTAGCACATCATGTTACCAACTTCACTGTCTACAACTTTACCACATGGTATGAAAACAGATTCTTTACTTATTTTTTACTAAATAAAATACTTCACATAAAAAGCATAATTTACATCTTTGTTTGTTCCCCCTTCTTTATCAAAAATGTCAAGATAAGAATACAAAAAACAAGGGAAACTTTATTGCATTGAGTAAGATATGGAAGTCAAAGGAGATCAAAACAAACACAAAGCTGAGAATATTTCAATCAAATGTGAAGTCAGTGCTGTTCTATGACTCGGAAACATGGAGGACAACAAAGGAAACCATCAGAAAACTACACACCTTCATAAATAGATGTTTTACGTAGAATAGAGGGACTGAGATGGCATGATAAGATTACAAACGAGGAACTCAAGAGAAAGAACTAATCAGATACCAGTGGAGAAAGAGCTAAGGAAGAGATGCCGTGGATGGATAGGACACACATTGAAAAGACCGACCGGAAGCATTGCAAGACAGGCACTGCTTTGGAACCCGAGGAAAAAGAGTAGTGGAAGGCATAGACAGACCTGGAGAAGAGAGATGGAGGCTGATATTGAAAGGATAGGTAAAACATGGAAATAATTGGAAGGGATGGCAGGAGAGAAGAAGAGCTGGAAAAAGTTTGTTGAAGACCTGTGCTCCGCTGGGAACTGAATGAAGAAGAAAGCATAATTGTAAAAACAAATTACCTGATTGATTCACCAAGATCACAACAAAATGGAGATTGACAGGCCATTTCAGTTGTTTGTCGTACTCTCCTTTGATAACGCGTAGAAACACAGACATGTATTTGTTGGTTCCTGAGCCATTTCCATTGAGATATGCTTCAACTTGAGCCCTGTAGAATATTCAGAATTGCATATTTGTTAAACTGGATATGGAACTGCAAGTTATATAGTATTAAGATGAATAGACCAAACCCCAAGGACAATATAAATCTGCTACAAAGAAAAGATCAAAGCACTATCTTTCAGTTAAGAACAGGACATGTTGGACTGAATTACCACCTACACAGAATAAACCCCACACACCTACCACACTGTAGAAAGTGCAGTCACTCATGTGAGACAGTACAGCATATCTTGCTTGAATGTCCTGGACTGCATAAAGCTAGACAAGAACTCCTCCCACCACACCCATCTGTTCATAATACCCTTTACACTAGTCTCCCACAATTACAGAACACATGCAGATTCTACAAACTGGCATTGGCTGCCCAAGAGTGAAAACTCGCAGCCCTGGTTAGAAGAAGAAGAAGATATAGTATTAAAACTAATTTCAATTCAAATGTTGTATCAATCCTAACATATGCCAGCGAGAGTTGGAAAATGACTAAAGATATAGAAAGCAAGTTGAATACATTTGAAAATAGATGTCTGTGAAAAATAATGAATATAAAATGGAACGAATTCAGGAGAAGTGATGAAATCAGAGACATGTCTGGTCAACCACTAGTGACAACTGTTATAAGAAAGAGAAGATGGAGATATGTTGGGCACACCTTGAGGAGAAATGATCAACGAATATCAAAGCAGGCATTGAAGTGGGATGCAAAGGGTTCAAGAAAGAGAGGTCGACCTAAGGAGACCCTGAAACGAACTTTGCTGAGAGAGGCAGGAAATATTGGTTTCAGTTCCATGTAGGAGATTGAGCGAGTTGCCCAGGATAGATCGGTATGGAGAAATTACTTGCAGGATTTGTTGAGGTGGAAATCGGAGCACTTATGGACATGTCCGGAGTGCTGTGGTGATAGTCCTCTGAAAATGGATGCTACTGAGAACTAGATCTATTATGATGATCTATAATGTCTAAAGGCAAAGGATTGACTTCATTGCACTGGGTTTACCAAATATGGCTCAGTCCCTCTCTGCAGAAATGGTATGACACTTGATGAAAGTATTGCACAAAGTATGAATGTTGTAGCTCCTGCAACAATCCTAGGGCTCTCTCATGAGAGGATCATTCTTTCATAGTGAATTTCACCAGTGTGGCCACAAGGAAAGCAAAGAATAGTACCACTGAGACTTACAAGGCATGTCGTAAGAGGTGACTGAGGTGGGGCCTCGGGAAGCTACCTTAGTAAATGAAAAGCGGCGCAGAAATCGATAGCACACAGCCGCGGTATATGTTACTATATCCACACATCCACTTATATATATATATAATATATTAATCAATATATAATATAAATAATAAATAATATATTAATTATGGGTCACCCCATAATTGCTCCGTTCCTGTGCCAATGAAAATCACATGAAATGCTAACAACTGTCTCCTGTGTGAACTAATTCCAGAATGAAACAGACGTACTGACACAAAAAGCAACCTGCACTGCATAAATGCAGATGGCAATCGCTAAAGTGTCAACACAAAACTGTTCATCACTTGAATTGCAATTCATGTCGAAGGGAACATCAATCTCGACAAAATCCAGCTTTCCGCACATGCAATATCACTGCATACGGCAGATTGAGTCGGTTCGTCATAACCGATGTCCGCCATTTTCTGAATACCCACAACAAACGATATATATTACATATATCCACAAACATACTACATACTACATTACCTGTATCCACAGTGTGTAAGATAGAAGGGACAAGAGATCTGCTTTTGGCCTATGTTATTCTTTTCCTGCTGAAGTTTTTCACGATAGTTTAATATGGTCCATGTAAACGCAACTTCCACGAGGCGTATGTCTTTGGGTGTAGGCAGTAATGGTAATGGAGACGTTGGCCGACCTTTGGAATTACATACGTAAGAGAAATGTATTAGATGTGAGCAAGGTATTGCATGTAAGAGAGAGGTATTGCATGCAAGAGAAAGGTTATTGTTATTGCAAGGGTGGCATCACATGGGGCGAAACCCATGACCCCATCTCATGTGTGGGAGACTGGGTAGAGTCAAAGGTGACAGCCCAGCCAAATGTGTGCACGACATGGAAAGCAAGAAAATGTGAGCACGGAAAAAGTCAATGGTGACAGGGCAGAGCTAGCACGCAAGCTGGCAAAGTCATAGTGGGCCCCATCGAGGGGCAGGCCGGCACGGCAAGATGGTGTGCGTCCCACCCACATGAGTAGAACTGGAAAGCGTGGCAGCAGCAAGCAGGGTGTGCATCCCACCCAAATGCACAGAACAACTGGAAGCCTAGCAGAGGTAAAGCCAGTGTGCGTTCCGTTCGAGGAAACTACTGCTGCCTTGTAGTTTTGATTGGGGACAATCAAAGTCTAGCGGAGCAAACAGCAAACAAACCTGAACGGGCGGCAAACCAAGGTGTTCATTAAAACGACCGGTTTTGCTGGGTAGATGGCGTTCATAAGCCCGGGAGGGCAGGCCGCCTAAGGGTCGCTGCCCTGAAAGAAAATAGCAACCCACTGCCTTGTGGGTTACGGCTGGGACAGTCAAAGACTAGCGGAGAGCGAACTGCACACAATAGCTGGCTGAAATCGAACACCCCACCGAAGGTTAAGCAACTGTGCTCTAATAGGTGCTGGAGGTTGGTGCCCATACATTACGTTCTGATGTTTGGCTGTTTATACATCACAATAAGAATGATCATTGAATGAGAAGTTTTATTGTCAGCCTCCGATAGTACTAGGAACTCGATCTCAATAATCTCTAAAACAAATATCCCGTTGACTCCACAAGGGAGTGAACCAAGTACCTTTGGGATCAGAGGTGAGCATCTAACCTCTATGCTATAGAGACCCCTCTGAATAGAAAGGAATAAGTAGATAGCTATTTAGAAACTTACAAAACTTGCACTATTTCTTATCAAACCGAAACAAAACATGTATTTCCATCATCTTCTGCCGTTACCTGGTACAGGACTTTTCTGTGAAACTTGCAGCTTGGTATCATCCATTCTTTGGGCCAACAATGTTAAGGTGCTTGCTCTTTGTTTTTCTTCTTCAAGTTGTTTAACCTTGTGACAATGAGATTTCAATTAAAAGTCACAATAATTCAAAATGAAATGAGGCAGAATGTTGAGGATTATATAGAAAAGAACATGTTACAATTGTCTTCTGTTTCCCTGCAATGTTTTTTTTTATTGATTTCTTTCTTTCTCGAATCCTGTATGCCTCACAGCGTCAGGTCAGGAAGAGATTTCTAAAACGGGCCCTAGTATGCGCTTCGTAGATAGTCTCTTTCATTGCCTCTGTTATCTCTGAGGTCCATCTTTTGCGTGCCGGCCTTTTGCTTTGTACCCATTGTATCGGAGCAGCATTGCTCTTTGGGGTGCACTGTCTGATGGTAATCTGCTTACGTGGCGAACCATTTAATTTGTTGTTTCTTGATGAAGTCTAGTACTGATGTTGTACCCACTTTTTCCTGATGTCTTCATTTCTCAACCGGTCTCTTCTTGTTACACCCGGCATTTTGCGTAGTCACTTCATCTCTGTTGTGACTAGTTTTCTTCTATCATTTGTTGTCAGCGTCCAGGTTTGACACTGGTAACATAATGTGGGGAGAAAGATTGTGTTGAACATTGCTCTTTTGCGTCTATTCAGGCCAGCTACAAATTGAGGCATAATCATGGTACCTTCTTATCCTTGCAATCGCCAGCTATGAATTCGTCTTCGAATGGTCCATATAAACCACTTGTTAACCCCTATGTGTGATTTGTATGTGACCTGAGCCTAAGAGCGATTGTACATTGTGCCAGTTGTGCGCCTACAAGTAAGCAAGCAAATCTTATTTCTGCTATGCTTTTTATTTACTAGGGTAGCTTTCCTAGGCTTCTACCTCAGTCGCCTCTTATGACATGCTTTGTAGGTCGCAGTGGTAATGTTCTTTGCTTCCTTTAAGGGCCCCGGCACCACATGAGCGGCTATGAATTCAGGCGTAATCATGGTGTCTGGAATGGCGCTTCTGACTGATTTTTGCATGAAGGCCTGCTTTCCTTATTATCAGTGTCCCCACCATAGGGGCATGCCTTCTCTAACTACAGAGGAGTCGTGGCACCTAATATGGCTGCTGATTTTTGTGTGAAGACTTGATTTTTTTACCACCAATGTCCCTTGCGAGAGAACCTTATGCTGACTGTAGAGGTACTTGCTCTCAAATGTTTTGTATACATTACCACTAAAAAGCCCATAAATCTTCTGTTTTCGAATCCTGTTTTGCCTCACAGCGTCAGGATAAGAAGAGATTTCTAGAACAGGTTTTTGTGTGCGCTTCTCTAATCCTGTTTTGCCTCACAGCATCAGGATAAGAAGAGATTTCTAGAACAGGCTTTTGTGTGTCCTTCATAAACAGTGTTTTTCACCGCCTGTTATCTCTGAGGTCCATCTTTTGCATGAACGGCCCTTTGCTATGTATCCACTGTATCAGAGTAACATTGCTCTTTGAGTCGCACTGTCTGTTGGTAATCTGTTTATGTGGCCAAACCAGTTAATTTGTTGTTTCTTGATGAAGTTCAGTATTGATGTTGTACCCACCTTTTTCCTGATGTCTTCATTTCTAAACCTGTTTCTACTTGTTACTCTCAGCATTCTGCATAAACACTTTATCTCTGTTGTGACTAGTTTCCTTCTGTCACTGTCATTTAATGTCAGCATCCAGGTTTGGCACTGATAGCATAATGTGGGAAGAAAGATTGTGTTGAACAATGCTCTTTTAGTGTTCATGGTGACATATGTGCCTTTTAAAATGAAAATGCTAAATGCAAAGAAAACACTCATTGACTAAATTTGACATTGCCAATGTTTTTTTGATATAGCATCGAGACCATTGAAACTTCTTCTTCAACACTCCATATGAACCACTTGTTAACCACTCTGTGTGATTTGTATGTGATCTGAGCCTAACAGCGATTGCACATTGCGCGAGCTATGTGCCTACAAGTAGGCCATCACATCCGATTTCTGTGATACTTTTTAGTTACTAGGGTAGTTTCCCTAGGCCCCAGTCTCAGTCGCCTCTTACAACATGCCTTGTAAATCGCAGTTTTACGATTCTCTGTTCTCCTTGAAGGCCCTGGCAATACACGGGCGACCATTGAATAAGCTTCAGCATTTCTTAAAGTTGAAAAGTTTAACCAGAGAGTGTCCTTACCTTTTGTCTGAGAGAAATGACCTCACTCATGGAATACACATCACTGTTATTGTTGTTCTTCTGACCCCCTAAGATATTTTGAACATTCTTGGAGGGGAAGCGAAGAATGTGGAAGTTTGCATAAATTTGTTCTATTTGGACGTAAATATGTTCGTCTTCCGACATCAAGTGTTGCTGCTGATGACAAAAATGTAATATATTGTTGAAATTTATAGTCTACTTTTAGCGAAACACGTAAATACAGCGTAATATAGTTTTACAAAATACAAAAGCATGAACAATACACAGCAACTTTTCGACCAAAAGGCCTTTATCAAGCAAAGTATACAATAGAAGTGACGAAAATTCAGTGCACTTTTGTTCTCATTCTTGTGTCATCTCACAGTCTTCTTCATCTTCGAACGCTCCATATCGATCACTTGTTAACCACTCTGTATGATCGGTATGTGAGCTGAGCTTAAGAGTGATTGTACGTTGTGCCAGTTATGTGCCTACAAGTAGGCCAGCACATCTGATTTCTGTGATGATTTTTATTTACTAGGGTAGCTTTGCTATGTCCTACATCAGTCGACTCTTACGACATGCCTTGTAGGTCGCATTTCTTTGCTTTCCTTGCAGCCCTGCACCACACAGGCAGAAATTTTACACTAATCAGGATTCTCTCTCTCTCTTTATTTTCTAAACTCAATCTGTTTCTTTATAACTTAAAATGCTTGGGACATACCTTTTTAGTAGGTGCCGCTGTTGAAAAATTACTTGACTCATAAAAAGTCTCTGTCGTTTGCTGGAACATCAAGCTTTTCCTCATCGACTTAAATCGTTTGTGAACACAGGGCTGTAATGGATAATAAAGAAACAGAAAATTAATGTCTAAAATGACAAGATGTAACATTGATTATACGAAACACGTAATAACAAAGTATTATAGTTTTACAAAATACAAAAACAATGACAATACACGGCAACGTTTCAGTCCAAAAGGTCTTCATCAGGCAAATGATAAAACAGGAGTGACGAATTTCACAGCACACTACATATAGACTATGACAGATATTCTAACGGGCGTAAAATAAAATCACAGAAAGCTCACCACTTGTGAAATGAAATGCTTGAGGAAGGCAGTGGGAGTCACCAGGAAACACAATACGAAATGAGAACATCAGAAGCAGAGTGGGCATAATTTCATGCACCGAATACATCGAAAGACAACAAATACAGTGGTTTGGACATTTAATGAGAATTAAATACAATCAACCACCAATAACAGCATACAATAAAAAGAGATCAGGTACTAGAGCTAAGGGAAGACCAAGAAAAAGATGGATAGGCAATATCAAGACCACACTACATAAACACGGATATAACACAACAAGGGCGACTCATCTAGCCCTAGAACGCAAATTAAAGCTCCCATCCCTACGCTTAACGGCAAGAGTGGACAGCTAACTACATCTTCCACCTGGGAATAGACAATAGACAATAAAATCAAAATCTGTGACTAAAAACGAATAACAAAATAAATGCCAAAAACTAGAAGTGGAAAAAGAAGAGAAACAATAAATCATATTCGATTGTAGTATATCTCAGATACAGTTCCCGATGACTCTACCCTTATCAGGGCAGAGCGCACTTTTCAGAGCCGGAGCACACCCATTATGGGACTGCGACCACACTAGGTCCTACCCAAGAGACCCGCCGGCCCACAGTCCACCCAGACAACAGGACTACACCTAAACAGCACCAAAGAGCAGACCTCCACAAGCTGCCAGCCAGACAGCACAAAGTCTAGCCTACATTCTTTTTCGTCTGCAATCAACTTCTGCATGCAACTACTCTGGTATGTGTCATAAACAAGGCGGTACGCTTGAGGTCTTCACTGGTCCCCCATAGTTTGTCTTGAAGGGTTGTTTCTGTTGGCCAGATCTCCACTCTCATACTATTCAAACTGGGGCAGTCTTGCAGGCAGACTCCTACAAGATGCAGCAGCATGCCAATCAATCAAAATAAAAATCCAACAACATGGAACTACACACAAGACCAACAACACGAGTCCTTCTCAGGACTAAAAGTCAGATCAACACAAAAAAGCCCTTATCAGGACTACACCCAGAGCAAGACAAAAAGTCCTCAGGACTCCACAACATTCAACACACTGTTCGCACCAGGACAACTCCCAGGTCACACCAAGAAAAAAGGCAAATTACGCACTGATATAACCAAGAAAGACACATGTCTTAGGTTGAAAGCGATGTGCCTCTGCCATATAGAGGCTTTATCCCCTACTTAACAAACAAAACAAAATAGATTGAGTAATATACGGAAGTCAAAGAAGATGAAAATCATGGCTTCCGATAAAATAAGGCCGGCAAGCTCAGGTACAAATTCCAAGAAACCAGACCACAACCATCACGTGACATCGCATTCCAGTATTGTTAGTTAGTCTTAGTTAGTCTTTCCTCTTGGGCCTGTGGGCGGCGAATAGGGCAGAGGTCATAGCTCTCCATGTCTCGCGGTTCGTGCTATTTGTTTTAAGTATTGTTAGATAAAGATAAATTCATTTTTGAAACAACAGAACATGTTAAATCAAAGTTATATTATGTCACAAATTACATTTAACGCTAAGCAATATTAATCTTATTAACATTTTTTATCAATAAGTAACCAAGGACTCAGAGAATTTCGTAAAATTGTTCAAAACCTTATAGTGTTCTATCAAACACTTATAAAAACCAGCCCCAATTAAACAGGAATGTTATTTTTCCATCTGAGCTAGTCGGCATTGTGTTGCCAGCGGCCATGATCAAAAAATGAACACAAAACTGAGAATATTTCAACAAAATGTGAAATCAGTGCTGCTGCATGGCTCGGAAACATGGAGGACAACAAAATAAACTACCAGTTAACTACAGACCTTCTTAAATCTTCTTCTAACGCTCCATGTCGACCACTTGTTAAACCACTCTGTGGATTGTACTAATATTTGAACCAGCTATGTGCCTACAATGATGGTGGACACAGCGACTGGTTTATGGTTGAAACCGGAGTAAAGCAAGGCTGTATTCTATCTCCGCTATTGTTTGGAGTGGCCATTGACTGGGTGATGCAAAAATGTTGCAGGGCGAAACTGGCATTGATTGGGTAGAAAATAGTCAACTAGAAGATTTGGATTTTGCAGATGATATTGCCTTGTTAAGTAGAAACAACCAAGATATGCAAAGAAAAACAGACAACTTGTCATCTATAGCATCAAAAGTTGGACTGCAGATAAGCTATGAAAAAACAAATATAATGAAGACACCTACGGCAAGTAATGCAGATATCACACTGGAATCTAAAATGATAAAAATAACAGAGCAGTTCACCTATTTGGGTAGCAATTTTGATTGCACAGGAAATGTTAAAAGAAATTATGATACGAATTGGCAAAGCAACATCAGCTTTTAAAAGTCTAAATAAAATATGGAACTGCAAGTTATATAGTATTAAAACTAAATTACGAATTTTCAATTCAAATGTTGTATCAATCCTAACATATGCCAGCGAGAGTTGGAAAATGACTAAAGATATAGAAAGCAAGTTGAATGCATTTGAAAATAGATGTCTGCGAAAAATAATGAATATAAAATGGAAACATATTCAGGAGAAGTGATGAAATCAGAGACATGTCTGGTCAACCACTAGTGACAACTGTTATAAGAGAGAGAAGATGGAGATATGTTGGGCACACCTTGAGGAGAAATGATCAAAGAATATCAAAGCAGGCATTGAAGTGGGATGCAAGGGTTCAAGAAAGAGAGGTCGACCTAAGGAGACCCTGAAGCGAACTTTGCTGAGAGAGGCAGGAAATATCGGTCTCAGTTCCATGGAGGAGATTGAGCGAGTTGCCCAGGATAGAGCGGTATGGAGAAATTACTTGCAGGCCCTATGTAGCATATACGAGTCGAGAGGAATTATTATTATTTTTATGCGCCTACAAGTAGGAAAGCACATCCGAGTTCTGCTACGCTTTTTATTTACTAAAATAACTTTCCTGGGCCACTACCTCAGTCGCCTCTTACAACGTGCCTTGTAGGTCGCTTTGTGACTATTTTGTCCTCCACTTGTGAGCTCTGGCATTTTTCAATGTATAAATACAAGCGCAGTCACAAAAATAACTACATGTGAAATGCGCTGCCTGCAAAAAGTTACAGACAACACCAGAAAAGACAGAGTAACCAACATCAGCATAAGAAAGAAAGTTGGAACAGAACCTTGCTTGAATTACACTGAGAAACAAAGAATGAAGTGGTTTGGTCACTTAACTCCTTGTGGACCAGGAGCCACACTAAGTGGCGTTTTTACTCTATAATGTCTTTTGCCCTGGTCCACTAAGAGCTACGAATGCATGAAAACTCCACAGTGTACAGTGTCTTCTATAACAGAACATCAGGCGAGAGAAAGACCACGAAAAAGATGGTTCGATGGCATAGCAGAATCATGTCAAAGAGCAAAAATAACAATCACCCAAGCCATTAGGAACAGCACAAGATAAAAACAGAAAACCACGACACTGGACAACAACATGGTAACAGTGTAATGACAAAAGAAGAAAAATTCCATAGGTAATAAAATGATACATGCCTCACGTTCCGAGAGATCTTTAATATGCTGTTCATGGATCTCCAGTTTTTGTTCCAACTCCTTTTGCTCCTTCCTTAGGGCCTCAATCTGCTTCAAAAGATCTGGTTTATCTTTGATAGTGTATCTAGTCTTGACATCTGTGTCACTGTCTTCACTATCACTGGATGTATCTCTCTCGAGATCCTTACTGGATGTATAAGTAAACTTCCTCTCGGTTGATTCTGTGTTTCTTTGAGGGCGCAAAGGAAACCGAAGTTTGGCATCTACAGAATGTATACAGAGATGTATTCATAAATATCTCACATACAAAGTTTGGCATCTACAGAATGTATACAGAGATGTATTCATAAATATCTCACATACAAAGTTTGGCATCTACAGAATGTATACAGATGTATTCATAAATATCTCACATACAAAGTTTATCTACAGAATGTATACAGAGATGTATTCATAAATATCTCACATACAAAGTTTATCTACAGAATGTATACAGAGATGTATTCATAAATAGTGAAACACGTACAAACAAAGTACTATAGTTTTACAAAAACAGAAACAGTGACGATAAACAGCAACGTTTTGACCAACAAGGCCTTTATCAAGCAAGCGAACAAACAGGAGTGACAAATTAAAATGAAACACAAATGGCGACCAAATACAAACGTATCTAAGGAAAAGCTGGAATAAAACGAATAACGAAATAAATGTAACACAAAAACACACATAAAAACTAGAAATAGAACGGAAAAAGAAACAATGAAACATCTAGTAAATATATAACTTGAATACATGCAACATATACCCATATAGAGTACAAAGCATAGGAAGAGAAAGTACTAAGAAGCATAAGAATGTAATACGTTGAGCCGCGTGGTCGCAAGGTACCATACAAAGAAATCAACCGATTCTCCAGAGCAAATCGATTACGATCATCAGAGGAACATGATCGGATGGCTGTGACCTGGACATCGCAAGCTCCTGAATGGCCAGTATCATTGAAATGGGTAGCTACAGGGGTCACAGAGCATTGGCGTATATCGCGCAAGTGTTGGGCGAATCGGTCACTGAGTCTCCTGCCGGTTTCCCAATATAGGCCTTGTTGCACCGCTTGCAGATAATGGCATAGATAATATTACGGGACTCGCATGTGAAACTGTCTTCAACAACGAACGTGGCTTTTGGAAAAGACACCGTGCGGTCTGTATTACATAAGCACAAGTGTTGCAGCGCCGACGGCCACACTGGATGGTGCCAAAATGACTCTGGATATTAGGCTTGAGGCGACTGTGAACCAACATATCCTTAAGGCTTCTGTCCCGTCATATTCATAAATATCTCACATACAAAGTTTATATTGAAAAATAAGTGAGTATATTCTCAATAGAACCATAACATTGTATACAAGTTTGAGACATTATAAAATAAATGTTTACTTATGTTCTATTATATATATGACCTTTTTCATCTTTACAGACGGTCAATTGGCAAGTGTTTTACTGTGACAACTTCTGAGTTTTCGCTTATCTCTCTTGTAGTTCAGCTCATTCATAAGTCTCTTCTCAAAAGACTGCGCCCTTTCGTAATTTGGCTTTCCACACAACTCTGTCATCAGCTAGTCCTTCCCATGTGCTGGGACCTATAGAAAAGTTTTTAATTGAGGCTTTGCAGACATCTTTATATCTGAGCAGTGGTCTGCCCTGGTACCTCTTCCCCTCTGAAAGTTCACAGAACAACATTTGTTTTGGTATGCGATAAGTTTCCATTCTTCTCACATGTCCCAACCATCTTAGTCGTCTACTGCTGAGCATGCCCATGATGGAAGGCAGGTTTGCACGTTATATTATAAACAAAATTATGTTATTATATTATGTTCTATTATAAACAAAATTATGTTATTATATTATGTTCTATTATAAACAAAACATTATATGGAAAGCAACATTAAGCACAGGTGCAGAATCTTTTGAAGAGACTTGGAGATGAACTGAAAACCAAGAGAGACAAGCGCAAACTCATAAGTTGTCACTGTTAACACACTTGTCAATTGACCGTCTGTGAAGACAAAAAGGCCATATATATATATATATATAAAATAAATGTCTGCACCATTGTAATGAGAGAGCAGATGATGCTCGTCCATCACAGGTGATGATGACCACACAAATTTTCATCCAAGGGAATGTAGTTGCGCTATGTTTGTCTGTGTGTGCGTAGATGACTAGTGAGCCCGATACGGGCTTGAAATGTTCGTGTACAGTGTGGGCAAGGTATACTTGCAGTTGTGGGAAGTTTTACTGCCTTTCTGTTTTGACGTCTTTGTTCCATCCGTGCTGTTCTATCTGCCTCGCAGGCCGAGGAACCGTGTCGAAGAAGTGTGCGACAGGCTGATCTGTCTTGAGCAGCATTCTCCCACAGGTAGAGAGAGCAGATA
Source organism: Arion vulgaris (assembly GCA_020796225.1). Classification (NCBI taxonomy): domain Eukaryota; kingdom Metazoa; phylum Mollusca; class Gastropoda; order Stylommatophora; family Arionidae; genus Arion; species Arion vulgaris. The sequence goes on along the minus strand of CM036776.1, from coordinate 13,732,896 downwards.
GGCTTGTATCAAACGCATGGATTGTTTTGGAGTTTATGATAGATAAAGGGAATGGCTGTTTTATTCTGGAATTAGTTCACACAGGAGACAGTTCACAGTTGTTAGTATTTCGTGTGATTTTTGTTGGCACAGGAATGGAGCAATTATGGGGTTACCGGTTGCAGTGAAGTTGGAACCGTACATATGAACTAAAAGGGATGTTCTTCAGTCTCTTTGAGACCTACTGTTGGATGAAGACACCAAAATTATTCTTCTCTTCCACCATTTACTTCTTTATAGAAGTGTTGGAGGTGAAACGTAGTGATCTTGTGTGTGCTTTTTTAAGGCACTTTGTAAGCTGATATTCATGTTTGTAAGCTGATATTCATGTTCGTAAGACTGTTCTTGATGCCGTCGCTCCAGCTTTTGCGTGGTCTTTCTCTTGCCTTGTACTCATTATACTTTTTCTGTGTGGTTCTCTGTGGTAGGCGATACCAGGGCATTCTGGTCAGGTGTCCAAACTGTTGTTCTTTTATGAATTGCATAACTGGTTTCACATCCAGTCTCCTTCTGATTTCTTCATTTCTAATTTTGTCTCTTATTGTCACACCTGTAGCTCTTCTAAGACACCTCATCTCTGTCGTTATGATTTTCCGCTCATTAGCTGCTGTTATTGGCCATGTTTGACACTGGTAACATAGTGTTGGCCAGAAAATCGTTCTTATGAGATTTGCTTTAGTTGTTAGCGGTATCTCTTTGTGTGACAACAGTGGTGTTAACTGTCCCAGTACTTGGTTAGCTTTTGTGCAACGATTGCTGATTTCGCTATCGATACTTCCATCTGCTGTGAAAATTGCTCCTAAGTATTTGGCCTCAATTGTTTGTTTTATGTCTACGTTCTGGAGTTTTATTGTAAGGCTTTCTGGTTGTCTACTTATTGCCATTGTCTCTGTCTTTATTATATTTATTTTCATGTTGTACTCCTCACCCTTGATGTTAACTAAGCTTAAATGGTTCTGGAGAGATTCTTCACAGGCCCGGCAAGCCAATAGAAGATCTAATTTGTGACACAGAGATGCCCGAGGAGAAAATGGGAAACGTAGTAGTAAGCGATCAACAGACACTAAAATTGATGTTGAATATATCCAGCAATTTAAGGAATTTGGAACTGCATATTATACAAGTAAAGCTGGATGCTTGAGTGGTAGAGAAAAGAATGAGTTTAACCAGCGAGCCACGAAAACAATCAGTATGTATATCCTTTGACATCTAATGGTGATGCCCGCCTGCCCAGCGTGTTTGTAGCGCGTTGGACTACGGGTGATAAGTCCTCTGTGAGTGCGGGTTCAACTCCGCGGACTGGCAGAAAAGCCACAGATTTCCCAGATCTACGGTGTTCGTGGCACCGAACCGAAGGGTTACGATGTCCATGACACCGAGCGAAGAGCTTTCAGCTCAAGTGCTTCTGGATCGGAAAAACAAAAAAATAATGGGGAAGACTAAGCACCCATGGATCTGTCGGATTGCTATGACATCAGTTCAGTAACCAATAACTAACCTCTCACTCCGAAAGTACTTTGTTTGAGCCCCATGTGGAGCAGTTGGGCTATTTTCTAGTTATCTTTGATCTCAATGTAGGTGAGATCAAGTTCCTAGTTCTATCAGAGAAGAACAATAAAACATTGATACTGTGTTTAAGTTGAACATGTAAAAGAAACCTTGGTGGTTGAAAATCAATAAGTGAAGGCTGCAAAGTCACTGCCTGAGCCACCTGTATATTGCCGGAGCTCTCAAGGGAGCAAAGAATAGTAACACTGCGACCTACAAAGCATGTCGTAAGAGGCGACTGAGGTGGGGGCCTAGGGAAGCTACCTTAGTAAATAAAAATACATCACAGAAATCTGATGTGCTGGCCTACTTGTAGGTGCATAACTGGCACAACATTCAATCGCTCTTAGGCTCAGATCACCTACAAATCACAAAGAGTGGTTAACAAGTGGTCGATGTGGAGCGTTCGAAAAGAAGACTGCCTGAGTAAAATTCTTTAGCTAGATTTAAATACAAATTCGGAGACAAGTGTCAACATCTTCAAATTTGGATCAAAGACTATTGCCGATGCCATGAAGTTCATGCTCTGCCACTGAGATATTTCCGCGTAAGAAAGAGATCGGAGCACACATGGTTATTCACCTAATGCAATGATGATGTTCCTATCAATCAATCAATCAAATCCCAGAATTTTGGCTAACAATCCAAATTTATAAAAATGCATTGCTAAAGAAACTACAATAAAAACTGACAGCATTAAGAAAAATTTAAACTATTATGTTCCGTTTGGAAAACTGAATTAAAACCGCCAAGTGGTTGCGAGGCCCAAATTGGGGTGTAAAGAATAGAACCACTGTTACTTGTCACGTATGTCGTAAGAGGCGACAAAGGAGGTTGGAGTGGGGCTAGCTACCCCACACCGTAAAAACACTAGATGGCTACAGAGCGGAGAGCGAACCGAGTAAACACTGGCTGAAACTGGACACATTGCCGAAGGATAAGCACCAGAGCTCCAAATGGTGCTGAAGATGTGACGTAAACACACCAATGCTAAGGCTGCATGAATCAGATTTTCACATGAATAGAATTTATGGGGAAGTCCGGTACATCGGTATGGGCAGTGATCGCAAGAGAGAGAGAGAGAATTGAAAACCTAATATAAATGTTAGTGGTGAAACACATAAAAACAAAGTACTGCAGTTTTACATAATGCAAAAACAATAATACATAGCAACATTTCGAGCAAAGGGCCTTTATCAAGCAAAGGAAACAACAGAAGTGAAGAAATTCACTTCTTACACGGCACAGAACATATACAATCAGACAATACATTCTTTTTTCTTCTTAGTCTTTTGTTGTCACACTGCTACCGGGTTGCTGCCCAGTGTCGTGGTTTTCTGTTTTTGTCTTGCGCTGTTCTGGTGACTTGGCTGATTGTTATTTTTGCTCTTTCACATGATTCTGCTACGCCATCTAACCATCTTTTCATGGTCTTCCTTTTGCCTTCTTTCCGATGTTCTGTTGTAGAAGACTCTGTATACTGTGGAGTTTGAATGCATTCTTATTAAGTGGCCAAACCACTTCATTCTTTGTTTCTCTATGTACTTCAAGCACGGTTCTGTACCAACTTTCTTTCTTATGCTGATGTTGGTGACTGTCTTTTCTGGTGTTGTTGGTAACTTTTCGCAGGCAGCGTATTTCGCATGTAGTTATTTTTTGTGACTGCACTTTGCTCAATGTCCATGATTGGCTCTGGTAACACAAAGTGGTATAAAAATGCTGTTGATCATCTGTTGTTTAGCTGTCTGTGACATTTTTGGGTGCCTTAACAATGGGACTAGCTGTTAATCTGTGACTAAATAAATATATAATGTTCGTGATACGTTGTTGGCATATGTTATACTGGTAACGGACAGGAATAAGAGGGAAGGAGAAAGAAAGAGAAAGAGAGATGTTAACAAACCTGTATTTTGAACAGCATCATATGAAGGAGGATACAGATTGCTGTCATGCTGTTGGGTGCTTCTGCTGTTCATGCTTTCACTCGACGACATTGGCAACCTCATTTCTCTTATTACTGCATCGAAATCATTAGACTGAAAGGAAATACAGGCATCGTCATGATGTTTTTCTTATTAATTTTATACATTTTTTCAGCACATTGGTTATGTTATGCGATTGAAGTCATGGCACATTGGGCATTCCCATGCGTGCTCTGTCCTCCACTGCAGCAGCCATCCTAAAGTCCATTTGGTCACTCACTGTACCAATAAGAAGTTGATTAGTATATCTTCTCTCTCTACCATGAAGACGACACTGTCTGGCATTAGAACACTGGTAGTAAGCAGTAGTAAAAAAATCAATTGTCATTTAATAATAATATTAGTAAAGTCAATAACCCATTAGGATCATTGGAGTGTTACGGTGAAATCATTAACATATAAGTCCCTACTCCTACTTCTTTGAACGCTCCATATCGACCACTTGTTAACCACTCTTGGTGATTTGTATGTGATCGTGCGTTGTGTCAGTAATGTGCCTACAAGTAGGTCAGCAAATCCGATTTCTACGCCTTTAATTTATTAGGGTAGCTTCCCTAGGTTCATATCTCAGTTGCCTCTTAAGACATGCCTTGTATGTCGTGGTGGACCCCGGCAACACACTGGTGTAAGTCCCTCCAAAAACCTTGCTTCCCTGCAAAGTGGATGAGTGTTGAAAAATCCTTTCATCCTGAATGTTATCAGCCAGCGCATGATAAGGTGATAGGGGTGTTAAGTTGAAATTATCAACATATAAGTCCTTCCAAAAATCTTTCTTCCTGCAAAGTGGATGAGTTTGAAAAATCCTCTCCTCCTTTATGCTAAAAGCTAGTGCATGATGGGATCATTGCGGAACATAAAGGACAACTACTTCCAGTATGAGGATAGAGGTTGAGGCTGTTACTGCTGCCCTCCAGTGTCTCTCTGGAGGCTTTAGACTGTCAGCCCTATCCTGATATGGTGGCTGTCAGCCAGCCTGTCTGCTCTCTCATTGCCATCAACATCCATGTGTCCCAGAATGAAGATGAGTGTAATTCTGCAAATTACAGGTGGGGAGCTTGCGTACCTCCATGATTTTGAAAGATATATTCGCCCGAGTGGTTACCGGGGCCCAAATTTGGGGTGTAATGGATAGAACCACTGTTACCTGCCATGCATGTCGTAAGAGGCGACTAAGGAGGTTTGGCTGAAACCGGATGCACATGTCCTAAACTTGTAGAAATCTATGCGTTTAGGGGCCTACCAAACCAATGTGCAACGTATACACGTTCTTGGCAAAGATCAAACATATCACAAAGAGTGATTAAAATTGATCGTAAAGAACGAACGCAAAGAAGAAGAAAGCTATATTGACAGAAGCTTTACTCCTAGTAGGGACACCCATGCCAGACAGGTTGATGATAAAGAGCAGACAAAATGTGACCTCCTGGTCCTCCAGGTTGGGGGAGGGACTGGCAGCACATTCAAGTAAAAAAAAATTGATATAAGAGATACTTTTGTCGCATCTCGTGAAGGGAGCGAGGTAAATCAGGCAACTAGTTTCATGAAGGAGGGAGATAGTATCAGGTGAATGGAGCGAGGTAAATCAGGCAACTAGTTTCAAGGAGGGAGATAGTACCAGGTGAAGGGAGTGAGGTAAATCAGGCAACTAGTTTCAAGAAGGAGGGAGATAGTATCAGGTGAAGGGAGTGAGGTAAATCAGGCAACTAGCTTCAAGAAGGAGGGAGATAGTATCTGGTGAAGGAAGCGAGGTAAATCAGGCAACTAGCTTCAAGAAGGAGGGAGATAGTATCAGGTGAAGGGAGCGAGGTAAATCAGGCAACTAGTTTCATGAAGGAGGGAGATAGTATCAGGTGAAGGGAGCGAGGTAAATCAGGCAACTAGTTTCAAGGAGGGAGATAGTATCAGGTGAAGGGAGCGAGGTAAATCAGGCAACTAGTTTCATGAAGGAGGGAGACAGTATCAGGTGAAGGAAGCGAGGTAAATCAGGCAACTAGTTTCAAGAAGGAGGGAGATCAAACTCAAAAGGGAGTCTCCTGCCTTCTATCACCAAAATGTCCATCTGTTATTGAATGTTGAAGTGTAGACACTTTGGCTAAGATAGCTCTCTGATGGACAACGAATGGGACAAGAAGGCCTGGATGTACAAAGTAAACATAGAGAAGAATTGTGGAAAGAGAGTTCAAACATTGTGGCCTGACATGGGAGACAAGTAGTAGAAAGGTGACATAAGAGTTCTTTTCTTCTTTTGTTCTACTCTGCTTTTTTGCCGTTAGGCATAGCAGGTTTGAGAGCCGCTGTAGCGTAGTTGTTAGTGAACTCGCTTCGCAAGGCTGGTGGTCTGGGTTCAGCTCCCGCAATGTGCGTGGAATTTTTCCCGACCACGACGGCTCTCAGGTCGACCCAGCCTCAACTGGGTACCAGACATGTTCTGGGAAAGTAAAGGCGGCCGGCATGATGCTGACCAAATCGCCCATCGTGTGCCGACGGTCAATGAAAAATACAGGCCTAACACTGTATTGACCTATATACCACGAGGTATGAAAGGTTCCTTTACTTTTAAATAGCAGGTTTAACTGATGATCGGCTTCTGAGATAGTGCTCGCTCGGTCACTTGATGTGCTGTGGTATTGTCAAGTTTTAAGATATCTGCAACTCCATCAATTCGTCTTTTTCTTGGTCTGCCCCTTCCTCTTGATGTTTCCATTTTCAGGTTGTACGCTCTTACAACTGGTGTATTCGGGTTCATTTTCACCGAGTGGCCAAATCATTTGTCTCTGTTTTTCTTTCTTTCTCGAACCCTGTTTGCCTCACAGCATCAGGTCAAGAAGAGATTACTAAAACAGGCCCTTGTATGCGCTTCGTAGATAGTGTCTTTCGTCGCCTTTGTTATCTCTGAGGTCCATCTTTTGCGTGGCCGACTTTTTGCTTTGTACCCATTGTATCGGAGCAGCATTGCTCTTTGAGGTGCACTGTCTGATGTTAATCTGCTTACGTGGCCGAACCATTTAATTTGTTGTTTCTTGATGAAGTCTAGTACTGATGTTGTACCCACTTTTTCCTGATGTCTTCATTTCTCAACCGGTCTCTTCTTGTTACACCCAGCATTCTGCGAGACACTTCATCTCTGTCGCAACTAGTTTTCTTCTATCATTTGTTGTCAGTGACCAGGTTTGGCACTGGTAGCATAATGTGGGGAGAAAGATTGTATTGAACATTGCTTTTTTGTGTTCATGGTGACATGTTTGCATTTTAAAATTGGTGCCATTTGCCCTATCATTTGGTTTGCTTTGTTGCATCTGTGTTGAATTTCATTAGTTATTCTTCCGTTTGCTGAAAAAATGCTCCCCAGGTATGTGAAGTCTTTCACTTTTTTTTTTTTTCAATGAATCTAATACAAGGTGTAATCTAATAGCAGGTGACATAACGGCAGCAATGGAAATCTCTTGTGAAAGCCTTATGTGTCAACGGGACACAAAAAGGATATATACTGATAATTTCATCGATTGATTGTAATATATAAAATTATGCCATTATGACAAACATACCAGTTTAGCCATTGTCTCCATAAACAGGGTAAACCAGGACACAATGTTCTGCACTCTTTAGCTTGATACTATTTTGTAACAGAAAGAAAAACAAATGTACCAGAAAATGTTAGTATATCTCGACTTTCAGCGAACATAAATAAGTGACATTTATTGTGTAAATGAACATTCACTTGTACAGGGTGTTCAACTTAAAATCTGGCATATATGTATTGAAATGGGAAGGTTCAGTTATGACGTAGTATAGGTCAGGGTTGTGTGATGGTGTGTAATTGTAGTGCGGGAAGGGGCGATGAACAAATGTGACGTAGACAAGCTAGTCAGAACCGGTTTAAATAGTAAATAGACGAGATGCAATGCGTCCTGGCAAATTTATATTTATCACTAGGGCTGCTTTTAAGTTGAACACCCTGTATAATGACTACCACTACCAACACTACTACTACTACTACTAAACATACTTTTTTTAGTTCTACTACTTGTACCATGAAGAGTTGCAGAGAGGAGGTATGTAAGCTTTCTTTTGGTCACCAGGTGTAACTTGGGCTATTGCTATATTGAGTTTACTTAGTGTCTCTTTGATTCCATCTATCCATCTTTTTCATGGTCTCCCTCTTGTCTTGAAACCTGATGTACAGGTACAGGTAACCACTCTTTGTGATTTGTCTGCGATCCGAGCATAAGAGCAATTGTATGTTGTGTCGGTTATGCGCCTACAAGTAGGCCAACACATCCAATTTCTGCGCCTCTTTTTATTTACTAGGGTAGCTTCCGTAGGCCCCTACCTCAGTCGCCTTTTACTACATGCTTTGTAGTTCGCAGTGTTACTATTCTTTGCTCTCCTTAAGGGTCCTAGCATAATGGGCAACTCTTACAAACTCAACTGTATCTTTTGTTCCCACTTCATGGAGCATTTCCTTTGTAGAATGTTGCTTTCATTATTTATCTATCGCCTCTTTGTGCCATATTTGACACATATGACTCGCACAAAAGATTTCTATTGCTGCCATTTTGTTGCCTTTCTACTAATCATTTTCCATCTCAGGCCACAATCTTTCATCTCTCCTTCTAAAGTTCTTTTTCATTTGGTCTGTTTCTTTTGGACTACCAAGTCTTCTATTCCCATCCAGCAGAGAGCTGTCCTTGCCAATGCATCTACTGGTATATGACATACATGTCAAATCCACCTCCATCTTTATCTTTTAATGATTTGCCTCCAATGATGCACAACATGTTTGTTTTAAAAGCTCTTCATTTGTTATCGTATTTGACCACAACATTTTCAAGATACTTCTTAAAATTTCTTTTGGAAAGTCTCCAACTTGTGTATGGTGTTGTGGGTCATTTTATAGGACTCACTACTGTATAATAACACTCCCAACACACTGGTTCTATTCCAGCACTCACTACTGTACAATAACACTCCCAACACACTGGTTCTATTCCAGCACTCACTACTGTACAATAACACTCCCAGGACACTGTTTCTATTGTCCAGCACTCACTACTGTATAATAACACTCCCAGTACACTACTTCTATTGTCCAGCACTCACTACTGTATAATAACACTCCCAGGACACTGTTTCTATTGTACAGCACTCACTACTGTATAATAACACTCCCAGGAAACTGCTTCTATACATTGTCCAGCACTCACTACTGTATAATAACACTCCCAGGACACTGGTTCTATTGTCCAGCACTAACTACTGTATAATAACACTCCCAGGACACTGCTTCTATATATTGTCCAGCACTCACTACTGTATAATAACACTCCCAGGACACTGCTTCTATTGTCCAGCACTAACTACTGTATAATAACACTCCCAGGACACTACTTCTATATATTGTCCAGCACTCACTACTGTACAATAACACTCCCAGGACACTGCTTCTATATATTGTCCAGCACTCACTACTGTACAATAACACTCCCAGGACATTGCTTCTATTGTCCAGCACTCAATACTGTACAATAACACTCCCAGGACACTGCTTCTATTGTCCAGCACTCAATACTGTATAATAACACTCACAGGACACTGCTTCTATTGTCCAGCACTCACTACTGTATAATAACACTCCTTTTATATATTGTCCAGCACTCACTACTGTACAATAACACTCACAGGACACTGCTTCTATACATTGTCCAGCACTCACTACTGTATAATAACACTCCCAGGACACTACTTCTATACATTGTCCAGCACTCACTACTGTACAATAACACTCCCAGGACACTACTTCTATATATTGTCCAGCACTCACTACTGTATAATAACGCTCCCAGGAAATTGCTTCTATATATTGTCCAGTACTCACTACTGTACAATAACACTCCCAGGACACTACTTCTATATATTGTCCAGCACTCACTACTGTATAATAACGCTCCCAGGAAATTGCTTCTATATATTGTCCAGCACTCACTACTGTATAATAACACTCCCAGGACACTCATAATAATAATTCCCTCGTACGTTATACATTACATAGGGCCTGCAAGTAATTTCTCCATACCGCTCTGTCCTGGGCAACTCGCTCAATCTCCTCCATGGAACTGAGACCGATATTTCCTGCCTCTCTCAGCAAAGTTCGTTCAAGGGTCTCCTTAGGTCGACCTTTCTTTCTTGAACCCTTTGTATCCCACTTCAATGCCTGTTTTGATATTCGTTGATCATTTCTCCTCAAGGTGTGCCCAACATATCTCCATCTTCTCTTTCTTATAACAGTTGTCACTAGTCGTTGACCAGACATGTCTCTGATTTCATCACTTCTGAATTCGTTCCATTTTATATTCATTATTTTTGCAGACATCTATTTTCAAATGCATTCAACTTGCTTTCTATATCTTTAGTCATTTTCCAACTCTAGCCGTTCTTTTCACTTCCTTGTCTTTTAGTCTATATTCTTCTTTAGCTTGGATTTCATCTGTTGCATCCTTAGTATTAAATATCGCTAGTTTCATCTTTCTTGAATACATTTCCAGGTGTCATCACTTATGCAGGGTTTTCTGTCTTTTGTCTTTAATCCTGCACTACTATTTGCTGCCCCCAATAGTGTGTCCTTTATCTTAGTCCATTTGTCTTCAATGTTCTGTTCATTTTCACCATTGAGTAACTCGAACCTATTCTTAAGTTCGAGCTGATATTCCTCTTTGACTTCTTTATTTTGTAGCCTTTGACTGTCTATTCGCAGTTGTTCTTTTTAGTATGGTGAATTTCAGTTTCAATTTACTTATGCATAAATTATTATCACTTCCTACATCTGCCCCTCTGTATGCACGGACATCCAGTAATGATGTTCTAAATTGTGTATTTATGCACATATGGTCAATCTGATTCCTGGTCACTCCATCTGGTGAGTGCCAAGTAAGTTTATGAATTTCCTTATGTGCAAAGATGGTAACTCCAATTACTAAGTTTGACAGCATACATAACTCTGCCAGTCTTTCTCCATTCTCATTCATTGTGTTTATTCCTTGTTTTCCTATAGCTCTCTCTACCCCTACATTATCACTTCCAACCTTGGCATTAAAGTCCCCATTACTACTAACAGGTCATGTTTTTGAGTCTTGTTAATTTGATCTTGTAGTTGCTCGTAAAATGTGTCTTTCTTATCATCGTCAGCATCGTTTGTTGGTGCATAACACTGCAGTATTGTCATATTGACATGCCTGGTACTGAAGCGGGCTCTAATTATCCGACTTGAGATGAGTTCCCATTCTAACATGCTCTTTGCTACTCTAGGTGTCATCATTATACCCACTCCTTCAAAATGCTTACCATCTTCTCTCCCTGAATATATGAAAGTTAATCCACTAACTACTCTTCTATCTGTTCCAGGCCATCTCACCTCACTTAACCCCAGTATGTCCAGCGCGTATCTCTTCATTTCTTCTGCAATTTGGGCTGATTTTGTAGCCGTGGCCATCGTTCTCACATTCCAAAATCCAATTTTAGTGTGTGTTTTTGAGCCAAGTAATGTACGAGTCGGGTTGCTGACCAGGACACTGCTTCTATATATTGTCCAGCACTCACTACTGTATAATAACACTCCCAGGACACTGCTTCTATATATTGTCCAGCACTCACTACTGTATAATAACACTCCCAGGACACTGCTTCTGTATATTGTCCAGCACTCACTACTGTACAATAACACTCCCAGGACACTACTTCTATATTTTGTCCAGCACTCACTACTGTACAATAACACTCCCTGGACACTGCTTCTATATATTTTTTATTGTGTTTTAAGATTTAATCTTTATGCTTTCCATATTTGCTTAAATCATAGCCCAGCTGAAAGATTTGATCTCAGTATTGGTTCTCCCGCCTCGGCCCTGTTTAATGTGTTTTAGTGGAGTCCTTTAATTTGTCTTCCAAGAAACTTGCCTTCTTATGTTGCTCTCTCTATATGCTTATGGTTGATTGATAGTGTCATCATCCCTGCACTTCGGTGTGTGCACTGATGTCTTTCTTTTCATGAATATCTCAGCGGCAGTGCACAAACTCCGTAGCACCGGTGACTAAAATATTTCACCTTCCCATACATATTTTCTACATAGCCGTTCTAACCAAAATTAATGTTGGCCTCAGTGGACCTCTATCAACAACAGCTTTAAAATATGTGCTAAAATACCTCAAGGATTATTTACACTAAAGATATAATAATACGATTAAGATGCTTAGCTAGAATAAGTGTCACTGAGTCGATCGATGTGTTGTGTTCCGTTATGCTTCGCCACACACTTTGTATTTATTTGACACGGCGAACAATGAGAACATGCACTCAATGCAAAGGACAATCACAATATAATAATACTACACTACCCGTCGTGTACACTTGAGGTCTTTATTCCGGTTTTGAATTGTCATTCACTTTCAATCATCAGTTTATACTGCGACAGTACGAAAGTCTTGCTCTAGTCTGTAACACTGTTTAATCTATCACTACCGTGTCACTCTTCAGTCAGAAAAGTGCAAGTAAGTAAGTGAACCAGATCAGATCAGAGATATACATCCTGGAAAAACTGGGAGCTTTGTGTTAATTGTGTTTACATAATATGAATCACATCACTACCACCATGCAACGTGCCTGCCGGTTATATGTACATTTGCTAGTATTTGCTTAGTTTCTATCACAGCTTACATAATGTTTCAGGTTTCGGTCTGTGGTCACACACACGGTACCCCATACAGTGAATCAATGTTCGGGTTAATGTTTTATCTAGGAATTATACGTTACAGAATTTCTACTATGTACGAGCGACTAGCCACCTGACAATCCGTACGGATGGTATCAATTTTCCTGCAAGCCACATCACAAACCAAATTGTTTCACTTTTTTTTAAAAATCACACGATCTTCTTCGAACGCTCCATAGCGACCACTAGTTAACCACTGAGCAGGAGCGTCTGGTCGAATGGATTAGAGCGCGGTTACCATGCGAGAGACCCGTGTTCAATGCACGGTAAGGCCAATGATTTTTTTCTGTTGTGGGCATAAATTAAAAATTATAACCTGAACAGCTTCAGGGCGACTGCACTAGTCATGCGGCCATTAAATTCCTCAGGCGCCCGTCCCATATGTCCTCCACTGCCCTACAAAGTGATACTAAGTAACGACAGTTTTGTTGATTAATTTTAACCACTCCTTGTGATTTGTATGTGATCCAAGCCTAAAAGCGATTGTACGTTGTGCAAGTTATGAGCCTACAAGTAGGCCAGCACATTCGATTTCTGCAATGCTTTAAATTTACTAGGGTAGCTTCCCTAAGCTCCTACCTAAGTCTCCTCTTACGACATGTCTTGTAGGTCGCAGTATTACTGTTCTTTGCTGCCCTTGCTAGCCCCAACACATGGGTGGACATGATCCAGTTGATGATATTTAATTTGTGTTTACTTTTTTTTAGAATAAATGTTAAAAATAAATTCCCTTGCTTTTTCAGATCTTATGGTATGTAATGCTTATCATTTCACATTTCTAGACTTACGAATCACGCTGCGGACAAATTGGTTGCAAATTGTTTCGCGTGGATTTTAACAAAGGACGATGGCACCACCCGTTCAGAAAGCAATGGCAAACTACTGAACTTAATAATGCCTAGAAAAATCACAAACATCGTTATAAGCTGTAAAGGATATCCTGTAAAGGATATGCAATTTTTTTTAAAAAAGACTCTACTGTGCAGAAAGTGAACTTCATAAATAACAGAAGCGGTGAAAAAAAAAACTATTTATGAAACATACTCAAACGTCCGTTCTATAAATCTCATCCTGACTCTGTGATTCAAAACAGAATTAGAGAAAAGAAAGAAAGTGTGCCAGATGTAGGAGGGCCATATCCTTTCCTCACGTGTTGAACGTCCAGTGTGGGATTGAACTTACGACCCTCTTGTATCCGAGTCCATATGTGAATGCTTGTGCTATCCGTCTCATCTTTGTAAAGTAAAGCAAGTAAATTTCTAGAAAAGAACTTTCAACTGAACATTCTAAAAAAAAAAATGAAATAGTGCTCTCGTGTATAACATAGGACTGTTGTGATATATTTTGTTTCGGTACCATGCATGATTTATTTTATTCAGCAAATAATTTGACGGGTGACGCGGGGAAGGGGTGCATATGTTGTTAATAGGTTGCATCGTTTGCCTTAACTGGTCCAAATTCGAAGGATTGGCTTCATTGCGCCGGATGTTACCCCTTATGACTCAATCACTTTCCTCAGAAATGGCACGTCACTTGCCAAAAGTAGTGATTACGAACACAGACTGCGCCGTTCTGTTCACGAATGAACAGTCACGGCTACATAGTTCAAACTTTGTGCAATCTCTCGGCAGGTGAAGTGTCATTTCTGTGGAAACGAACAGGAACCAATTGTGAAAACGCTTAACGATATAGTCATATTCAACCGGATCACAGCAGACCAAAGGTGTAGAATTAGATGTACATTAAGGTGGCAATGCTAGCAGAGAATACCGAAAAAATGTAATTCTTAAATTTTACGACATACTTGGTATCTAATTAAAGGTTAACGAATTGTGGACACATTTCCTTTTAAATATTTAGAATTGGTTAAATAGTTTTCAAGTTATGATGGCTCAAAGATAATAAAATCATCATCGTATGGATGATTTTCGATTTTGTTCGAAAATTAACAATTCATGATAATTTTTACATCATAACTTTGTCAAATATTAACCAAACAGCATGTAATTTTGCATGTCTGTTTACATTAGAAATGTCTATAGCGTATACTAAGGGCATTCCAATATATTAATTACATTAATTTTTAAGTTTTTTCACATTAGACAATTTTAAAACCATAAAAAGATCATTTTCAAGTGCTCAAAAAAAAATCTATTAAAGGTATACTATTTTCCATAGTACTTGCCAAAATTGCACAATCTGTGTGTATGCTGTTTAATTTTGAATGAATTTGACTGTATCATTTCACACAAAAATTGTAAAAAGTGTCATAATCACAATATATATATATATATATATTGTACTACTATTATATATATATACTATATATATATATAAGAGACTGCAGTAAAACTATTAGATTGGCGAAACAATTTGCTTGATAATGGCCTTGTTGGTCGAAACGCTGCTGTATATTGTCATTGTTTTTGTAATTTGTAAAACTACAGTACTTTGTGATTACGTGTTTTGCTAAAAAGTGACACCTCTTTAAAGGTTTTTGTTTTTCCGATCCAGAAGCACTTGAGCTTTACAGCTCTTCGGCTCGGTACCATGGACATCGTAAATCTGGGGAATCGTGGCTTTTTCTGCCATCCCGCGGAATTGAACCCGCACACACAGAGGATAGTCACCCGTAGTCCAACGCGCTACGAACACGCTGGGCTTTAAAGGGTTTTAAAGCCGAAGGATTGACTTCATTGCACCGGGTGTTACCCCATATGGCTCGGTCCTCTCCGCAGAAATGGCACGCCACCTGCCGAGAGTATTGCACAAAGCACGAACTCCGTAGCTCCGGCAACAATCATAGTGGTCTCTGGAAAAAATGCACTCGTGAACAGAAGGCCGCGGTCTGGATTCGAACCCACGACCTTCGACTCACAAGACAAAGGGCTTAGCCACAGTGACATCTCTATTTTGAACATGTCTAAATAAATGTTCATGTCACAATTCTTATTTATCTTCTTGTATGTACTGAACCCCAGAGACAATTACTTTTTTACCTAGCTTTATGATACGTTAAGTACGTCTGAAAATATGGGATCACAATCTTTAAAATTGAAATGTTGCCCGTCTGCCCAGCGTGTTCGTAGCGCGTTGGACTACGGGTGACTATCCCTCTGTGTGTGCGGGTTCAATTCCGCGGGATGGCAGAAAAAGCCACAGATTTACGGTGTTCGTGGCACCGAACCGAAGGGTTACGATGTCCATGGCACCGAGCCGAAGAGCTGAAAAGCTCAAGTGCTTCTGGATCGAAAAAAAAAAATTGAAATGTTAATGATTTCTTTACTAACGGCACTCAATCTCTGCTAGTACAACCCCCTTAATAGTAAACATGCAAATTTTATTGTATTTGAAACTACGGGGGAAACAGCTTGATATTTACACTACTGCGATGATCTTAAGAGGCTACTAAAAATAAACTGGCAGAATAAAATTCCAGATACCGAAGTCCTCCTAAGAGAAAAGATCCCAAGCGTCAACACCCTGTTGCAGAAGACACAAGTGAGATGGGCCGGTCACTTTGCTCGGATGCCTGATAAACGCATCCCAAAACAGTAGATGTATGACATGCTTGAAGGGGACAGATGTTCAGTTGGTGGACAGAAAAAATCTTCAATATAGAGACCACATGCTGGGAATCCCTCACGAAAGAACGTCAAATGTGGCGATGTAACAACACAAGGGGAACTCGCATAGCTGAGAATTGTCGTACTGTTCAGACGCAGAGAAAGCGGGCTGCGCGAAAAGACATAAGACACAGCACCCACATATCCAACCTTGATCATGTATGCCCCCACCTGTGGTAAGAGATTGTGTTCGAAGATTGGACTCTACAGTCGTCACTTCCGCACAAAACCAGAGAGGTACAGCAGCACACGTCTGAGACTGTTGTCATCATCACTTGCGATGGACGGCTATTTTAAGATATCTGGTTTTATCGTTTTTGTTCTTAGTTTCTTTTCAGACTTCGTGTTAATTCTCATAATACTACAAGCTATCTGGCAATCCATTCTGGTAGTACCAATTCTCCAATAAGCCACTTCATGTGCCAGAACATTTAATAGAAATAAAACTATTCCGATGAACCATTTGGTTCTTTTTGTAAGGTGGCGACTGTGGCTTAGGGGATAGTGATTCGGTCTATTAACCCCGACGTTCTGAGTTCGAATAGCGCTGTGGTCAGTTTGGTTGCAAATTATTTCGCGTTGATTTTTACAAAAGGACGATGGCACTACCCGTTCAGAAAGCAATGGCAAACTCATCATCATCAGGTGCCGTCTCCACATCGAAGGTTGGCTGCAATGAATCTCCATCATCCTCTGTCTTTCGCCTTGGTGTTGAACACTGCCAGACTGTAACCTGTCCATTTCTTAAAGTTTCCCTCCCACTTATCTCTCGGTCTTCCTCTTGCTCTTCCCCTCAACTTTCCCCTCTAGTAAATGTTTTATCATGGTGTCATGTCTTTTTATGTGCCCAAAATACTTTACTTGTCTGAATTTTATTTCTCTTAATAATTGTTTCTTCATGCCTAGTTTTCCTAAAACTTGTTTATTTATCTGTTTTTCTGTCCATGAAACTCTGCCTATTCTTCTATATATCCACATCTCAAATGCATCAATTCTGTCTTCTAACTGCTTGTTCATTGTCCATGTTTCGAGTCATACATTAATATAGGATATATATAGCATTTGATCATTCTCATTTTTAGCCTGTTTGTGATATGTTTTGATGTCAGTAACTTTCTCATACTATTGAAATTATCATTGGCCATTCCTATTCTCTTTTTAATTTATGTTATACATCTGCCATCATCTGTTATTATCTGACCGAGATATAAGAAACTTTTTACTTGATGTAGTAATTCTCCATGTATTTTTAGATTCATTTTAGGTTTTTCCATTTCCTTGTTGATTACCAAACTTGTTGAATGACAAACTACTGAACGTAATAATGCCTAGAAAAATCACAAACATCGTTAAACGGCTGAGGTTGAAGTCCTGTAAATTAACTTTCTTTCTGTACATATTTCTGTGTAGAAGACAACGTATTAATTTATGAAATAGAGCTTTCAATTCTGTACAATCTGATATAGGAAATAGAGCTTTGAATTCTGTACAATCTGATATAGGAAATAAGAGCTTTGAATTCTGTACAATCAGATATAGGAAATAGAGCTTTGAATTCTGTACAATCTGATATAGGAAATTAGAGCTTTGAATTATGTACAATCAGATATAGGAAATTATAGCTTTCAATTCTGTACAATCAGATATAGGAAATAAGAGCTTTGAATTCTGTACAATCAGATATAGGAAATAAGAGCTTTGAATTCTGTACAATCAGATATAGGAAATAAGAGCTTTGAATTCTGTACAATCAGATATAGGAAATAAGAGCTTTTAATTCTGTACAATCAGATATAGGAAATATAGGACCCCGTACAATGGAACGTGAAAACGTTTATAAACTATCAAGGCCCCATCAATCCTTCGATCGATGGCACTCCTAGTTTTATACAAGGGTAGCCATGTGGCATTTAATGAGGGCTTCCGGCCTTCGACTTCGATCAAATGGGCACTAGTTCCGTAACACAAGCTGATATCTTTGTAAACCCATATAATGAGCCACGTGACAGATACTACACTTTGATCTTAGCAAAAGGCCGAGAAGCGATCTAATATAATAATAATGTCTTCATTATTGATGGTAATTTTGGGTTCAGATTTTGCTTTGTCCGTGGACATAATTTTAGTTTTCTTTTGCATTGTTATACAGGTTATGATCATCGCTGTGTTTTTATTTTGACAGACTAAATTAGCGGTTTCAACCCATTGACACTTTCTTGCTAATCATAGGAAACTGATGATATATATCGTTACAGAACTAATATATCGTTACAGAACTAATATATCGTTACAGAACTAATATATCGTTACAGAACTATCCATTAAAATGTGTATTCTAAAAATCAGTGCGCAAAAAAAACAAATTTTAGTGTACGTATTTTTACTTCTTCTCTTATCTCCCCTTGAAGCATAAGGCGTCAAGAAATTTTCCCCAGCCAGATCTGTTTTGAGAAAGTCAGCTTAGTTTATTATACGTCTTTCCTGCATCCTTTCTTTTCTGTCTACAGTTCGTCTCCGTGTCTCTCTAGGTCATAGATTCACAAACTTTTTTGGCCCACCGCCCACTTTGCACAACATAAACTTTGTAATGCCCTCCACAATATAACAGTTTGCCAACGCCCCCACATATATATACATGCTCTATTTTCTCCTTGACATAGAAAATTGATATATATATCTGTCACACATGGTCAGTTTTCAAATGATTTTATACATGAAATAGAAAATTGATGAAAAAAATGGATTGTGTAAGACGGGCATAAGATAAATTTAAATTCAGAATTCAAATTTTAAATATTATTCAATCGCAAAATCACGAAAATAATTTATTTTAAGATATTTATTATAAACTTTTTTTTAAGGAGTCTCCGACCTCATACCCCCAATTCTTCTGAACCACTATCCCCCTAGAACGCTTCAGCACCCACTGGGGGGTATCGTCCACTTTGGGAAACGCTACTCAAGGTCGTCCCAACCGATATGCCTCCCAGATTCCTCTTCAAAGCCACATGTTGGTGGTTGGTCTTCTTCAGCATTCTTAAGTCCCATCCACTTCCATCTCATTTTTAATTTTGTTTTTATTTTCCTCGTTGCTATTGTTGCTGCATGTCACCCGCGTGTTGACGGGGTCTGCAAGCAGTGGCGGCTCGTCATTAGGGGCCAGTGGGGCCGGGCCTCACCAAACATAATGTGTAACGTGTATTCATTATTTTATAATTAAAATATAACCGAACCCAAAACCATGATTTTTTAAAAATTTTTGTCTGGCCCCACCAACAAAAGTGATCACGAGCTGCCACTGCCTGCAAGGGAAGCAAAGAATAGTAACACTGCGACCTACAAGGCATGTCGTAAGAGGCGACTGATGTAGGGGCCTAAGGACGCTACAATAGTAAATAAAAAGCGTAGCAGAAATTTGATGTGCTGACCTTCTTGTAGGCACATAACTGGCACAACGTACAGTCACTCTTAGGCTCAGATCACATACAAATCACAAAGAGTGGTTATCAAGTGGTCTCTCTCCTCTCTCGGATCACCGCTTAGAATGATGTACCACATTTCCTCATCAATTCTGCTGGTGTTTTTAGGGACCTCGTCCTTCCGTACAGCTTCTCATTTAGCTCGGTATTTTCCGGCCAGGTTTCGTTTCTCAGGCCTGTTAGCAGTAGGCAGTCTTGCAGTGGGTGCTCTGCCGTCATGTCCGCCTTTCTGCAGTGGCACAGGCTAGTTGTGCCAATTTTAAATTTGTCATAGACTTCTACACGTTTATGACACGTGCATCCGATTTCGGCCAAACCTCATTAATCGCCTCTTTCGACATGCATGGCGGGTAACAGTGGTTCTATTCTATTGTCTATTCCCAGGTGGAAGATGCAGTTGGCTGCCCACTCTTGCCGTTAAGAGTATGGATGGGAACTTTAATTTGCGTCTCTAGGACCAGATGAGTCACCCTTGTTGTGTTGTATCCGTGTTTATGTAGTGTGGTCTTGATATTGTCTATCCATCTTTTCTTGGTCTTCCCTTAGCTCTAGTACCCGATCTCTTTTTATTGTATGCTGTTATTGGTGGTTGGTTATATTTAATTCTCATTAAATGTCCAAACCACTGCATTTGTTGTCTTTCGATGTATTCGTTGCATGAAGTTATGCCCACTCTGCTTCTGGTGTCCTCATTTCGTAGTCTGTCTTTCCTGGTGACTCCCACTGCCTTCCTCAAGCATTTCATTTCACACGTGGTGACCTTTCTGTGATGTGTTGCTGTAAGAGACCAAGTTTGGCACTGGTAACAAAGTGTTGGTAAGAAAATACTTTTTATCATGTCTTTTCATTTCCATCTTGATCTTTTTGGTGTTGTAGGTGTAGTAATGGTGCCAGCTGATAGGTCACTGCATTTGCTTTTTGACACCTTGTCTCTATTTCTCTATCTAGTTTCCCGTCATCTGTAAAAATGCTGCCTAAATATTTGAATTCAGAAGCTTTACTCTGGTATTATCTATTTGTATGTTTGCTTGGCTTGGTGTTCTGCTGAAATTCATGGTCTCGGTCTTTTGTTTGTTGATTTTCATATTGTACTTTATACATGCTATTAGCAATGAATTCATGTGATGTTGTAGCTGATCTTCATCTTCATAGATTAAACTTTGGTCGTCCGCAAAAAACAATTGGTTGATTTGGTTTAGTTCTATTCTTTACACCAGAATTTGGGCCCCGGTAACCACTCGGGCGGTTCGAAGAAGATGAAGTTGATGCATGTGTGCTAGATGATCTCAGTATTAGTGTGAGTATATTAGGAGCCCTAATCATTAGCCGGTGTTTCCGCCTTCCACCAACATCTATTTTTGTCTAATACATTTCCGTGCGAAGAACGGGATACATCTGATAATTCATAATATTTTTGTGTGTGTACATACGGGTAACATTTCGTTTGAGTTATGCTATACGGTCAACGTTATTGCACATTAGACATTCCCATGCGTTCTCTGTCCTCCGCTGCAGGAGCCACCCTAAAGTCCATTTGCTCACCGTAGCCATGAGAAGTTCATTAGTATACCTTCTCTCTCTCTACCACGAAGAAGACACTGTCTTGCATGTTGAAACTTATCTCCTAATTCTCGCACTAGTTCCAGTGTCTGAGACTTGCCCATATCACATAAATGAGAGCGTATCTAGGGTTGTCAAACGTCCCGGTTTTCCGACACAGTCCCGGTTTTTAACGAAAAAATATGGTGTTCCGAAAAATGTTATCGGAAATACATTGTTTACGAAACGCACACAAAAAACCGCTCTAGAAATCTCTTCTTACCCTGAAGCTATGAGGCAAATCAGGACTGGAGAAGAGAAAGAAAGACAAGACGAACAGAGAGGCTCGCTCCATGTGTCTCCTTTTTCGACCTGACACTGAAAGGCAAAACAGGATTAGAGAATAGATATATAGATAGAATGACAACTTGTTCTAATCTGTTCAAATTTTGATAGTCGTTAACTGTGAGTATCTGGTAGATTTACAGTCGATTTCGTCATCCTTTTCTTCTGATCATACATAATTGATTGTTGATTATTTTATAATATAGTAAACCACATTTTGTTCAGCTTCACTTTGGTTGAAGCTAGAGTTTTGAAGAATAACAATCCCCTTTTTGGTTGGTGATAGAGTTTTAAAAAGTAAATTAATACCCTTTTTTAGTTGAAGCTAAAGTTTTAAGAGTAAATTAACTCCCATTTGGGTTGCAGCTAGAGTTTTTAAGAGTAAATTAATCCCCTTTTGGGTTAGAGCTAGAGTTTTTAAGAGAAAATCAATCTCTTTTTTTGGGTTGTAGCTAGAATTTTGACGAATAAATTAATCCTCTTTTTGGTTGGCTCTAGAGATTTTAAGATTAAATGAATCCATTTTGTGGTTGGAGCAAGAATTTTCAAAAACAAATTGTTTCCTTTTTTTGGTTGCTTCTAGAGTTTCAAGAGAAAAACTAATGTTTTAAGTCAGCTTAGGTCAAAACTTTAATCTCTTCTTTCTTCTTTTGTCGTCACACTGCTACCAGGTTGTTGTCCAGTGTCGTCACGCTGCTACCATGTTGTTGCCCAGTGTCGTGGTTTTCTGTTTTTGTCTTGCGCTGTTCTGGTGGCTTGGGTGATTGTTATTTTGATTCTTTGACAGGATTCTGCTATGCCATCTAACCATCTTTATCGTGGTCTCCCTCTCGCCTTCTTTCCTATTGTTCTGTTGTAGAAGAATCTGTATACTGTGGAGTTTGGATGCATTCTTATTAAGCGGCCAAACCACTTCATTCTTTGTTTCTCAATGTAATTCAAGCAAGGTTCTGTGCCAAATTTCTTTCTTATGCTGATGTTGGTGACTCTTGTCTTTTCTGGTGTTGTTGGTAACTTTTCGCAGGCATCGCATTTCACATGTAGTTATTTTATGTGACTGCGCTTTATCCATTGTCTATGTTTGGCTCTGGTAACACAAAGTAGGTATGAAAATGCTGTTGATCATCTGTTGCTTAGCTGTCGGTGAGATATTTGGCTGCCTTAACAAAGGGGAATCTCTTAATAACTGCAAAATGAATATTGTCAGACACTCTCTTTCCAGTAAAATTTTATGAAAGCATAATTTGTTGCATGTGTTTTTCTTCTTCTTTTGTCAGCGCACTGTTACCGGGTTGTTAACCCAGTGTCGTGGTTTTATGTATTTGTCTTGCGCTTCTCTGGTGACTTGTGTGATGGTTTTTTTAATCCCTTGGCAGAATTCAACTGTTATCTATTCATCTTTTCCTCTGTCTTCCTCTCGCCTTCCTTCCTGATATTCTGTTGTGGAAAGCATCATAGGCTGTTTGGTCTGTTCTCATTCTTACTAAGTGGCCAAACTACTTCATTCTCTGTTTCGCTATATAGTTCAAGCATGGTCTTGTTCCAACCTTTTCTCTGATGCTGGTATTCGTAACTCTGTCGATTCTTGTGTTGTTGGTGACTTTGTGGAGACATATTTCACGTTACTATTTTCTGTGCAGGTATCTTATTCATTGTCTATGTTTGACATTGGTAACATAGAGTGGATATGAAGATACTGTTGATCAACTGTTGTTTAGCTATTAGTGAGATGTTTGGATGTCTAAGTAGTGGCGTTAGTTGGTAGGTTATTGCATTTGCTTCATGGACTCTAGCTTTTATCTCTCTGTCGAGTCTTCCATCCTCTATAAATACACTTCCTAGGTACTTGACTTCCTGTATTTGCTCTATTGTACTGCCACTGATGCTGATGTTTAGTGTATTATGTTTCCTTCCTATATTCATGACCTCAGTTTTGGCTATGTTTATGTGGTCATATTTGTTACAGTTATAATATAAGGTGTCGATATGATATTGTAGCTCTTGTTGGAATATCATGTGTTGCATGTGTTAAACCATATAAATCAATATTTAAGAAAATTAGAATGTTCATATTTTGTTGAATTGTATATTTAACCCCTAGCGGACAAGGGCAGAAGCCATGTTTTTACAAGCCGGTTGTTTTTAGAATAAAAACTCCTTTAGTGTGACTCCTGGTAAAGGCGTCTAACCAAAAGCCATGTAGTGTGGCATTTGGTCTATAAGGAGTTAATATAAATTTCCACCCAAGTCGATCTTGTACCTTTCTGTCTAGTCCAATGCATGCTTTTGAGATTTACTTTCTCCCAGAGGTTTTCACCCTGTCCATCGCCATTGACAGTTGTTACATCTCTTTCCACAATAGTATCCGGATTTTCATGCCTAGTTGGATTATTTCTGTTTTACAGTGTTAGGTCAGCGGCCATACTCCCACCTTCTTAGTCTTTTTTTATGACATTCATTGAGAACAGACAGTGATTCTGTTCTTTGCTACACTGGAAACCTCATGGAGAAGTTACGACTTCAGTGACTTTGGTATTTTGGCACACAATTGAGAGAGAATGTGACTGCCCAATTTTCACAACAAAGCCCAGCAACAACACGCAGCTCACACACATATAATATGTATGCATGCTAATACACACAGATATGCACAAAAATACACATCTGTAATCTCCCTCATCATCGTCAAGGTGTTTATCCTTTATAGGACGTCGCTATCTTTGCAGTGCATCTGAAATTCCCTGTCTCTAGCCAGTTCACCAACTTCGCCGATGGTCATATTCATGGTTTATTTAATATCTTGTAGCCATTTTCTTCTTGGTCTGCCTCTGCGTCCTGGGACCCTGCCCTCCAATACTGTCCTCTCCAGGCCGTCGTGACGCTTGATGTGGCCGAAGTATCTAATTTTTCTGTATAGATTGTTGTTTATCAGTCAATTGTCTCTTTAACATTAAGTTCTTTCAGGACATCAGTGTTCTTCCTTTAGTTAATTTCATGTTCTGCATCAAGTTCTTGGCAACATACAATAAGTAGTTTGTCAATGCTTTCTGATTGGTTCTGGCCACTTAACCACAATAATCTCTGGTGTGCCCTGAGCCTGATACCAGACTGTTCCAGCTCCCGCTTTTGAAGCCGTTGTTGACATTGTCAATCTTCTGCCTTTTCTGCCGGCAGCCGTGTGTACTGTAGAAGGGAGACTTCCTTCTAATTTTGCTCTCTGTAGTTTTGCCGGCTACTCGAAGCCGTTGCCCGAGGGGTGGCGCTGCTGTACACAAGCAGACTCGAGGAGCCATACTCGAGCTGGACAGGAGTGGGGGAACCAAGTCAGAAATTTCCCTCACTGGTACATAAACCCCCTTTTAAATACACAACATAAAATGTCCAACCAACTCAACAAATTCACGCTAGAAATCAAACCGACCAGTAAAAAAATTAGACCAAAGAGTAGTTTCATTTAATAAAAATTCTGAAGTTTGAAATCTCAATGATATAGTTGTTGGCAAATACAAATTAATAATTACTAAACTAAAACGGTACCAAAAATGTTTTATCTCATGCATTTTGAATGTATATTGATTAAAAATCATATAACACACATAGAGGAATTTAACTAGACTTGCATAGATGGAACAAATTTTGTGAAAAATATATTCGTTATTATTTAATGAAACGATACCCATTTGTATAAATATACCTCTCTCTCCTTCGATATACAAAATAAGCGATATTGTTTTAAGATGTGGTAGCGATTAAAGACATAACACTGCATTCTAAAATCAGCAGCGCTCATTTGCTAACGCATATATATTACTTACATAGCGAAATGAAAGAATTGTGCACTGTACGTCTGCAACTGTGTAGGTACTTGCTTAGCCTTTCTGTGACATATCATATTCGTTTTAAAATACAGTAATCTCTACCAGAGATTTGTTAAATATGTGTGTCGAATTCACATTGTACGTCTGCGGCTGTATAGGTACTTGCTTAGCCATTCTGACATGTCATATTCGTTTTAAAATACGGTATCCCCTACCAGGGATTTGGTAACATGTGTGTCGAATTTGAATTAAAAGTGTAATGTAGACGTATACCAGTTCACTTTCAGACTGTTTTGTACAGAATACTTAAGGCGAAAAACGAAAACATGAAGTTTTTACAAAGAATTGAAACAAACTTAGTATTATAATTTTCATAATTTTAATTCTAAATTTCTGCTGAATTTCCAAGAATGCAAATGAAATATTTTGCTAATAAATATAATGCAGAAAGTATGATGTACAGAGCAAAAAAAATCAAAACCCATAATTTTCAATTTTAACACACATCAAATATAATACTAAAAGAAAGAATAAAAAATTTGAATTTTTGAAATGTTTAATTATCTAACATATTTGTGAATGTTTACAGCAGTGGGAAAAATATTATGAGAAGGCTCATGATTAAAATTTGAGATCCTTGTAAATCATTGTCTCTTAGAAACGAATCAATTTATTTTCTAGCACAGTAATTTAGTATAACGACTGAAAATTGCAAAGAACGGTTAAAAAAAGCAACAAAATAAATAGTATAGCACTAAATATAGCAGATACAAGAGTTTTAATTGTTGAACAAATTTGAAAAACAGTGGTTGGATAAGCTGTCTAAAGCAATGCACCTAAACACACACTCTCTTCAAGTGTTTTTAACTTTTGCGATGGAGATGAGAGAAGATGTTGTCAGGCTGGTTTCTTCCTCACACGAGTGCATAGATTAGCAACTCGTTTTCTGAAAATAAAAACGAAATATAAAATATAAAATAAAGTGCGGAGTATGTTATAAACAGGTAATAGTAGTAGAAGTAGTAGTGACATTAAAAGCAGTAGTAATAGTAACATAAATAGCTGTAGTAGTAGTACAGGGTGTTTATATAGTCGCTGTGCAGTGAATTTTGAAAATATTTTAGTAATTACGTCATGAATGATGGAAATTTACGTCATGATATTCTAATTTCCTTAATCCTGTGTGCAGCTGTACACAACAAGCCATTGTTATATTCACGATTTCATTGTTGAAAGGAAATGGTGTTAACCATTCAAAACAAGGTATTTTTGGTGGAACATGTCTTTCGTAATGGTGGCAAATATAGTGAAGAAGTAATTCGACAGTATGTGCTGAAATTTCCAGACTCACAAGTCGTGTTCACAGCCACTTTACTGAATACAAGCCAACCAAAAACAGTAGTATCTAGATGAATAGTAACAATCTACGTTGCAATTTTTAGGCGTCTTTAAAAATCACATTTCTCGTGACGTAGTTTTGCCCGGGCATATATTTCACTGCACAGTGACTTTATAAACACCCTGTAGTAATTTTAGCAGCAGCAGTAGTAGTATAGAAGTAGTAGAAGTAAAAAAGTAGTGGTAATAAATAAGTAGTAATAATAGTAGTAGTAGTAGTAATAGTAGTAAAAGTAGATTAAGGGATAAATGTAGTAGAAGAAGTAGTAGCAGCAATTAAAATTCTGGATCTTCCAAAGCATCGACTGAGAGTCAGAAACAATAATGGCCCCAATAAATGGAGCCCCAGAGAGCCAATGGAGGGCAGCAGTAATAGCCTCAACCTCCATCCTCATACTGAAAGTAGTTGTCCTGTATACTCTGCAACAACCCTACCCTTCATGCTATCCAAGAAACTAGAGCCTGACTTCTCACCAAGATGCACAGACCTATCGGTATAAATAACATCATCACTTGCAGCATTATCTTCTATCAGCTGCTTAATTCCGAGTTCAGCCTTCATGTTGCCCTAATAAACCTGTATGTTGCCGTGGCTCGCAAGGGGAGCAAAGGATAGTAACAATCCATGATCGTTAAAGAGCAATGAACACACGAAACAGACGACAAGTGACCATTCCAATGACTAGTCCTAGAAGGGTTGTGAATGTTCCTAAACCGGAATGAACTCACCCAGTCAGAAAGTTTGCAAAGTAGTAAATGCTCTTTGGTGTAGATCGCAGCCAAAATATACGGCATTAAGAAGATCATTAAAGAGTGTATATCATACGCTGCAAAAGGAACACAGCACTCGGTCACAAAGTATAAAATGCTCTTTGCCGTAGATCCACGCCAAAATATACAGCATTAAACAGAACGTTACAGAGAAATGTACATGCGAAGCTAAGGAAAGTGTTTGACTGTCGGCATGACAGAACATTTTCTTAGGCTGAACACTTCGGTTTCGGATGCGCTCATTCTTCACTAGTAAGGGCTTAACGGGGGCGCAACATTCTAACTGTTCTTGGCATAGACTATTTATATATTACAATAAGAATGATCAAAATGGTCAAGAAAATGATCGAAAAAAACAAAAATAACTAGGTAATTAAAACAGACAAAATACTACATAAGAACTTACAGGGTAAATTAATTATTAGACTCTGACAACTCTAGTAATCTCTCGTGTAACAGACATGGAGCGGGAGCGGTGGACAGTTTGAAGATTCTTTTCAGCAGCATCAGCTCTTGATTCTGCTTCCTCAATGAGAGATTGGGCTTTGCGGTACTTGTTCAAGGTAAGGTTAGCAACATCCTCCTGTTGAAATGACAAAATTTATGATCATATGATATGTTTAGTCGGTATACTTAAATTGTGTGACTCTTGGACATTTTTCTGGTATCTATATTAACTCTTTCAATGCTAATCATCACAAACTGCACCACAGCATGTTCTGTTGAATGCCATTCGCTGTACACTGCACCATTCATGTTGTTTCCCCTTATACAAGTCTTTCTAGTTTTACTTCTACTATTTTCACTTCTACTACTTTTTAACCTTGTTATTCTAATAGGTTGTCCAGTTTACTTCAAATTAGTATGCAATACGATATATATATATATATATATATATATATGCTTATTTATTAACGAGTAGTTACAATTTTAAAAAAATAACAAAATGTTTTTTTTGCCTCCTTGAATTATCCGTGTACAACTGAGGAAATAACTGTTGCGGAAAGTGTTAATATTAGATTAATATTTCTAGTACCAATATTAATGTTTAGTGAATCTTCCTGTAACCACGGCGTACACAAAAATGAAAAAGATTAAAAACAGTATGGAATGGAACTGATAGGAAAACAAAGATGAAAATACTAAGAGAATGCATATTCCTAGTGGTAACATATGAGTGTGAAGCATGGACATTTAACAAGGCAGTGGAAAACATATATGTGCTTTTGAATATAAGTGTTACAGAAGAGTCTACCGCATATCATGTAAAGAGAAGAGAACAAATAGATCTGTCCAGAAAGAACTCAAAATCAAAGAAAACTGGCCGATGATACAAATAAGAAAATTACTTTTTATTTTTTAAATATATTATGAGAAAGTATTTTGGACATATAAAGGGAGGGAAGAACAGGTTGGACCATTATGGAAGGAGGTATTTAGGCAAAGAAGAGAAGAGTAAAACCAAAGAAAAAATGGATTCAGGATGTAATTGATGATTTGAGCATGATGGCTACAGAGACAGGGCATCTGGCCTACGAGAGAGAGAAATTTAGGATTGTTAGGGTGGCAAATTTCTGCTCAGGACAAGCTATTTGATAATGATGATATTTTGAAAAGAGCACGAACTACTTACCGCTTCTTCAATTTGTCTCTTGTATGTTTTGACACGAATGGTAAGCTGATCGTTCACACTTTGGAGCTCAACAAGCTGTTTGCGCTCTTCCTCAGTCTGAGTCTGAAGTTCCTTAAAGAAGCGTTCAGCCTTACGTTGGTTAGCCACAGCTTCTCGTACACGTCTGTTCTCAGATTCAAGTTCACCTTCCAAGTCACGAACCTGATAACAAAACACATATTTTCTAAAGTTGGCACTCTATTGATTCTTCTCCTGCATGAATGAAAATGTCTTATAGTCTTTGTAAACTGTGGGTGTTAAATGCCTGTCACTTCCCATTTCCGAGCCGCGGTAGCGTAGTTGTTAGTGAACTCGCTTCTCAAGGCCGGTGGTCCGGTTCAACTCCGCAGTGCGCATGGAATTTTTCCCGACCACGACGGCTCTCAGGTCGACCCAGCCTCAACTGGGTACCAGACATGATCTGGGAAAGTAAAGACGGCCAGTGTGATGCTGACCACATCACCCATCGTGTGCCGACGGTCAATGAAAATACAGACCTAACACTGTATTGCCCTATATACCACAAGGTTTGAAAGGGTTCCTTTACTTACTTTTACTACTTCTCATTTCCAAGCCCAAGTATGCAAGAGATTAATCAGACCAATTTCTTTCCACTCTTGTGGAATGTTGTATATACATACTTAGTGGACCAGGGCAAAATCCATGTTTTTTACAAACAATTTTTTTAAGAATTAAAAAAAAAAAACCTTTAATGTGGTTCCTGGTAAAAAGGCATCCAACCCAAAGTGTGACGTTTGGTCCACAAGGAGTTAAAATCAACTTGAGTATGCTCAAAGTGAAGGTCTCTGTGACTAAGAGGTTGAGTCATTTTTCCGTGCTAAGTTATCAGTTATATGAGGACTATCATCATAGTACTCCGGACATGTCCATAGGTGTTCTGATCTCCGTCTAAACGTATTCAGCAGCGTCCAGTGATCCATCATCTCAGTTCGATGTTGATTAATGAATATTTTTGCATATTTGGTATGTCGTTCTTTTGGGCTGTACAAATATCGACACCCATTTCTCTCAATCTGGTCAGCGACTGGGATTCACAACACTGTTAGAAACTCCTCTGTTAGAAAAGACTCTCTTAATGCATTAAGAATATCTTCTTATTCAGCATCTCTGGTCATGCGTTTAATTTACTGTGGACCACAAACTGGGTGGTCAGCTTCAGGTCTGTCAGGTTTCCCAAAGCTTAGTTTTCAGGTCGACTGGGTGTGGCCACATGTTGCTTCTCAGCTCACCCAGGAGAGGACAGTCTTGCAGGATATGCTCCGGATTAAGAATATCATTTTGGTACCTTGCAGTACTCAATAGATGCCCATTCTTCCCCAACAAATATCGAAGAGTATGCATAATGATCACTCCCAGTGGCTCACTGGTTAAACACATTTCTTACTTTGCCCCTCAGATATTCTGTTATTTGTTCCCTCAACTTCACAAAATATGGTTAAATATTTTTTAAAAGTCATCTCTGGAAAGGTTAGAAACATCACAATAATGACTTACCCTGCTCTGGAGTTTGGCAACCAATCTCTTGCCCTCTCTTTGAGCGAAAGCTTCAGCTTCCTCAAGACGAACTGTAATTTCGCGGATCTCAATCTCAAGTTGTTTACGTAGGCTATCTGCATTCTTGTAGTTATCCTGTTCAGTCAAATATATTTCATTAAGCAAACAAGCGACTTAAAAATTTAAAAAGTGATTTTATAGGACATGGGATTCATCTTCGTCCTCTTTGTCATAATTGGCGTGTTTGTTCCATAGCGTTGCAGTTTAAAAAGTGACTTGGACATCTTTGTTTTTCAGTATGACACATCCGTTATCAGCAATCATCTTTTAAAATAGGGTTTGTGTCTCCTCATCAATCCCTACTCACTTAGCTGGGCTGTAATTATGCGGTCTATTTTTATAGTTACCACTTAGAATCTTAATTGGCTATGATTTTCTAATCCTGCCTTTTGTCACCTCCTTTACAACATCTTAGGTCCAATGAAAATGGTATTAGCGGGTGTATGGGAATACACCTATAGCCTTAATGAGCAGCTTGTTCCCAGAAAGCCAGAACAGATCATGAAGTAGCAGATTTTATCTCCATCCTCATGCTGGATGTGAATGCTCAAAAAGCAACACTCTGGTAAGAAACAGCCATTTCTTGTACTCTAACTCCCTCCAAATTAGCCTACCTTATCGTGGTTCGAAAGTTTGTGAGTCTTGATGAAGAACACAAAAACTTACACAAAAAACTAAATTAACTAAAACATAATACTAACAAATGATGTGAATCAAAAGATACTGGCATACGTACCTGCGTGGCTCTTGGTCAGCATCTCGTGAATGATAGAATGGACACTAATAGGAAGACTATTAGGTTACCGATTGGCTGGTTAATCGGAAAGGGTCAGTGGCAGGTTACGTAAGATATTGTTTGTACAGGTGGGAACAAAGACCACATGTGTGAAGAGCAGGAGAGGTAGGTGGAAGAAACGTGAGATAATGGCGTTAATTACCGACATAGCATACTGATGTGTAAACACGTACACCCCCATACAACATGAGCCCTATTAGGCTAATATGGATTGCATACACTCCGATAACAAAGGCAGGTATGTACTCCAATGTTCGGGGGTAGGGGGTAGGTCTAGACATACCTGGAGAAGAGAGCTGGAGGCTGATATTAAAAGGATAGGTAAAACATGGAAAGAATTGGAAGGGATGGCAGGAGAGGAACAGCAGAAAGAAGTTTGTTGAAGACCTGTGCTCTGTTGGGGGCTGAAGGGTGAAGAAGTAATGACCTAATGGCCCCGTACACAAACTGAAAATCCTCAAAAATAATTTCTTCCAACATAACATAGACCCATCAATATGACAATATTCTGCACAAGACAAGCTGCAAAAATATGAAAATATATATATTGTGACCTGTTCTTGACGCAATTCATCAGCCAAACGTGCATTCTCAGCAGCAAGTCTCTCTGCACGCTCCTCAGCTGCTCGCTGGTTGTTGATAGCATCATCCAGATCACTCTGTTGAAAACACAAAAAGATAGTAAACAGTCACTATATTTTCAGAATCAAAGGAATAAAACGATGAAATTTTACACAGTAAGTTTAGCACTTTTCTGTCTTCACGGTGTGTAAGTTGGGCACCAAAGATGTAAAAACTACAATCTATGATAATAATAAACATGACTAACTTCTTCTTCTGTTGTTGTGACAGTGGTACCGATTGTTGCCCAGTATCGTGGTTTTCTGTTTTTGTCTTAACTCTTTCCATGTTCTCCAACGCACTCTGCGCCACAGCGGAATTCCATTGAATGCCAATCACTGTACATTCCGCCATTAGAGTTGTTTCCCTTATAAGAAGTCTTTCTAGTTTTACTTCTGCTAGTTATTAATCTTGTTATTCTAATAGGTTGTCCAGTTTTCTTCAATTTGGAAAAATAAGATATATATATATATATATATATATATATATATATATATATATATATATATATATATATATATTATGTTTATTTATTGATGAGTAGTTACGATTTGTTTTGGTTTCAATTGCTTTTTTTTTGTCTTCCTTGAATTAACTGTTGAAAAATTGATGAATAACTGCCCGTGGAAAGAGTTAAAGGGGTTTTCAAGTCGAAGGATTGACTTCATTGCACGGGGTTTTACCCCATAAGTCTCGGTCTCTCACTACAGAAATGGCACCCCACCTGCCTAGAGTATTGCACAAAGCACAAACTCTGTAGATCTATTATATGAGGACTATCATCATATCACTCTACACACATCCATATGTGCTCTGATCTCTGCCTCAACAAATCTAGCAGTGTCCGGCGGCCTAACACACCAGTTCGTTGCTGATTAATCAATCTCTTTGCATATTTAGTATATCCTTCTTTTCATCTGCACCAATATCGACACCCATCTTTCATTACATATGTATAGTTAGCTAAAGGATATTAAATACGTTGAAGAATTTAAAAAGTCTACTTTGCTAACGCTGTCACAACACAGTGTGCAGGTGGTGATTTATTTTTGTAGAATTGACAGAAAAAATCCCATACATTACTTGGGATTCTAACCCCCTACAATAAACTGGTAATGGTAGCTTACCTGTAGGGCTCCAACATCTCCCTCCAATCGTTTCTTGTCATTGGTAAGGGAGCTAACATAAATGGTCAGCTCGCTGACTCTGATGTTGATTTCCTGGAGCTCATTCTCAGCGTTCTTGCGTGCACGTTCAGCCTATTCAGATGAAGCCATGAAGAACATTATTTTACAACACAAACAGTGTACGATACCAACAAAATAATAAAACTGTTATTATTGCCTATCTTCTTCTCTTCCACCACTTGATAATAATTAATAATAATTCCTCCCGTACTATTATATGTTACATATGGTCTGCAAGCAATTTCTCCATACTGCTCTATCCTAGGCAACTCGTTCAATCTCCTCCATGTAACTGAGACCGATATTTCTTGCCTCTCTCAGCAAAGTTCGTTTCAGGGTTTCCTTAGGTCATCCTCTCTTTCTTGAACCATCTGCATCCCACTTCAATGCCTGCTTTGGTATTCTTTGATCATTTCTTCACAAGGTGTGATTCAAAAGGTCGCCCCCTCAAAGTTGGACCATGCACACATAAGAACCTGTTCTATAAATCTCTTCTTATTTCAATACTGTGCAAACAAAGCGGGACTGGAGAAAAAAACAAACAACATAAACAACGTTGAATCATATTCTACAATTTGCTTTGTTTGGCATTTGTAGCTTAAGCGGTAGTGAGCTTGATCACAACCCAAGCGTACCTGGTTCAAACTCTGTGGGGCCGGCAGTTTGGAAGCAAATATGTCCACATGGATTTTTACGAAGTATAAAAATAGACCCCTCCATTCAGAAAGCATTGGCAAACTACTGAAGGTATAAGTGCTGCCTAGAAAATCAACGACTTGCTTACTGTGATTGATGGTGACGTCCTGCAAAGGATATGCCACGATTTTCATTTCATTCAATCAAACAATTAAAAGTATCTTCTACTTACAGCTTCAAGAAGAGATCTGGCATCTTCAAGTTCTTGAGAAAGAGCAAGTCTCTTTCTTTCACTAAGGGACAGTTGGTTCCTAAGGTCATCAGCAACACGACGCTCCTCATCCAAGAGAACCTCAAGTTCCTGAGAGAGAAATAAATATATATATTGTCAAATTACATGAAACATTTAAGTAAACTGTAATTCTTAGTGGGTGAATCATCAAGTAGCTTGTCCCCTAGCGGACCATCGCTTTCATCACAGCTCGTCTGACAATATGCTACTCTGATACAGTGGATATGAAGCAAAAAACTGACCTCGCAAAAGATGAACCTCAGAAGTAACAGAGGAAATGAAAAACACTATTTATGAAGTGCAAAGTAAAGCCAGCAAGCCAACAACATTACATACCAGCTTACCCCAATTTTGAAACACCCAGCTATTCCAGTAGAGACTAAAAGACAGATTATAAATTCAATCTTTATACCAACACTGTGCTACCAGAGCCAAACATGGGCACTGACAAAAGAACAAAAAAGGAAAATTACCACATGCGAAATGAGATGCCTGAGGAAAGCAGTAAATAAAACAAGAAGAGACCATATAAGAAATGAGGAAATTAGAAGAACAGTCGGAACAACACCTGCTATTAGATTTATTGAAAAACAGAGACTCAAATGGTTTGGCCACTTGGTCAGAATGAACCCGAATACACCAGTTGCAAGAGCGTACAACCTGAAAATGGAATCATCAAGAGGAAAGGGCAGACCAAGAAAAAGATGGGTTGATGGAGTTACAGACATCTTAAAACTCCACAATACCACACCATATCAAGCGACCGAGCGTGCATTATCTCGGAAACCGATCATCAGTTAAACCTGCTACGCCTAGCGGCAAAAAAGCAGAGAAGGACAAAAGAAAGAAAGAAGAAAGAAAGTAAAGCCTGTTCTAGAAATCTCTTCTTATCCTGATGCTGTGAGGCAAAACAGGGCTAGAGAAAAGGAGAAGAATAAAACCCCATACATTTTTTTTTTTTTCTATCTTCTGTTGTATTCACACTGAAATGTATACTGACTGAATTAGCTAGTATACTGGCTTTACAACATCTTAAAAATTACAACAAGCCTGTACATCGGCTTAGAATGAAGAAGGGGTTAAGAACAAAATATATCATTATTCAAGTAATAGCATATCCCTTATGGAACGTTGCATTCATCACAGCCCGCCTGAAAAGCTTTCTGTCTCTTGCAAGTTCTCTCATCTCTTCTAGCGTCATGTTCAAGGTTTCTTTAATGTCCTGCTGCCACCTTCATCTTGGTCATTTCCTGTCTCATACTCCAGGACCTTCCATTACCTTTCTCTCCAAACCGCTGTGACGTTTAATGTGGCCAAAATATTTCATCTTCCGGGACATGATGTTACTTATGAGCCAATGCTCCTTGATATTCAGGTCTTATAGGATGTCTTTGTTTCTTCTGTTCTAAGAAATGTTCTATAGCACCAAGTTTCTAAAAGCTTCAATTTTGTTTTTTAATGTTTGTGTTATGGTTCATGATTCGCATCCATATGTTGCCACAGGGAATATGCATGTTCTCAGAAGTCTTACTTTGGTTTCAATTGCTTGTGTCGTGCCATAGTTTCTTCATGCTGACCACCCTCTGGAAAGCCATGTCTAGTCTGCTTCTAACTTCTTTTGTACAATCTCCATTGTTGCTAATTATAGAGCTAAGATATTCAAAATATGTGACATACATTATTATAACAGAATATATTACCTTGACTCTCAATTGCAGACTCTTGACCTGTTTCAGATATTCAGCATTAGCTCTGTTAGCGTTGTCTAGAGCTCCCTCCAGTTCACGGATATCAGATTCGTACTTCTTCTTGATGCGGGTGATTTCAGACTTGTAACGAGTCTCAACTTCAATCAGGGTTCGCTGAAGTTCTTCAATCACTCGTGCACTGCTACGTCTAAAATATAACACAAATAAAGATTTTAATTAATTTGAAACTAAACTTTTTTACATTTTAAAGACATCTAAAAATGAATTACTGAAATGTGGGGATTTAATGATCTACAGGGGGTGTTCTGCCTCTGCCTGAACAGAATTAGAGTTGACTAATCTCTCTTCATCATCAAGGTGTGTGTCCTTTATAGGACGTTGCTCTCTTTGCAGCGCATCTGAAATTCACTCTGTCTCTAACTAGTTCACCCACTTTGTCGATGGTCATATTCATGGTTTCTTTAACATCTTGTAGCCATCTTCTTCTTGGTCTGCCTCTGCGTCCTGGGGCCCTGTCTACTAATATTGTTATTTCCAGGCCATCGTGACGCTTGATGTGACCAAAGTATCTAATTTTTCTGTATAGTATAATCTCTCTTAGGAAAGGCAAAAGTGAAAAGTAATAGTCTGCTGAAGGCTCTGGCTCTCCTAAGTGGATGGACCCCCAGGTCAAGATGTTTTTGGTCTTCTTCTGCAATTTAAGGAGACAAACCCGAATAAAAGCATCCAAAAATCAGATGTGCTGGTGTACCGATCTGTATGCATCTTACTGACACAATAAACTTCTGCTCTAAGACGCAAATCACATACAGACACTTTACCTCTGAGATCGGAGAAGGAACATATTTGGCGGGGGAGACTAATAAAAAGAAAAGCAGGCCTTGACACAAAAATCAGTCAGAAGGGTCATACCAGGTGCCATGACTATGACTGAATTCATAGTGGACATGGCCATTGGCTCATTCGTACTTTGTCGATTCCTCCCCGCCAATAATGGCTGACATATTCCGTTTCTGAGGACAACTTTTTGTTTTGAGTTTGTGCTCTAGATAGTTGCAGTCTCCTGCTGATGAGATCTGTCTTCCCGGGTTTGTCTGGAGTAGTCCTACTCTAGGTGACTTTATCTTTCTGTCACCATTCTCAACAACCTAGGCTTTTATGTAAGGTGTGCTCCCTGGACACTATAGTTTAATCCCATATACTTGGAGGAAAGTGTCATAGAAGAATAAGACAAGAAAAAGGATGTCCTCAAGGTAGAGAAGAAGAAGAATAGCAAGCAAACACAAGAAGAAGGAGTCCCCAAAGAGGGGTTTTAACAAGTTGTTGATTTAGAACAAACAAAGAAGGAGGTAGCATACCTGATGTTTTCAAGTTCCTCATCTTTCTCCCGAAGTCTAGCTTCCATGTCTTGTCTGAGCTTCTCAAGAGCAGCATTAGCATTAGCCAGTTTGTTTTCTGCATCACGCAGAGCATCTTCAGTATCCTAAATTTTAAGAAATGTTGAAACAATGAGTGAGATTAATCTAAGAAATGATTTTTTAGAAGCAGCGTTTTATATTTACTTTTCTGTTCAATCAACAAACGCTTCTGTTCTGCAACAGCTTGATATTAAAAGGGTTGGTTATTAACCCTTTAGCTGCTAAGGACATATATATACGTTTTTCCCATTCACTTCTAAAGGTGCATTAACACTTCGGTTATTATCTCTCCTCTGTGGACTAAAGACGTGTTAACACGTTATACATTTCTACTGTCACTGCTATAGGCGTACATTCACGTTTGTGACCTAGAAACAAAGAGTAGCTATTTTTAGCTCAGCCTTCAGAAAGTATGTAGCAGCGAAAGGGTTAAAGAGCATAAAAACAAGGAAAATTACATATTTCAGATACATCAAACGACATGAGTGCCTAAAGAAAATAATTTTGGAGGGAATGGTGCCTGGAAGAAGAATGAGAGGAAAACCCAGAAGATGATGGGTGCAAGATGTCATTGACGATCTGAGAATGACTGCTGCTGACGCCGGCCAACTTGCACAGAACAGAGAGTTTTTCAGGACTGCTGTCATTGGAGCCAAGTTTTAGAAGGGACAAGCTACTTGATGATGATTCAATCAACAAACGTATATGATCAATTCCCCAATCCACCACTCTGAAAATTTGTATCTTTTGTTCTCAATTATGAGATTAATTTGAAATCATTGTCGAAGCGACTGTGTGAGTGCTCTATAGTTGACCCTTTCTGAAATTTAAAAAGATGCAGTCACTTATGGAATTAGTCTTTTTCATAGACCCAGTAGAGCTTGGACTTTTTCCTTATGGCTTAATGTCATGTAGTATTTATAGTGTACATATAATAACTGCAAAAACGAGTACTCCAGTGCTATATTGATCCAATACTTCTGTATGGAAGCGAATCATAGACAATGAACAAACAATGAATATGATCATTGGAAGCCACAGAGATATGGTTTTACAGAAGAGTGCTGAAAATTCCATGTACAGCGAAGAAACAAATGAGGTTTTAAATCAGGCCTTCACACAAAGAAACCTTATCAAAAGAATAAGAATCAGACAATCAAGGTTCTTCAGGAATATAATACGAAGAAAAGGTTTAGAAGATTTGGTGACTACAGGTAAAATTCAGGGAAGGAGAGATCGTGTAAGGCAGAGGGAGAAGATGTTGGATGGTCTGACATCATGGTTCAACAAAAGATCGGCATCTGAATTGATTACATGCACCAAGCAAAGAGAGTTGTGGAGAGACATGATCGCCACGCCGGTAGGCATGGCATTTGATTGACATGAAGAACTTGAGTGTCCGTAGATTTTAATCCTATGCTTTTATATTTTACTTATGGGTCTGTCCGGAATTTTATGATGTCGGTCCTGTAACCAATTGCCAATAAACTAAATTTTTATTTTTCTAATTCAAATATCTTTGCAGATAACATTTAAAAGCTCACCTTTAGGGCTGCAGCAAGTGAATCTCTCTCAGCCTCAAGTTGGGCACGAAGAGCTCGTAGATCTGCAAGCTCGCGGTTGGCATCCTTCAGAGCTTGATTAGCTTCACGAAGCTGGTCTGTAATTAGAAGATTGTAAAAGATACTGAATATGTTTTTAAACACCAAAAACTGTTTTTTACTGTCTGTAATACTGCTTGTTATGGTGGTGTAGGACAGGGGGCATGAGTGTGAAGAATTTAATGGCCGCATGGCTAGTACAGTCGCTCGAAGCTGTTCAGGTTATGATTTTTAATGCCCGACAGAAAAACTCATTGACATTACCAGGAATCGAACCCGGGTCTCCCAAATCAGAGCCAGCGCTCTAATATATTTGGCCAGATGGTCCTCAGAAGCTGAATGTAAATATACAGGGTGTTCAAGATAATTGCAGCCCCAATGACAATTCGAATGTTGCCAGGTACAAATTGAGCTGTGTTTATTTACTATTTAAACCAGTTCTGACTAGCTAGTCCTACGTCACATTTGTTCATCGCCCCTTCCTGCACTACAATTACACACCGTCACACAACCTTGATCTATACTACGTCATAACTGAACCTTCTCATTTCCATACATATATGCCAGATTATCTCCATTCACAGGCTGCTTTAAAGTTTAACACCCTGTATATATTGTGTGAACATGTCCCTTTCTTGTAGTCATCAGAGGGACATTTTGGAGATTGTATATTAGCACATTAACTATCAACTGTCATAAAACCTCCAGCCTGTCTGGTACTGGGGCCCACAAAGGAAGCAAAGAATACTACCACTGCGACCTATAAGGCATGTCGTAAGAAGCGACTGATGTCAGCCCTAGAGATGCAACCCTAGAGTGCTACCCTAGTAAATAAAAATATCACAGAAATCGGATGTGCTGGCCTACTTGTAGTATCCAACGTACAATTGCTCAGATCACATACAAATCA
The DNA here is from genome assembly GCA_020796225.1 of Arion vulgaris. Lineage (NCBI taxonomy): Eukaryota > Metazoa > Mollusca > Gastropoda > Stylommatophora > Arionidae > Arion > Arion vulgaris. Next base: position 13,693,172 of record CM036776.1, on the reverse strand, counting down.
CACAGAGTGGTTAACAAATGGTCGATATGGAGCATTCGAAGAAGAATAAAACTTCCAACTGTCATAAAGAATTTAGCTGTCGTTACTACCTGTGTTACTGATTTTTAGGACGGGGGGACATGAGCCTGTAGCTGCATGGCTAGTGCAGTTGCAGCGAAACTATTCAGGATAGGATTTTTTCTTGGTGCCCCTGACAGAAAAACTCCTTACCGGGATTGAACCCAGGTCTCTAAATGGAAGCCAGCGCTCTAATCCATTCGGTCAGATGCTCCATATTTAACTACTTCTTCTCTTCCACCATTTACTTCTTTATAGAAGTTTAAAGGGGTTTAAAGCCGAAGGATTGACTTCATTGCACCGGGTTTTACCCCATATGGCTCGGTCCCTCTCAGCAGAAATGGCAAGCCACCTGCCGAGAGTATTGCACAAAGCACAAACTCTGTAGCTCCAGCAACAATAATAGGGGCTCTGGAAAAACCTGCACTTGTGAACAGAACGGCGCGGTCCGGACTCGAACCCACGACCTTCGACTCACAAGGCAAAGGGCTTAACCACTTAGCCACAGAGACCTCCTATAGAAGTGTTGGAGGGTAAATGTAGGGGCTTATTCTAATGCACTTTGTAAGCTGGTATTCATTTTCTTAAGGATAATATGTGGCTACTAACTATCTTAAACTACATTAATACTATCCTAGAACAAATAATCAGAAACTGTTACAGACATGGACAACAAAAGTATAACCAACCCGAAAGCTGTTTGTTTTCTCTCTGTAAGTTATCATTTCGCTCTGTCAGTTCAGCATTGGCAACACGCAGTCTGTAGACCTCTTGTTCAAGGTTAGCCTTATCTGCGCGGAGTCCATTGTTTTCAGCAGTCAACTCGTCGATACGCTTCTGCAGGGCTACGTTTTCATTCTCCAGCTGCCTGTTGCGTTTAGTCAGATCCTGTACTATGATTTGTGTCTGTTGATGTGAAAGACATTTAACATTTAGTACACCTGCCAGTTAGCACACCTACTAATTAGCACACCTACAAATCAGCACACCTACCAATTACTGTATCATGTTTATTACTTGCCTATTATCTTTCCCCAGGTGGATTATGGAATTGGCAGTCCACTCTTGCTGTTAAGCATAGGTTGGAAGCTTTAATTTGTGTTCCTGTGTCAGATGAGTCACCCTTGTTGTGCTATATTCTTGTTTATTTAGTGTGGTCTTGATATTGTCTATCCATCTTTTCTTTGTCTTCCTTAGCTCTAGTACCAGATATTTTTTATTGTATGCTGTTATTGGTGGCTGCTTGTATTTCATTCTCATTAAATGTCCAAGTGAATTGAGATTGAAACCGGCTGGGCTCGGAGACAATGGTTAGAGTCTCTGAAGAGGTCTAGGCTGACAAAAATCAGTTTTATTTCTGCGCCAGAGCATGCAGGTGTAAGGGAAATGAACGTCACGATAGGCTTGCAGGTATGACTGCTGTAAAAAGCGGATGAGCATAAGACCAGGCAGATATTCTAAATTTCCTATGGGAGTGAGGACGTACATGATTCAAGTAATAAAGGTGAATCTACAACCCTAACCATACTGCAAGACTCTCAAGTCAAATGTGGTGTAGCTAGACAAGAGCAAAGAAGAATAGTAAATGAACAAAGAACCGGTGACTTTCATTGCCACACACTGAGAGACATACTGAGGAGGAAATCAGAGCACTTATGGACTAATTGGTTCGATGTGCAGTGATGATGATCCGATATCAAAAACTAAACTAAACATCTAAAATACAATAAACATATTAGATAGAATAAACATACAAGATGTAAACCGTAGCTCACTTACATTCTCTAGTTCAATGGTGATCTCTCTAAGTTCAATTGTAAGCTTAGCCTTGACTTTTTCTAGGCTGCTGTTCTTCACACGCAACTGTTCAGCAATGTCTTCCAACTCAGTAATGCGAGAGGTCAGTTTGCGTCTAAAAATACAACAGTATCGTTTTTGCATAAAATAATACAAGAGCAAAGTGTTTGCCTAAATTACTAAAATACTAGCAATTGATGTGGGTTGATTTTAATCTTCTTCTTCGAATCCTCCATATCGACCACTTGTTAACCACTCTGTGTGATTTGTATGCGATCTGAGCTTAAGAGCGATTGTATATTGTGCAAGTTATGTGCCTACAAGTAGGCCAGCACCTCCGATTTCTGCAATGCTTTTTATTTACTAGAGTAGCTTCCTAGGTTCTACATCAGTCGCCTCTCGACATACCTTGTAGGCCGCAGCGGTACTATTATTTGCTTTCCTTGTGGGCCCCGGCACTACAAGGGCGGGTTGGTTTAAATGAAAATCTTTGCTGCCACACTCTAGGTGAGCATTCAGAATGTCAGCTTTATCCATTGGCTGCCATCTGATATGGTGGCAGAGCCAGCCTGTCTGCTCGCTCATTGCCAATGACACCCATGTGCTCTGAAACAAAGCTGAGTGTAATTCTGCAAATTGTTGACGCTTGTATTGATTCAGTCCATTACCAGCACACCGAACTAGCCTCCATCATTCGGATCATATTCAATGAATCACTCAGAATACATGCATGAGTGTAGTTTTGTGACTCTAGCTAGTGTATTGATATGGTCACTGCCAGTACTTCCATTGTCATGCTACTTGTCATACTAAATGCACCACTGGCTTCTTTGACCTTTCTGCTGTATGAGCTTACAGAGAAGGCCGATGCTGACTTTTCGTGATGAACAACCGATTCATTCGTGTAAATCACAGCGCCACCTTCATTGCAGTTTTCATTAATGGTATCCTAACATCTACATCCAACACCACAGGATTCCTCTCTCTCTCTCTGTGCAACCTTTGTCAAATTTAATGATGGTCAAAAAAATGTTCTCGTATATTGAAGGCACTGGTATCCATTCTTCCCCATGGTTGATATTTTGTACTCTCATTCTTGGTGCAAACTCTACAGATCACAAATAGAAATCAACTTTTTTAATAAGAATAAACAAAACCAACCAACAACAGCTAACCTATGGTTGTGAAACATGGAGGACAACAAAAGAAACCACCAGGAAACTAGAGACCTTCATAAATGGATGTTTATGCAGAATAGAGGGACTGAGGTGGTATGATAAGATTACAAATGAGGAACTCAGAGAAAGAACTAAGTAGATACCAGTGGAGAAAGAGCTAAGGAAGAGATGCTAGTGATAGATAGGACACACATTGAGAAGACTGACCGGAAGCATTGCAAGACAGGCACTGTTTTGGAACCCGGGGGGAAAGAGGAGTAGGGGAAGGCCTAGGCATACCTGAAGAAGAGAGTGGTAGGCTGATATTAACTCTTAGGGGACCAGGGCAAAAGCCATGCTTTACAATCCATTTGTTTTTACAATAAAAAAGCCATTCAGTGTGACTCCTGGTAAACAAGGCATCCAACACAAAGCCACATAGTGTAGCATTTGGTCTACAAGGAGTTAAAAGCATAGGTAAAACATGGAAAGAATTGAAAGGGATGGCAGGAGAGAGGAAGAGCTAAAAGATATTTGTTGAAGACCTGTGCTCCACTGGGAGATGAAATGTGAAGAAGAAGAAGAACAACTAACCTAGTTTCCTCAAGCTCCTCAGCCTTCAATTGAAGCTCTTTGTCAAATCGGGACTTCAGTGCGCTGTATTCTGCATTGACTTTGCTAAGCTGTGCACGCAGATTGTTGGAGCTCTCAGCTTCTTCTTCATAACGAACATTGAGGTTGTCATAATCACTCTGCAGACCTGACAACTGTACCTGAAGATTCTGTCTTTGCTAAAAACAAAATAAACATAAAAATTACCATCAAAAGTACATATGACTAAAATATAATTGATAGCAATTGTGTCTGAATTAAATGTCTAAAGTATATATCACTTTAAAGATTATTTTACAGGACACAGTCAAAAGACTGTTAGTTTGTTCCAAAATTCATGAACACACTCAAGTTTAATTTGAACGAAATCTACCAGACATATAATAGTAATTTTTTACAGGCAATCTTATACACCTCATGGCCTTATGAATTCATGTTTAACTAATTGGTAGACAGCTTGGTTGATTCACAGTGCATGTTTTGTTATATAAATTTGCATAAGCACAACAAAATGATAATCAAAGTTTAGAATTTACAGTGATACACAAAATGTTGGCGAATGTTTGCAAAGGTGTTTCCCTATTAAATATATATAACAAACAATGTGACATCATGAGCAAATTATATCTTCCACTTTTATCAATGAAAATAAATTGTGTGTGCATATGCCAATGACAACTGTTGAGATACATTGTGAACTGATTAATTCCAAGGGATTCCCAATTGTTACTGGTGCTGAATTGCATGTTTAGCTCGCAAATGTGTATTTATTGAAATACTTGACTATCATACTGTTAAACTTCTACATGTATACCAAATCAACATTGCTGCTATTTTACTAATAATAAATAAGTAAAATATTATAGCACTAAAGGTTTAGGTAGGCAAAACATTATTTACGAGGGTTGCGACTGTTATCAATAGCAAAATGTAAAAATTAATAATTTCTGTCAAGTGGATGATTTTATATCAGTCGGTAAAGATGTTCGCAAATTTTGGAACGAACTATGGAAGAGTAGAACAGAGACAGTCTTGGATTGACAAGATTAAGAGCTGGTCAGGGCCAGATTTACTCACACTTGTTTGAAAAGTTGAGAACAATGGCTTGATTTGTATACTGATGTTTTCATTATGATACCTCTACGACCCTACAACCATATAATCCTACAGTCCTACGACCCTGTACACCCAGAACCCTATTTGAATAGCACATACCCTGCTTTCATCATCAAGATTTCTCTTAAGATCATCGTTCTGGCTCTGCAATTGGGATTTGGCTTTAGATAAAGCTGCGTTGCTAGAGTCGAGCTCTTGTACCTTGATAGAAGATAGAAAACATAAATGTTACATTTCATAACAAAATAACAACTTTTTATAATTGTATCATCATCATTATCAGGTGCCATGCCGGCTGGTGTGTGCGATCATGGATCTCTACATCTCTCTGTCTCTGGTATTTGCTATCATCTCAGCTGTTGACGCTCTTCCGTGCCATGAAGTCAGGCTGTCTAACATTTTCTCTCTCTGTTTTCATCTGTCTCATCTCCTTTCGATTTTACCGGTTGTCACAATGTGTTCTATACCTCCCGTTCTCATCACATGCCTGAAAAATTATGACTGCCTCTTTCTTATATTGACAGTAAGTTTTCTCTGTGTCGTGACTTCATTCAACACCCCCACATTCATCATTTAAATTATGAACAAAATCTTAATGTTATTTATTGCTTGTGTGAATAAAATATGTTAAATTCTAACCAACATATTTACATAATTAAAGCTCAAATATGATTCTTCTTCCTCTGCAACCTTTGATCATGCACTTAAATCCCTGTGGACCACAAACTGGACAGTTAGCTTCAGGTCTCTCAGGGATCCCAAAAGCTTAGTCTTCAAGTCAATTGTATTTATAAAGTCAGAGAAGTCACACCTGTATGGCAAGGGACACTGATAAAAAAGGAAAGCATGTCTTTACACAGAAATCAGACAGAGGTGTCACACCAGGCTCTCTGACTACGCCTGAATTCATAGCGGGTGAACTCAAGAAGAAGAAGAAGGTTGATTGTCAGTGGTCACATGTTGTTTCTAATTCTTGCTCCGGTGTCTATTCCAGGGAGCAAAGTGATCAAGATATCATCATGAGAACTGACATGCAGTGGATTATTGTAGGAAGAGAACAGAAAGGCAAATTAAAGACAGCACGGAAAAGAACAATGGAGGAGAAGATGCACAATATGGTATAGTCATGATGCTTCCTGAAAAAAATGGTCATGAACAGAGCCTGACGAAGAGTCTCTTGTTACTCTACAAGATATCACAAGGTATGCAAGTTACTGACTGCTTTGTAGATGCCATAGTTTGTGAGGTGGCTTGTTGTATTGAAGGAGTTAATAATATTTTGAACACGACAATGGAGAATACTGGAAGAAATGGCAGAGTTTTTTAGGCTGACTGTGATGAGAGTGACTCTCTGCAAACGAACAAGCTACTTGTAGCGAGGAATGCCTAGTCTGCTACCAAACTTGCAGGAGTGTGGGTCTTTGTGACTATGTGGTTAAGCCTTTGTCTTGTATTCTGAAGATCGCGGGTTCAAATCTGGACCTCTCGCTCTGTTCACAAGTTCATTTTTTATAAAGACCCATAGGATTGTTGCAGGAGCTATGGAATTAGTACTTTGTGTTATATTCTTGGCAGGTGGCGTGCCATTTCTGCAGAGAAGGATCAAGCCATATGGTAGTAAAACCTGGTCCAATGAACTTAATTATTCGACGTTAGATCCTTTTTTTGCAGCATTAAGTTATGTACACATAAAATGCTTCAGGAAGGCAGAGGGGATCACCAGGAAAGATAGACTATGAAACCAGGACATCAGAAGCAGAGTGGGCATAATTTCATGCACCGAATACATTGAAAGACAACAAATGCAGTGGTTAGGACATTTAATGAGAATGAAATACAATCAACTACCAATAACAGCATAGAATAAAAAGAGATCAGATACTAGATTAAGGAAAGACCAAAAAAAAGATGGATAGACAATATCAAGACCACAATAAATAAACACGGATATAACACAACAAGGGTGACTCATCTGTCCCTGGAACACAAATTAAAGCTCCCACCCCTACACTTAACGACAAGAGTGAACAACCAATTTCATCATCCAGCTGGGGAAAGATAATATACATATAAAACATATTGATATACATTGTCAAACTACCATACCTGGTGTTGGAGATCAAAATTCTCTTGTGTAAGTCTGGCCTTGAAAGAGGTTAAATCATTGAGTTGGCGGGCAGTGTCATCGACTTGTCCTTTGAGACGAATATTAGCTTGTTCAGAAGCATCCAACTTGCTTTCAACAGTGGCCTATCAAAACCAAAAATGACAAATTATTTCTTATTTTAAGAAACAAAAATACATATTTATTTTGAATTGGCTGGAGGTAGATTCAGTGACATTCTACACATATATTCAGGTCATCTCCATCCATTTTTCGCTAATTTTCGCAAATCACGGTTCCCAGTGATTTACATATCCTTATTTTTTACTGCTTCTCCTTTGCAATCTTTTCTGCAAAAATATTTTCAAAATTCTCATTTCTTTGATATTCTTCTGTTAATAACTCATAATCTTGGATTTTCCAAGAATAGCCAATTCTTATTGTTAATGCTTGCTGACCTACGCACTCTGATAAAACCAATAAAATGCTTGTCATTAGAATCTCCCTCTCTCTCCCGATCACCACTTAGACTGATGTACAAGATTTTCCCATAAATTCTTTCATGTGGAAATCTGATTCATACAGCCTGAGCATTGGTATGGTTCGTCACATCTTTAGCGCCATTTGGAGCTCTGGTGCTTATCCTACGGCAATGTGTCGGGTTTTAGCCAGCGTTTATTGGGTTCGCTTTCCGTCAGCCTTGGTCTGCCCCCAGCCGACCTTCAAGGCAGCAGGTTGCTATTTATTTTAGGGTAGCTACCCTTAGACAACCTTCCCTCCCGGGTTGTAATGCATCATCTGCCCAGGTTACCTGTCTTTTTTTGGACTACTTGGTTTGCCTGCCGTCCAGTTCTGTGTACGGTTAGTTCCGCTAGCCTTTGATTGTCCCCAATCGAACTACAAGGCAGTAGTGGTCATTAGGTTGAAAGGAGCGTGCCTCGGCTTAAAGAGGCTTTAATTCCTGCATAACAAACAAATAACATTTATTTTGAAAGGTCTCTAATTTATGAGTAATAACTAGGTCAATGTCCAGCCATCGCTGTTGTAAAGCAACATATAAATAATTATGTTTTACATGTATGTGAATAATAATAATTCCTCTCGTACCGTTATACGTAACATAGGGCCTGCAAATAATTTCTCCTCTATCCTGGGCAACTTGCTCAATCTCCTCCATGGAACTGAGACCAATCTTTCTTGCCTCTCTCAGCAAAGTTCGTTTCAGGGTCTCCTTAGGTCATCCTCTCTTTCTTGAATCCTTTGCATCCCACTTCAATGTCCATCTTGATATTCTTTGATTATTTCTTCTCAAGGTGTGTCCAACATATCTCCATCTTCTCTTTCTTATAACAGTTGCTACTAGTAGTTGACCACACATTTCTCTGATTTCTTCACTTCTCCTGAATTCGTTCCATTTATGTGTAATGCCTAGGTCAATGTCTAGCACTCGCTGCGTAAAGCAACATATAAAGAGTTATAATTTTACATGTATGTGAAGGTCTCTGTATAAATTAGCCGCAATATTTACCTTGGCTTTGCTGACGGAGTCCAGCTGGCCAGAGAGTCCATCAAGCTCAACAACAAGTGTTTGCTTTTCTTTTTCAACCCTAATTAAGATAGAAATCAGAATACATTAACTTTTTTTAAATGAAGCACCAAAAGTGCATGACATTAATTTGTGTATCTTGTGCACACAACTGAGATCATTTGTAATCATCGTTTGCAATAAAGCAAATCAAATCATAGACAAATGACACCAATTTTGAAATGCAAAAATGTCACCATGAACACTAAAAGAGCTTTGTACAACACAATATTTCTTAGAAACATTATGCTATCAGTGCCAAACCTGGACGCTGACATCAACGATAGAATAAAACTAGTCACGACAGAGATGAAGTGTCTACACAGAATGCTGGAAGTAACAAGAAGCGACCGGTGGAGAAATGAAGACATCAGGAAAAAATTGGGTACAGCATCAGTACTGAATTTTATCAAGAGACAACAAATTAAATGGTTTGGTCACATAAGCAGATTACCAACAGAGTGTGCTTCAAAGAGCAATGCTACGCTGATACAGTGGATATAAAGCAAAAGGCTGTCCACACAACAGGTGAACCTCAGAAATAACAGAGGCAGTGAAAAATACTGTTTATGAAGCGCACACAAAAGAATGTTCTAGAAATATCTTCTTATCCTGACGCTGTGAGGCAAAACAGGATTGAAAAAAAAAAGTTAAAAGAAAGTACACATGATTACAAAAGATGAAAGATGGAGAAAAAGAGATTTAAAACAAAATAGAAACATGATGATAAGTTCATTCTTCTTCTTCAAAAGTACATTCAACGTACATATGAGAATGTCACTAACACTCTGTCAGATGATTTCTTGTATTTTAGAAGTTCAAACATATTTTTTTTAAATTTATATTAGTTGTACAGTGCTACAGCAAAGAGAAACATATATAGGAATTTCATTAAATGAATTAAAATTACAAGTTAACTGCATATCCTTTACAGGACTTTGCGAATCTAACCCAGCTTTTTAACGCTGTTTATGATTTTTCTAGGCATTATTACGTTCAGTAGTTTGCCATTGCTTTCTGAACGGGTGGTGCCATTGTCTTTTGTAAAAATCCATGCTAAACAATTTGCAACCAAACTGTCCGCAGCGTGATTCGAACTAAGAAGCGACAGGGTTAATAGATCGAGTCACTATCCCTAAGCCACAGACGCCACCCAAATGAATAAATATGATAGAATAGTAGACCACAGAGAAGATGGGTTCAGGATGTAACGGATGATTTGAGCATCAAGGCTGCAGAGGCAGGACATTCTGACTTTGAGTCAGAGAAATTGCAAAGAACTGTTACAAGGAGAGATAAGAGTGAGAAACGAGAATATCAGAAGCATCGTTGGTACTATTCCATGCATACAGTACATCGAGAAGCAAAGAATCAAGTGGTTCGGCCATCTAATGAGAATGGAACCACATTTACTACCATCACATGCCTACAATAATCGACACTCAGGGCGCAGAGCACGAGGCAGGCCAAGAACACGATGGATAGATAACATCTGAGAGTCCCTGTGAAAGCATGGACTGACGTCAAGATCAACACCTGGCACAAGATAGAAAACTAAATCTCCCCAGGACATTTCACGGCAAATGTGGTTAAGATAAGATATTAGTGTGGTAAAACTCTGCTCAGTACAAGCTGTATGATGATGATATGTGAAGTAAAAATGTGAAAGAAAAGATTAATTATGCCACAATAGGTTATTCAATGGTGAAGTTCGAGTGTTACAAATGTTACCTAGATTTCTGTTTTTGAAGGTGCTCGATCTGATCTGATAGATCATGGACAGCTTCTTGGTGTCTTTTCCTCAAGCTACTTTCTGTCTGCTCAAACTGCGCATTCACAATCTCAACATCTTTTCTAAGTTTATTAATCTCCGCTTCTCTTTTCTTGCTGATCTCAATCTGAATAGACACAAAGAAAAAATATAATAAAAATGATTGAATATAATTAATAGTGTGAAAAAATCATGAAATATATTTTATAGGACGTAACCATCAACCACAGTAAACAAGTAGTTGATTTTCTAGGCACCACTTATACGTTTAGTAGTTTTCCATTGCTTTAACGGTGAGGTCTATTTTTACATTCCGTTAAAAAATCCAAAGAAAAAATGTGCTTCCAAACTATATGTCCGTGTGGTGCCGGGGCCACAAGGAAAGCAAAGAATAGTACCACTGTGACCTACAAGGCATGTCGTAAGAGGTGACTGATGTAGGACCTAGGAAGCTACCCTAGTAAATAAAATGCATCGCAGAAATCGGATGTGCTGACCTACTTTTAGGAGCATAACTGGCACAACCTACAATCGTTCTTAGGCTCAGATCACATACAAATTATACAGAGTGGTTTAACAAGTGATTGATATGGAGCGTTCGAAGAGAAGAAGAAGCTTCCAAACTACCCACCACAGTGTTTGAACCAGGTACTCTTGGGTTGTGATCGAGTTCACTATCGCTAAGTCACAGACACCCACTATGATAGTGTCAATATAGATGGATTTTTAAATGTAAAACGCAGAAGAAGAAGTCATGTATTTTGTCATTCTCTCTTCTTCTTTTGCCATCACACTGTTACCAGGTTGTTGCCCAGTGTTGTTGTTTTCTGTCTTGCACTGCTATAGTGACTTGGGTGATAGCTATATTTGTTTTTTTGACAGGATTTTTGCTATACCATCTATCCATCTTTTTATGATCTTCCTCTTGCAATTTTTCCTGATGTTATCTTCTTTTTCTTGCATTCGTCTGCTATGAATTCAGGCGTAGTCACTGCACCTGGTACTGGCTCTACTGATTGATTTTTCCGTGAAGGCATGCTTTCCTTATTATCAGTGTCCTCCTCCATAAAGGCGTGCCTTCTCCAACTTCAGAGGTTTCTGATGTTATGTTGTAGAAGACTCTGTATACAGTGGTTTTTGGTTGCATTCTTATTAAGTGGCCAAACCACTTCATTCTTTGTTTCTCAATGTAACTCAAGCAAGGTACTGTTCCAACTTGCTTTCTTATGATGATTTTATCATTCCAATAGCAATATATTAATAAAACAGTTTTTTGTTCATCTTCATCAATAGCTTGTCCTGAGCAGAACTTTGCAGCACTAACAGTCCGTCAGAGTTTAGCTCTCTCATAGGCGGATTTCCGCCTCCGCAACCACCATGCTAAAACCATCAGTTACATCCTGAATCTATCTTCTCAGTGGCCTCCCTCTTCTCCTCTTTGCTCTGGGAGGTCTACTTCCATTGTTCATCCAACAGCAATTTATCAGTCATATCAGACCACCAACAAATAAATATACAGGGTGTTCAAGATAAAAGTAGCCCAATTGACAATTTTTCATTTGTCAATCGGGCTAATTTTATTTTGAACACACTGTAGAATCAAATGAGTTACCTGTTGTGTTGTCACACCGCCTTGCTCATCCAGACTGTCCTGTACCTGTTCATATCTGAATTGAAGCTCAGCCACCAGTTTCTCAGCCTAACAAAACAAAAGTGTATTGTTACGTTGACATACATTGTTTTTTATATCACACAACAATTGCAATTTGAAAATTTTCAACAACATTTATACAATGTACATCAACTTTTTTTTTCCTGCGCAGGATACTCCATCTGCGATCAGGACCAGGAACAGGCAACTGTGGGATAGAGCGGGACAACGGCAGGTGAAACAAGAGATAAGGAGCAGAAGGTGACGATGGATAGGACACACACTGAAGAAACCCCCTAACAGCGTCATGAGACAAGCTCTCCAATGGAACCCCCAGGGCAATAGACTTCTTGTGTAGACATTACTAAACAAGAGCGGTATACATTCAGAGAACTAAACTTCTTGTGTAGACATTACTTAACAAAATGCTACATACATCCAGAGAACTGAACATAGTATGGACAGAGTCGATATTATCAATGCGGTATGCTCTGAATTATGTGACATGCACAAGTCTCAGACACTGGAACGAGTTCGAGAATTAGGCATTAAGTTTGGACATGCCAGACAGCGTCGTTTTCATGGTAGAGAGAGAAGATATTCTAATCAACTTCTCATGGGTACGGTGAGCAAATGGACTTTGGGATGGATGCTGCAGCGGAGGACAGAGCACGCATGGGAATGTCCAATGTGCCATGACATCGATCGCATAACATAACGCTTTACTTCCTGTACAGACATTACTAAACAAAAATTACATACATTCAAAGAACTGGAATTCTTATGTAGAACTGAACTACAAACTGACAAACACACAATAATCTTTCAATATTAATGTTAAAATAATAAATGTTAATCATTCTATATCTTCAATTTATAAAAAATACATTTTCATATCTACTCACCCTGAGGCGTCCATCTCTCTCACTGTCCAATGCATCTTCCAACTCTCTCAAACGAGACTGAAAAGAAAGAAATACAAAAGAACATTTAAATGTGTATTCTTTTTTCAATGATCCAGCAATGCTTGGCTCTTTGCCCTTAGAAAAAATATAATGTAGTGTGTATCGTGTACATAGGCAAATACAGAGTCACATAATAAGGGACCCTCGCCGGTGTTACGAAGTTCATGCACTGCAGCTGAGATCCTCCAACAAATATGGTTGGAGGAAATTTGTTGATGTCTTATGATTCAAGGGGAGTTATGAGAAGAAGTGAGTTTCTTGTAAATAGCAATGTTTGGGTTCTTGCCCTTAGACCAAATACCACGTAGTGTTGGAGTGTTTAAATTTACTACCCACCCTGGATATGGATCAAAATAGGACTACCCTAGCACTAGATATGAGGGGACTCTCTGTGCTGCTTAGTTTCAGTTAAGACTATCTTTCTTGCGCATCAGACATGTCCATAGCTGCTCCGATCTCCTCCGCTTCGGTCTCTTGGCGACCTACTGTTGTATGAGGACACCAAATACATTATATAAATAAGGACGAAAAATAAGGACGAAAACCCCACGTTATAGTACATCTACGGATTTATACTGCAAAACATGGTACCAGATCGTATTGGTCATACAGGGAGGCCGTTTAGATCTGACCGATTCCTAAATATGTACAAATAAGTCTATGGTTGTAAATGGACATTCATAAACACACCTTTCTTCTTTGTATGCGTTCGTATCAACCAAGTTGACTACTCATTGTGATCTCCGTGGTTTGCACCCATAATAAAACTTTAAAATTCTATTTATCAGAGCAAACCAAAAGCCTTTTCTAGAAATCTATTCTTATCCTGACACTGTGAAGCAAAACAGGATTTGAGAAAATACAGAAGAAGAAGGTAAAATGAAATAGAATATATGTTCTAAATGAGCAATCATTGAATCAAAATTCGAAGCATAGTAGCTTTAGTCAAGTACAAAAATATACTTATAGTACAGTAAGTACTTATTCATCAAGGTGCGTATCCTTTATAGGACGTTGCTATCTTTGCAGCACATCTGAAATTCACTCTGTCTCTTGCCAGTTCACCCATTTCGTCGATGGTCATTCATCATCACTGCACTATGGTGAATAACCATCTGTGCTTCGGTCTCTTTCTTACACATGGCGATCTCAACGACAGTGAACGAACTCCATAGTTTTTAAGTCTTCGTATTTTTCGTCTACACTCAGGCGTAAATCTCAGTAAAATGTTCTTAGTCTCAATGCGTAACGCATGACCAATTATCTCCAGCGCCTCTTTAGGATGATGATGATGTTCATATTCTATTTCCGAAGCAATTAAACAGTTCTTAGTTAGAGATTTTTGGGGACCAGAACACGCCTAAGATCTTTCGCAGACAAGTTGTACGGAAGATGAAAGTTTTAACACATCACTGTCATTCTCCATCGTTCTGATCCGTACAGTAAAGTTGACAGCACGCAGCTGTGGTATATATTAAGTTTTCTATTGTTCTTAACATTATGTAAAATAGAAAGATGTTACTGTGAGATTAAAGTTCAAAACAGTTTTCATAGGTACAGGACGTTAGCATCAGGGTCAGTGAAACAGAGTTATCGGTTATTGGTTAACGGCTAATGAAGCTACGTCATAGCAATCCGCGCTGACTAGTTTTTTAAAGCAATAACAAACTACTGAATGTATAAGTGGTGACTAGAAAATCGACGACTCATTTACTGTGATTGATGACTAAGTCCTGTAAGGATATGCCCAGATTCTCAGTTTATCATGTTTTTATGAGATATTTGGGCCCCGTTAAATGTCACAGTCGTTTGGAGAGAATGGTAACGGAGGGCATGATTCCTGGAGTACGAGGTAGGAGATGACCAAGACGAAGGTGGTAGCAGGACATCACAGAAACCTTGAACATTACGTTAGAGGAGGCAGGAGAACTTGCTAGAGACAAAGTTTTTCAGGCGGGTTGTGATGAAAGTGGCTTTCCGCAAAGGACATGCTATTATTTGAGTATGTTTTTTTAATGAGATTATGTCTTGTTCATATGCTGTAACTGAACGGATTTATCAGCATACGTTGTATTTGCGCGAGACGAGAATAAAATTACTTATTCGACCTTGCAAATATGATTGCTGCATTAACCGGCAGACATATTCAGATATATACGAGCTGCAACCATTTTGCTGGCACGTCAGAGGAAAAAATGCACATCACATTTTTCCAGGTAAGCAAGACATAAACGTCATCAGTATTTCACCCAAAAATAAATTATGGAAACTGGGGAAATCTATTTCGTTGCAGGGGCGTTAGAATGTATAGCACGTGAAAATATAAACAAGGAATGGGATGGGAAAGGGGAGGGGGTTGAATATTTGGAACAAACCTTCAAGTTTGCGATAACATCGAAATGTGTGCTTCGGTGAGCAACAAACTATGTGTTGTAGCGTGTGCCAAATTCAGGTATCGTTTTCAACCACGTAGGCAGTATTCGCGCATGCGTACCTTTTCCTGGATGAAATTCTGCATTGCTTGGCAAATCTTTCTGTAGTTTTTTTTGTGTGTTTTGTTTAGCTTGTTTTCGTCTTTCTGCGAGGTGTTCACCTCCATACACTGAAATTGTTTTTTCCTTCTTCACTTATCTAGTTGATGGTAGGAAACAGTGCCATAATTTTATTTTAATATCTCGAAGTACAAGATGCTAAATCAGTTCCTGAATAGTTCACTCAAAAAGGAGAGACAAATAGCCAATGCTTTCCAGAAGCAATATTTAAAAATAAAAAAAAACAAGTAGGTAAAAAAAAAAAACACGGTGAAACGAATACAGCTGGAGGTTAAAAATAGAAACTAGTTGTGGATTGAGTGTACACTCATGAAACAACTATTCAACATAACCAAATATGGAACTTCGCAGAGCACACAGGGGAAGAGGGAAGAAAATAACGAGGATTACAAAGAATATATGATGGAGAAGATGGATAAAAGAGGTCCGAGTCTCGTTGGTGAAATGAAAATTGTGGCACATTGTATACAGGACGTAACCATCAACCACAGTAAACTAGTGGTAGATTTTCTAGGCACCACTTATACGTTCAGTAGTCTGCCATTGCTTTCTGAACAGTGATGTCTATTTTTACCCTTCGTAAAAATCCAAGGCAACTAATTTGCTTCCAAACTTGCCCGCTGCGGAATTTGAGCCAGGTACTCTTGGTTTGTGATCGAGCTCACTACTGCTTAAGCTACAGACGTCTCGTTGTTACTGGTTATTAGATTCACGTTACATCACTCTGGAAAGATCCCTAAGTTGTCAGCTTTCTCCAGCAGGTGTCAAAGAGTATCCATACTGATGATTCATGTGACTCGCTGGTTGAACACATTTATCATATTGCTCCTCATGCATCCAATTATTCTTCTACTATCAACCTGTAACTTCAAACACTTTCAATCGCTGGATATATTCAATATCAATGTTAGCAGTGGCGGCTCATCATTAAGGGCCACTGGGGCCAGGCCCCACCAAAAATAATGTGTAACGTATTTATTATTTTATAAATTAAAACATATCAACCCCAAACCATGATTTTTCCGAAAATTTGTGTCTGGCCCCACCAACAAAAATTATCACGAGCCGCCACTGAATGTTAGTTTCTTCACCGAGCAGGCGATACCGAGAAACCGACGCCCCATCCCAAATCTTCTAAAAGCTCGACCATCGATCCTGATGTTGCAAGCTTGTCCGTTCTCGTTGCAGCTCCTTTTTTTCCCTGTCTCTTCTCGATACTCCCAGCATTCTACCGTATATCATACCGTAGATCTATTGAAGATCTTAATCGCATCCAGGCATGCGTCATCAGCTGGTTTCTCAGAGACGAAGGTCATGTCATTTATTGCTTCGTTAGCCAAATATGTTTGTTAAAAGATACCGCTAGAAGTGGTTAATTAAGATTGATTGATTGATTGATAGGATCATCATCATTGCACTTCGGGGAGTATCCCCGTGTGCTCCGTTGTGTACCACGTGTGCTACGTTGTGTACCACGTGTGCTCTGTTGTGTACCACGTGTGCTCTGTTGTGTACCACGTGTGCTCCGTTGTGTACCACGTGTGCTCTGTTGTGTACCACGAGT
Source organism: Arion vulgaris (assembly GCA_020796225.1). Classification (NCBI taxonomy): domain Eukaryota; kingdom Metazoa; phylum Mollusca; class Gastropoda; order Stylommatophora; family Arionidae; genus Arion; species Arion vulgaris. Next base: position 13,676,241 of record CM036776.1, on the reverse strand, counting down.
GCTCCGTTGTGTACCACGAGTGCTCCGTTGTGTACCACGAGTGCTCCGTTGTGTACCACGAGGGTCCCGATGTCATTTAGATGATAGTGGAAAAAATGTTGTAGGAGTTTTTTACTTTTTAATCTTTCTAATGAATTTTGTCTGGGCAGCGGACTTCCAGCCTGCCCTTCTCGATCTGAACCGCGAAGGGTTATATTTCGTGCTCAACTGGAACACGGGGCCTACGTTTTATCGTCCGTCTCCGTTAGGACTAGGAACTCGATCTCACCTACACTGAGATCAGGAAAATTATCCTGGTTGCTCCACGAGGGAGCAAATCGAATACCTGCGGGAAAGAGAGGCGAGCACGTAGCCTCTACGACTCAGAGACCTCCAAATTAAGATTATTGCGTAACTTGACTGGAAGACAATATTTCTACATCCAGATTCTTATATGATGCCGCCATGATTGCATCTTCTACTTCTTTGTCGTTTCTTTCTTGCAAAGCAAGTATTCATAGAGATTACTTGTGGTATAAGAGAAAATCGACTATGAAAGCTCTCCTCAATCTTCAGGGACTTGATTGAAAATGTATTCCCTTACCATTATACGTTACATTGAACATACAATCAATTTCTCTACACCGCTCTGTCCTGGACAACTCACTCAATATTTTCTTAGGATTGAGACCGATATTTCGCGTCTCTCTCAATAACGTTTGTTTCAGAGTTTTCCTACAACGAACTTTCTTTTGTAAGCAATTTGTCACCCACTTCAATGCATGTTTTGTGATTATTTGATCATTTTTTCTCATAGTATGTCCAACATATCTTTATCTTCTCTTTTTTTTTAAATAACAGTTGTTTCTAGTGGTTGAACAGAAATTTCTCTGATTTCATCACTTATCCTGATTTCGTCTCATTGTTTTTGCAGACATCTATTTTCAAATGCATTCAACTTACTTTCTATATCTTTTAGTCATTTTTCAACTATCGCTGGCATATGTTGGAACTGAGACATTGCAATAGGAAATTCGTGTTTTAGTTTGAAAACTTTATAACTTGAGAATTCCATATTTTATTTAGACTTTAAAAACTGATATTTCTTTGACAATTCGTAGCATAGTTTTTAAAAAATGTTATTATTATTATTTTCAATGAAATAAAAATTGTTACCAAAGATGGGTGAAGCTCTCTGTGTTATTTTTAGCCTTTACGTAGATATTCTGCCGCCACAGAAAAACTGTGGATGTTTTTAGATATTCTGCCGCCACAGAAAAACTGTGGATGTTTTTGAAAGTAATGCGATAACAAACAGGATATCTTCAAAGCATTAATCTACGGGGAGGCTAGAAAGAATAAGGGGATGTAATTATGTTGCTTAGCGACCACCTATTTGATGACGATACCACAGTTAATGTTTAAACTTTAAATATTCTTTTTTTCGTCTTTTAGATTTGGTATCACAGTTTGGATTTTAGAACAGCAGAACTCGAAGCCCGGTGGATAGAATGCGGAACATGCTTAACCAGCGTGTTCCAGGAACTGTGGGCATGCATACTCTGGGTACTTTTCTGGGAAAGTAAAGACGCTTTCTTGAACACTTTTAGTGAGTCTGGGTAACGATGTATCTGCCTCCAGCCGTTTGTTTTTAGAAAGCTATCAATAGTAACACGTGATGACTACCAAACTATGAGAAGATTTGAACAGGTTGTTACCTCAGAACAGAACACAATCGACTCTGCAGCCACATGTATACAAAATTCAAGAGTGGCAATTCAGCCATATGCACATGTGGACATACACAAGATAGACAATTCAGCCATGCGTACATGTGAGCAGGCACCCCGGATTACAGAGAACACATTTCAAGACTGCACTAAATATGATACACTGAAACAAACTCATCGGCCCAGTGAAGCAACACTGGAAATAAAACTACACAGACCTCTGTGTTAGCTATAAACTACAGGGACATATAACATTATACATAAGACAACTTTGAATATATAGATAGTATTTCAAGCGAACTTAAGGAACAGTGTACTTGAATTCTTCGCGCCCGTGTGGTACTGGGGGATCAAGGGAAACAAAGAATAGAACCCCTGCAACCTATAAGGCATGTCGTAAGAGGTGACTGATGTAGGAACTAGGGAAGCTACTCTAGTAAATAAAAGCATCGCAGAAATCGGATGTGCTGGCCTACTTGCAGGCGCATAACTGGCACAGCATACAATCGCTCTTAGGCTCAGATCACATACAAATCACAGTGGTTAACAAGTGGTCGATTTGGAGCGCTCGAAGAAGAAGATAAAGAATTCTTCATAAATAGTTAACGTTTTTGTTTATGCTTGTTAGCCTTTGCGCTATGAGATTTAAAAAAACAAAAACTCTGGGAGCATCAAGAAGAGACAGGTTTAGAAATGAAGACATCAGGAAAAACGTGGGTTCAACATTAGTACTGAGCTTCATCAAGAAACAACAAATTAAATAGTTCGGTCACATAAGCAGATTACCAACAGACAGTGCGCACCAAAGTGCAATGTTACTCCAATACAATGGATACAACGCAAAAGGCTGTCCACGCACAAGTTGGATCTCAGAGATAACAAAGGCAGTGAAAAAAACAATTTATGAAGAGTACACAAAACCCAGTTCTAGAAATCTCTGGATGCAAAGCAAAAGGGAGTGACCCAAAAGGTCATCATCATCAGGTGCCATGCCGGCTGGCGTAGACAATCATGAATCTCCACAAATCTCTGTCTTTGGTATTTGAAATCAACTCAGATGATGACGCTCTACCGTGCCACGAAGTCAGGCTATCCAATATTTTCTCTTTCTTCCCCTGTCTCGTCTACCCTCGATTTAACCGGTTGTCACAATGTATTCTAAACCTACCCTCCTCAGCACAGGCCCGAAAAATGATGATTGCCTCTTTCTTATTTTGGTAAGCTTTCTCTGTGTCTTGATCTCATTCAACACATCTACGTTAATCATTATAGCAGTACATGGGATTCTCATCATTCTTCTGTAAAACCACATCTCTGTGACCCTCAAAGATTTTTCGATCGGTGTGTTCAATTACTCAAATTGGTCGACTTCAGAGGTAACAGAGACTTATGAAAAACACTGCTTCTTCTTCGAACGCTCCATATCGACTACTTGTCAACCACTCTTTGTGATTTGTATGTGATCTGATCCCAAGAGCGATTGTACGTTCTGCCAGTTATGCGCCTACAAGTAGGTCAGAACATTCGATTTCTGCGCTGCTTTTTATTTACTAGTGTAGCATCCCTAGGGCCTACATTAGTCGCATCTTACGACATGCATTGTAGGTTGAAGTGGTGCTATTCTTTGCTGCCCTTGCGGGCCCTGGCACCAATGAAAAACACTATTTGTGAAGTACAAACAAAAGTCGTTCTAGAAATCTCTTCTTATCCTGACACTGTGAGAACAAAACAGGATTAGAGTAAAGGAGAAAGTGAACTTACTTTAGTGTACTTGACTGATTAAGTAATAATGTCAGATACTCTCTGGCAGAGAGCAAGTCATATGGAATCAAGTTTAAATCTTCTATGCGCTCATATTACTAGAGCAATAAGTGTGTTCTTAACCCCAGCATGTGTAGACTTGGCAAGGGCCAAACAGTCGGTTTCTGTGTAAGTATATGGCGAGTGGGAAAAGCATCGAGTTTCGTAGAATGTTCCGTTTTTCAAAACGAGTACAAACTTGTTGGGGTGTTTAATTCATGCAACCGATGTTTTATACGTGAGGAAAGGAATTGGTATTCTACCTACGATATCAAAGGGCACTGCAATGAACCGAAATGATATTCTCAATTTCTTCTGCTTTCGCTCGCTGTGAATTCGGGCGTAAGCCATGACGCCTGTATGGCGCTTCTGACTGATTTTTGCGTGATACGGGTCTTCGCGGAATTCAGTGGTGTTCTTAACATATCGAGTCTTTTCTAACAGAGGAGTGTCAGGGTTGTGAATCCCAGTCTCTGACCCGGTTCAGAGAGATGGGTGTCGATATCGGTGCTCCGTCCCTGTGTTGCCGGGTCCGCATGGGAAGCAAAGAATAGTACCACTGCGACCTACAAGGCATGTCGTAAGAAGCGACTGATGTAGTACCTAGGGTAGCTACCCTAGTAAATAAATAGCATCGCAGAAATGGGATGTGCTGGCCTACTTGTAGGAGCGTAACAGGCACAACGTACAATCGCTCTTAGGCTCAGATTACATAAAAATCATAAAGAGTGGTTAACAAGTGATTGATACGGAGCGTTCGAAGAAGTAGAAGATATAGGTACTGCTCGAAAAGAACGATATACCAAATATGCAAAAATGTTAATTAATCAATATTGAACTGGCGTGTTGTTCGATCTGTTTACGTGGGAATCGGAATACCTATAGATAAGTCTGGAGTGCTATGATGATAGTCTTCATATAACTGATAACTGAAACACCTGCATGAGTATCCTTCAAAGTCGCGATAGCGTAGTTTGTTGTTTTTTGTTGTTGGCGTGTGTTCTTGTTGATTGATTGATTGATTGATAGGACCATCATCATTGCACTTCGGTAAGTAACCATGTGTTATTCTATCTCTTTCTTACATAGGAAGATCTAGCTGCAGTGCATGAACTTCATAGCACCGGCGACGATCCCCGATGTAATTTTGAAGATATTTTGTAGGAATTTTATTTTTAATCTTTGCTAATGAATGCTACTGTGATTGATTGCTACGTCCTGTAAAGGATATGCCACGATTTTCATTTTCAATGAATTTTGACCAGGAAGCGGTCTTCTGAAGAGCCCTAGAATTGTTACTGTATATACAGAGTTCGTGATTTGTGAATCAGCTTCAGCAGGTGGCTTGCCATTTCTTGCCATAGAGAGGAATGGAGCAATATGGGGACACATGGAACAATGAAGTAAATCCTTCGCTTTTATACTATTTTTAGTCAATGATAGTGAACTCGTCACTACTCGTACAGTGATAGGAAGCTGTCACTGTAAAACTCGTTAAGTTTATGGAAGCAAATTATCCCTCTATTTCAGTGGTTCTAAGACTGTGGATCGCGAGCCCTTTGGAGATCGAACGACCATTTCACAGGTGTCGCCTAAGACCATCGGAAAATACATATTTATCATAATTAGAAATAAATATTGATACATAATTTTATGGTTGAGGGTCACCACAACTGTATTAAAGGGTCGTGGCTTTAGGAAGATTGAGAACTACTTCTCTATTTGGACTTCTCAGCTTTGGGAATTGATAACAGGAAAATATGAAGAAGAAAATGAAGAAAAATAAACGTGCTCCTGAACAGAGGAGTTAAAATTGGCAAAAGTTCAACACTTGGTAAACAATACAGCAACGAGATTGTATGATTGGATTGGACAAACTATATTATCTAGAAGAAGTACAAGTTGAATCATTAATGATTGTGTTTATTAATAATTGCGAAGTAATTTAAAGAAATAATGATGTGGTAATTATACGATCAAAACGACAAACACTTGCGTCACTGGAGAATGGGTTGCATTGCTTTGTTTAAAATAACAAGAATATGCGTCACTGGAGAATGTGTTGCCTTACTTAGCTCAAAATAACAAGCACTTGCGTCACTGGAGAATTTGTTACAACACTTAGTTCAAAATCTTAACCCGATGCTTCTTATCCTGACTCTGCGAGACCAAACAGGGTTAGAGAAAACGAAACGAAACTTGGCTCAAAATAACAAACAATTGCGTCATTGGAAAATGTGTTGAAATTGCGTCAGAAAGACATGTACTTGCGTCATTGAAGAACTATATAGATATACAGCTAGCCTTGAGGCATCAAATATTGTCAGTACACGCATAAGAACAAAACAAACTGTACGGGGTGGCGAAGGACATGCGCCACACCGCAGCCTTCATAGAGGCAACAGCTCTACAAATCTAACAAATCCCTGAGAGAAAAATCGAGGAAGAATGCTAAGAACTATTTATAACTTCGCCAGGTAACTCAAGTGGGCGTCTGGGGCTTAGAGGTAGTGAGTTCGATCACAACACAAGAGTACCTGGTTCAAACACCGCCGCGGGCAACTTGGAAGCAAATATGTTCCCATGGATTTTACTAACGGTAAAAATAGACTTCACCGTTTGGAAAGCAATGGCAGACTACTGAAAGTATAAGTGGTGCCTAGAAAATCAACGACTCGTTTACTGTGGTTGATGGTGACGTCTTGTAAAGGATATGCCACGATTTTCATTTATTTTTTGGTGATAACTGATAACGACAAGTACTTGCGTCACTGGAAAACTATTTAGAACCATGTTCCTTAGTACAAAACGACTAGTACTTGCGTCACTTGAGAATTAGTTATAACTGCTCCAGGTAACTCAAAACGACTAGTACTTGCGTCACTTGAGAATTATTTATAACTGCTCCAGGTAACTCAAAACGACTAGTACTTGCGTCCAATGAGAACTATTTAGAACCGTGTTACTTAGTTGAAAACCGCAAATAATTTCTTCCTTGGAATATTTGTTAGAAAAGCGTCCCTTAACTTTCTTTTCTCCAATCCTGGTTTGTCTCGGGTTCTCAGTCCCTTTCAGCATGTTAATAGTGACAGCGACAGAACGCTTACAGGGTAGCTTCATTGGAGTTTCTGAATGTTCCTCTACTTAGAAAGTTAAATGCCCATTTTGAGCTTTATAGATTGGAAGATCGACGATCTAAATAATTATACCAATAGATTACGGGAAGGACTAGAAATACTTGGGGATAGATTACGAGAAGGACTAGAAATACTTGGGGATAGATTACGAGAAGGACTAGAAATACTTGGGGAAGAGAGCTGGATACCGATATCAAAACGATAGGCAGGGGCGTGGAAATAACTGGAGGTGATTGCAAGAGAGAGGAAGGGTTGGAATAAGTTTGTTGAAGACCTGTGCTTCGTTGGGAGTCGAAAGATGAAGAAGAAGAAGAAGCTAATGTACCACTGCGCCACTGCTATGATATAATCATAGTAATGAAAAAAAGAGATTTAGAACACATAATTACAACTAACGACAGGTTTTTTTTGTAGATATCCATGATAGCCTACCACAGCTGATGTGACATGTCAGCATGATTAGTGAAAATCTGCAAAGTCAACGGATGACGAGTTACAGAACAACACAGAGAGAGAGAGAGAGAGCAATTATGAATAGCATAGAAGCTACAGAAACCACAGCCAAGAAAATTCAAAGCTCGCCACCCGAGGAAGAAGAGGGACCCCAAATAGAGGGACTCATGAGAATGGCGAGATCTGGAAAAGATAGCCTTGGATAGGCGGGCTTGGAAGGCCTTGGTTGCGGACCTATGCTTCCCTAGGGGCGAAGGGTGAAGAGAAGAGATAGATGCATAGTACGTAAGCGTGTGGACATTCGAAGTGGTAGTAAGTACTCAGTATGGAATGAAACTGATATATAGATAACAAGAGAGGCCAATGGGCCTACGCGATAACCCTAAGTAATTTGACAATGGAGGTAAGGTCGGTTACAGAGGCGGTGAAATGGTTGGCCCTTCATGAATACCCTCGAAGATTGGATACTCATAAATACTCATAAGATGGCGATTGGAGCACCTATGAACGTGTCCGGAGTGCTATGATGATTGTCCTCATAAAACTGATAACTGGAATTGACAGAAAAATAAAGAACAGAATACTAAGAGCATGCATATTCCCAATGGCAACATATGGGTGCGAAACATGGACATTTAAGAATGAAATGTAACACGTATATGTGCTTTTTAAAAGAAGTGGTACAGAAAAGTGCTCCATATATCATTAGCAGAAAAGAAAACATATCCAGAAGGAACTCAAAATCAAAGAAAACTGACTGATGCTACAAATAAGAAAGCGAAAATATAAGTATTTTGGACGTATAAAAGACATAAATGTAAAAATTAAAAAGGACCATTATTGAATGATGCATCCCTGCAAAAAAGGAGAAGAGGAGGAAGACCACAGAAAAGATGGGTTCAGAATGTGATATGATTTAAGAATTACAGCTCCAGAGGTGGGACATATGACTTATGAGAGAGAGAAATTCACAGCTCCAGAGGTGGGACATATGACTTATGAGAGAGAGAAATTCACAGCTCCAGAGGTGGGACATATGACTTATGAGAGAGATAAATTCACAGCTCCAGGGGTGGGACATATGACTTATGAGAGAGAGAAATTCACAGCTCCAGAGGTGGGACATATGACTTATGAGAGAGAGAAATTCACAGCTCCAGAGGTGGGACATATGACTTATGAGAGAGAGAAATTCACAGCTCCAGAGGTGGGACATATGACTTATGAGAGAGAGAAGTTCAAAAGAGCCGTTATGGTGGCAAAGTACTGCTCAGGACAATCTATTGGATGAGCAGTGTACTCAGAACATGCTTTTGTAGAGATACTTAATCGCTCATGCAAGCCGGCATGGCACTTGATAATGATAGTAATTGCTATCTTGTCAGAATCGTATCGTGTAATTCTCTTGTCGCATTTTAAATAATGTTATGTATTATCAAAATGGTGACATCATAATGGTACGAAGAGCTTATATGTGTAACCATGGCCCTCGGAATGACTGGCATCATCGTAGGCGGCCATATTGCAATATAACGTCATAGGCTTAGGTGATGTACTTCTCACAGACTATCTATTGTCTATTGTCTTTCCCCAGGTGGAAGATGAAATTGGTTGTCCACTCTCACTGTTAAGCTTATGGGTGGACGCTTTGATTTGCGTTCCCGTTTCAGATGAGTCACCCTTGTGTTATATTCGTGTTTATTTAGTGTGGAAGTTACTCCCGAGGGTCACGGTGTAACATAGCGTTCGGGGATAAATTTAGTAACTTACTACCTCCTATGTCGTATCGACAACCTGAGGCAAAGCTAGAATACTGTCGCCGTGATTGCTTTGAGGGTCGGGTCATATTGAAAAAGAGAATCACTGCTGCCTATGCAGAAGTGAAACACTTCTGATGAATCAAAGTAAACTGCACATGTCCATAAATCCCTCAATACTATCGTTGCACCATCAATTATTACAATGTCAATGAATGCAGGCCTTTAAAGACACTGACCACTGCCCTCGAGGGTTTCATACTGTAATTAATATTTAGACAATATAATTAATATATTAATATACCAGTAGAGTGTCTGGTCGAATGGATTAGAACTATGTTTCACATTTGGGAAACCCATGCTTAATCCCTGTAACGCCAATGTGCTTTTTTGCTGTCGGTCAGAATAAAGAAAAAATCATAACCTCAACAGAATAAGGGTGACTGCACTAACCACCATGCAACCATTAGATTCCTTAGATTTGTGGTCCCTTTGTCCTACAATACCCTTAAAAATGCGGTAACACATGCAGTAATCAAAGCTAAAGACTAATATAGCCAAATGATCTTCCTCCAATCTATTGCAACAATATAATTTGGATATTAAAACACCGAAATGATTTCCTTACGGAAACATCATGTGCTTGAATGTAAGGTCAAAAGTTTGTATCTGTTGGTGAGAAAATCATACCGATGACCTAAACATACGTGGCAACAGCTTCGGGTAAGCTACCTAAATTCCTCTGCCACATACAATACCAGAGCTTACTTTCAGAAATTGAACAATGCACTATAACTACAGCTAACGACCGAAATGATATAACATCTAATCTATTTGAACAATGCACTATAACTACAGCTAACGACCGAAATGATATAACATCTAATCTATTTGTACAATGCACTATAACTACAGCTAACGACCGAAATGATATAACATCTAATCTATTTGAACAATGCACTATAACTACAGCTAACGACCGAAATGATATAACATCTAATCTATTTGAACAATATCATAAGAGCACTCTTATTCTTCAACTGTTGACTCCTAACGGAGCACAGGTCTTCAACAAACTTCTTCCAGCTCTTCCTCTCTCTTGTCATCCCTTAAAATTCTTGCCATGTTTTACCTATCCTTTTAATATCAGTCTCCATCCCTATTTTCCAGGTATGTCTAGACCATCTCCTACTATTCTTTCCCTGCGGGTTCCAAAACAGTGCCTGTCTTGCAATGCTTCTGGTCGGTCTTCTCAAAGTGTGTCCTATGTATCTCCAGCGTCTCTTCCTTAGCTTTTTCTCCACTGGTATCTGCTTAGTTCTTTCTCTGAGTTCATTGCTCATAATCGTATCATACCATCTCAGTCCCTTTATTCTACGTAAACATCCTTTTACAAAGGTATGTAGTTTAATAAGAATATTAAAAAACCGAAATGTTCTTACCACCAATCTATTTCAACAATATAATAATAATATTAAAACACTGAAATGTTCTTACCTCCAATCTATTTTGAGACGTCGGAGACGCTCCACGGTAGACATTGTAGGATCTGGACACCTTACTGCTGCTTCTAACAACGATATCCGAGTCGTAGCTCATGGTGGCTGTAGATATGAATGCTTGCTATGGCTTCTGAGAAATTTTGAAAGTAAGATACGCCTCACACGAGAGTGGTTTAGGGCACTAGTCGCTGACAAGCAGGCTTGAAGTGAACTCGGAATCAAATGAAAGGCGAAAAGATTAAATAACTATTTTGCTTGCAACGCGTTCCTGGAACTATTGTTTCTTTTTTCCTTTGCCTTCCTAGGTTTCCACTCTGATGTGAGGTGATCCGCAGAAGTCACACAGGTAAGCAATGAGCAACACGGTAAATTCCCTTAAATACGTGTGTTCTCTGTACGAGCAGACATTCCAGTTTCCGCGCACGCGCATCTGCAGACAACCGGTTCCGCTGAACCAGCGAGTGAGGACGTGACTCAATCGCGTAAAACAGCTAAGCAATTTTGTAAACTTTAGTTTTGTTTTTCTCAAACACAAAGAAAACTCAAAATCTCACTAATTTTGAACTTGTATTATAACTTCCTCCCCCTCCCTCCCCCTCCCCCTTTTTATACAAACATGCAAGCAGAGTCTTAAACATTGGCAACATGTCCTTTCTAGAGGTATGTGTGTAATGTTGGCCTATATTAAAATGGGGGATTCAACTTCTGTGTGATAAACAAAATTATTGTATATTATATTGCCCAGAATATCTTGATATATATGTATATATATATGTATTAGTTAAGGATCATATCAGTTTAAGGGGACGGTAGTCTCAGTCATGTGTTTGTTATATTGAAAGCCAGGGAGAGAAGCTGCAGCATGCCTGGGTGGAAAATCTCAGGTAAGAATAGAAAAGAACGAAGATAGTGGCTGCACCATATATGGAGGGATGAATCGAGGTGGGAAGCTTCTTGATAAGGGGCCGAGACGTGTAGGTAGGTAGAGTAGCAGGCTGAGTTGTGTGAGCTGGAAGATTTGACCTGAAATAAATGTGCTGAAAGTGGTGAGACATGTACAAGAATTACGATGTGGTATAAGGTTTTATTACCTAGCAGCCGATGTATGCATCGATAGACATAATTTAGAAAGAGTTGATAGTTTTGAATACTTAGGTTCATGGCAAAAAAATGAAGGTAATGTTATAAAAGGAAAAACAAAGAAGAACGCACACGGCTGTGCAAACATTAAAAAAAACCTACAAGGTTAGGAGCCGCAATAGCGTAGTTATCCTTGAACTTGCTTCTTATGTGCGCGGTCCGGGTTCAGCTCCACAGTGGGCATGGACTATTCCACAGTGGGCATGGAATATTTTTCAGATAGTAACGGCTCTACGGTAGACTCAGTATTAATTGGGCACCAGAGAAAGCACTGGGAAGTAAAGGCAACCGGCGTAATGTTGACCATATCACCCTCTGTGTGCTACACGGGTAATGACAAATAATGGCCTAACGCCGGATTACCTAATATATCGCTAGGTATGAAAAGTGGTTCTTTTACTTTTTACAAAGCTTAGGAAAGTCGACTATAAGAAACATCTACTGAGATCTACTATAACAAACATCTACTAAGATCTACTATAACAAACATCTACTAAGATCTACTATAACAAATATCTACTAAGATCTACTATAACAAACATCTACTAAGATCTACTATAACAAACATCTACTAAGATCTACTATAACAACCATCTACTAAGATTTACTATAACAAACATCTACTAAGATCTACTATAACAAACATCTACTATAACAAACATCTACTAAGATCTACTATAATAAACATCTACTAAGATCTACTATAATAAACATCTACTAAGATCTACTATAACAAACATCTACTAAGATCTTCTATAACAAACATCTACTGAGATCTACTATAAAAGAAATCTGAAAGTCAAGGAGTCTATCTATTGTCTATTCCCAGATGGAAGATGTAGTTGGCTGTCCACTCTTGCCGTTAAGCGTAGGGATGGGAGCTGTGATACAACAAGTACTTACATATTTCCACTACAACAAACACATACTCAGTGCCAAAACAAACATCTAACGAGGTCCACTGTATCAAACATATTTCGTAATATATATTTTTTTTTCCCGATCCAGAAGCACTTGAGCTTTTTAGCTCTTCGGCTCGGTGCCATGGACATCGTAACCCTTCGGTTCGGTGCCACGAACACCGTAAATCTGGGGAATCTGTGGCTTTTTCTGCCATCCCGCGGAATTGAACCCGCACACACAGAGGGATAGTCACCCTCTGTCCAACGCGCTACGAACACGCTGGGCAGACGGGCTTCGTAATATATAAGAAGGAACCCTATTTTCATACCTCGAGGTAAATTTGGTAAGATGGTGTTAGGACCTTATTGTTCATTGACCGTCGGCACATCTGGCAATCTCAAGACCTTAGTATATGCACACAAGTTAAATTATTTAGGTCATGTGTGATTCCTGTACTGACCTACGGTTGTGAAAGTTGGAAATCAACAAAGAAAATTGATAAGAAACTGGACAGCTTTGAGAATAAATGTCTACGAAAATTATCAAAAGTCAAATGGAATGATTTCGTTTCTAACAACACAGTGAGAGATAGAACACACCAACAACCCGTATCAAATATTATAAGGAAACGAAAGGTGGAAATATTTAGGTCATGTTCTTAGATCTGATGAAAAGAGACTAAATCGACAAGTCCTTATGTGGCCACCAGTTGGGAAAACAAAACGTGGAAGACCAAAGACCACTCTTCGAAGAACCATCCAACAAGAAAGTAAACTATTGGGATGTAAAACCATACAAGATCTCCAACTGCTAGCAAAGAACCGTATCACATGGAGATCTAAAACCTCTGCCCTATGTGCCGCCTTTGGCACGAAAGGAACAAACTAACTAACACGATGGTTGATATGGTCAACATCGCCCCAAGCGTCTTTACTTCCCAGTGCTTCTCCATGTACCTAATTGAGGCTTGGTCAACATGAAAGCTGTTACTGTGGGGGAAAAAAATGCCACGTTAACAGCTGAATTGAACCTGGACCACTAGCCTAAGAAGCGAGATCACTAACAACTACGCTACTGCGGCTCACATAACAAATACTGGCTAGATAAACAAAGAAGAGTAAGCTTTACCTATCTGGCAAATTATTTTGGTAAAAATGGAAGAAACAGATCAGTATGCCACATCAGCGTTTGTTTGTTTTCAACAATTTCTACCCAAAATAGAACTAACAAATTCTCTTTCATGAGGTTTCATTAGAAATGGTGTACTTAAATCTACAATGAAAGAGAAACGTGGGGCCAACCATAAACAGGGAGATAGACAACAAGACTAGGGTATTCTGAGAATAATTTCTGAAGGTATTCGAAAAAACGAAATCCGCACGGAGTCTTCAATCTTGGAATGTTAAATGGGTCTCCTCTTTCCCCCAATCCTGTTTTGTCTCACAGAGTGAGGATAAGAAGAGATTTCTAGAATTGGCTTTTGTGTACTCTTTATAAATTGTGTTTCTCTCTCTCTCTCTCTCGCGCGCGCGATCCCGGCCTAGAATGATGAACCAACTTTTTTCATGAATTTTACCGTGTTTATAAGGGACTCCGTTCCTCCGTACAGCTTCTCGCGAAGCTTTGTGTTTTGGGGCCAGTTTTCTTTTCTTATACCTGCTATCAGTTGACAATCTTGCAGAACGTGTTCTGCCATCATGTCCGCCTATTTTGCAGGGGCACAGGCTAGTTGTGCGAATTTTAAATTTGTGAAAAATGTGGGCGCGAAGCTTGTTGTGGCCGGTACGGAGGCTAAGTATGGCAACTTGTTCGCTACGAGACAGACCATAGTATCCGTCGCTGTTGTTGTGGTGAGGATGATCTTTTGTCCATTTGTCTCTATAGTGCCAGCCGATGGTTGTTCTGGCTTCCTCATAACTGACATCGAGATCAGTTTGAGGTAGTCGCCCGCCTTCTTTAGCTAGTTTGTCGGCTTTTTCTTTTCCGCTTAAATTACAGTGTGATGGTATCCACTGAATGACGGTGCGTTTGAGAGAGTGCGCTAGTTCATCGAGGGTCGCTTTGAGCTCATTCAGCTCTGTTTTGCCTACGCCTTTGAGTGCCGTGATGACCGATAGAGCATCGGTGAATATCACGACTTTGTTGCGAGATGTGCCTCTTCTCTCTAAGATCATTTCGACCGCTGTTCTTATTGCCTCTGCCCTGTAGTTATTTGAGTATTTGCCTGTGGCAATCGCTTTTGTGACCGTCACTTTCTTTGAGAGTTTAAGCACTATTCCTCCTCCACCGTCGCTGATTGCGTTCCTAGCTGATCCCGTCAGTATAGACGTGTAACCATTTATTTTCAGGATACTCTGTCTCTATGTATTTTTCTGTGACCGCTCTTCTTTCGAAGTTTTCTTGCTGGCCTTTTTTAGGTATGTCTGGGATTGGTTCCCTTAGTTCCGGCATTTTGGTTTTCCATGGCGGGCACTTATCGGTTGCCGGGATTGATTTGGCTTTGCAGTTTGCTAGGACCGGATGGTCTGCGATCAGTGCTTTCGCGTTTTTCGAAGCTTGTCCTCTGTATTCTGCCCCTTCCGAATCCGTTCGTTCTTTCGTACATAGTGGGGAATCGAGCCGTTTAAGTTTTTCGCCAACACCAAGACTTTTCTGTCCCTTCGATCTGCCATTGGTTGGATGCCTGTGATTGTTTCCATTGCTTTGATGGGCGTGGACTTCATGGCTCCTGTGATAATAAAGCGCATTGCACAGTTCTGGCTATTGCTCACTTTGGCGAGTTGTCTATTGGATGCACTACTCCATGCTGCAATGCCGTACTCCAGGATCTTCGCACTCTTCCAGAGTAGAGTGTTTTGAGGACTCTGGTCTTTGCTCCCCACGTGGAGCCTGCGAGTTTGCGCATCATCGTGAGCCTGTGTCTTGCTTTTGCCGTAGCATTTTCGATTTGGGGACACCAAGTCAGTTTTCGGTCGAGTGTGACTCCAAGGTACGTTGGGGTCCTTCTTTCTGGAAGATCTTGCCCATTGACTTTAAGATTGATCTTGTGATTCTGGTTGTTCTGGGAGAACACAGTGTATGATGTTTTTGATGAATTTATATTCATATTCCACTTTTTGACCACACTTCCAAGTTATTTAGGGTATCTTGGAGTCGATTTGTTGCTATGGGCATTGACTTTTCCATCGCCCATATTGCCAGGTCGTCGTCATACATGACAGAGTGTACTCGTTTTGGTAGGCATGTTGCTATGTCATTGACAAAGATTAGAAAGAGGGTTGGTGAGAGCACTCCTCCTTGGGGACTCCTTGCTCTAATGTGGCCTTCATACTTGTGTACCCTTGAACTTGAACCCTTGCTGTTCTGTTCTCTAGGTATCTATCAAGCCATTTGTACATTCTTCCCTTTATACCGAGGGTGAGGAGTTTCAGTTTTAACCCCTCCTTCCAAACCGTTTCAAACGCCTTCTCCATATCTACCAAAACTGCCAGTGTCTGTTTTTTTCTTGGAAACCATCCTCGATTTCCTGGGCGAAATAGGTTACTTGATCTTCTGTAGATCGGTGCTTCCGAAAGCCTCCCTGTTGTACCATGAGAAGCCCTTTGCTTTCCAAGTGCCAAGATAGTCTTTTGTTCACCATGCATTCCATGAGTTTGCCCGTGCAGCTTAGGAGGCTGTAACTCGCCGGGTGGAGTTTATTTTTGCCTGGTTTAATCTCTTAATATTGTTGTAATAAATACTTTCTGAGGGTGGTGGGACATTGGAGCAGTGACGGACGTAGTTATACAGGGAAAACCGGTGCAATGAAGTCAATCCTGCAGACGACTTTATACTTCTCCAACCTTGCAGGTCGGCTGGGGACGGCCCAAGGCTGACGGAGAGCGAACCCAGTAAACGCTGTCTAAAACCGGACACATCGCGGAAGGATAAGCACCAGAGCTCCAAATGGCGCTAAAGATGTGACGAAACACATTCATGCTAAGGCTGTATGAATCAGGTTTCCATATGAATAAGACAAAAAATTTTATTTATGTGGAAATTTGGTACATCAGTCTAAGCGGTTATCACGAGAGAGAGAGAGATACTTCTCCAAGAGATGTTCAGTGCTGCCTATCTGCCATTGTCTACCAATCGTTTCTTGTCCCAAGCAACACTATTTCGATTCTCTTTCTGCAGTTATTTTCCAAGTTTTCTTTTGGCGTCTAAGTTCTTTTCTCACCCACTGTCCACCAGAGAGTTGTCCTAGCCAATCTCTTGCTTCCAATTCCGCACCACAAATTTGTGTTTTCATCATCATCATCATCAAGTAGCTTATCCCTTCTGGAACTTGGCTCACATGACATTAGTCCTTTTTTTCCCATCCAGAAGCACTTGAGCTGAAAGCTCTTCGGCTCGGTGTCATGGACATCGTAACCCTTCGGCTCGGTGCCACGAACACCGTAAATCTGGGGAACCTGTAGCTTTTCTGCCAGTCCGCGGAGTTGAACCCGCACTTACAGAGGACTAGTCACCCGTAGTCCAACGCGCTACGAACATGCTGGGCACGCGGGCACATCAGTCCTTAAAAACTCTCTGTTCTGTGCAAGTTGACCGGCGTCAGCAGCAGTCATTCTTAGATCGTAAGTTTTACATCTTGCACCCATCGTCTTTTAGGTCTTCCTCTCATTCTTCTTCCATGCACCGTTCCTTCCAAAATTATCTTCCCTAGGTACTCAAGTTATTTGATATACCAGAAATATTTAATTTTTCTTGATGTTATGCTCTTTAATAGCCAACTCTCTTTAATCTCAAGCTGTTGCAGAACAGAAGCATTTGTCCTATTTCTCTGTCCGTCACATCTAAGTACTATTCTATAACATTTGCATTCAAATGCATTAATGATCTCCACCGCTTTGTTGTTTTGTAGGAATGGAATATCAACCCCTTGCCCAACCACCAAACTCATATCTTTTGGTAAGAAATTTTTATTTTTCGATCCAGAAGCACTTGAGCTTTCAGCTCTTCGGCTCGGTGCTATGGACATCGTAACCCTTCGGCTCGGTGCTATGGACATCGTAACCCTTCGGTTCGTGCCACGAAAACCGTAAATCTGGTGAAATAGTGGCTTTTCTGCAAGCCCACGGAATTGAACCGCACTCACAGGGGGCTTGTCACCCGCCGTTCAACGCGTCACGAACACGCTGGTCAGGTGGGCCTTGGTAAGATATCCTTTGTCATGTTTCATTAGTTGTCATTATTTTTGTTTCTGCTACATTGAGATACGACTGTTTTTTCTTTGATTTTTTCTTGCACTGCCATTAATAATTTCTCAATCCGTTTTTAGTGATGTTGATTGTAACATTGTATCGTCAGCATATCTTAGTTCAGGCATTTCTTCTCCACTGATTACAAACCAGGTCGCATTGCTTTTAAAAAAAAATCTTCTATAACATTCTTCTTAATGTTTTCAGTGTATACGAGAAATGCTACAGAATGGAACATTGTCTGACTCCCTGTTGTATGTCAAACCAGTTTGATGTAACATCGCACGTTCTTACAGTCATCATTTGATCACAATACATTCCCTTTATCTTCTTCTTTTGTCGTGGCACTGTTACCGGGTTGTTGCCCAGTGTCGTCCCTCTACTACCGGATTGTTGCCCAGTGTCGTGACACTGTTACCGGGTTGTTGCCCAGTGTCGTGGTTTTCTGTTGTTTCTTGCGCTGTTCTAGTGGCTTGAGTGATAGTTATTTTTGCTTTTTTGACATCGTTTTTACATGCTAACTTGAGTCTGTTAATGTGTTGTTGTAGCTGTTCTTCTGTTGTTGATATGATTGCCTGATTGTTTTGCAGACTATAGCATGTAACGAATACAACATGAGAATAAACATCGACAAAACAGAAGTAATGACATTCGCCAGAGAGGAAAGCACTACCAATATCTCCATCGACAATCGCCCACTAAATCAAGTAAAAGACTTCACATACATGGGGAGCATTTTTTCAGCAAACGGAAGAATAACTAATGAAATTCAACGCAGATGCAACAAAGCAAATCAAATGATAGGGTAAATGGCGCCAATTTTAAGACGCAAACATTTCACCATGAACACAAAAAGAGCAATGTTCAACACAATCTTTCTCCCACATTATGTTACCAGTGCCAGACCTGGACGCTGACAACAAACGATAGAAGAAAACTAGTCACAACAGAGATGAAGTGTCTACGCAGAATGCTGGGAGTAACAAGAAGAGACCGGTTGAGAAATGAAGACATCAGGAAAAATTGGGTACAACATCAGTACTAGACTTCATCAAGAAAGAATAAATTAAATGGTTCGGCCACGTAAGCAGATTAACATCAGACAGTGCACCTCAAAGAGCAATGCTGCTCCGATACAATGGGTACAAAGCAAAAGGCCGGCCACGCAAAAGATGGACCTCAGAGATAACAGAGGCGATTTACAATAACTATTTACAAAGCGCATACTAGGGCCCGTTTTAGAAATCTCTTCTTGACCTGACGCTGTGAGGCAAACAGGATTCGAGAAAGAAAGACAGGATTCTGCTTTGCTATCTATCCATCCTTTTCGTGGTCTTTCTCTCGCCTTCTTTCCTGATGTTCTGTTGTAGGAGACTATGTATACAAGAGAGTTTGGGTGCATTTTAATTAAGTGGCCAGACCACTTCATTCTTTGTTTCTCAATGTAATTCAAGCAAGGTTCTGTCAACTTTCTTTCTTATGCTGATGTTGGTGACTGTCTCGTCTGTTGTTGGTAACTTTTCATTGGCAACACAGTTCATATGTAGTTATTTTTGTAACTGTGCTATGCTCATTGTTCATGTTTCGCACTGCGTTTTTGTGTGATTTGTATTAAATGTACTGTAAATCTTTTTTTTTCATTATCGTTCGGTATTCGTGATGCTCTTCATTAGCAAATGTCTTTGAACAGTTACGAAACATGAGTTTAAAGCTTCACAGTTCGTTCTTTGTGCAATACTCTTTACCAGTGGAGTCTCATTTTTGTGCTTCTACTTCTTCTTCTAACGCTCCTTATCGAGCACTTGTTAAACCATTCTGTGTGATTTGTATGTGATCCAAGCCTAAGAGCGATTGTATGTTTGCCAGTTATGCACCTACAAGTAGGTCCGCACATCCGATTTCTGCGACGCTTTCTATTTACTAGTATATCTTCCCTAGGTCCCTACCTCAGTCACCTCTTACGACATGCCTTGTAGGTCGCAGTGTTACTATTCTTTGCTTCCCGTGAGGACCCCGGCAACACACAGGCGATTTTTGTGCAAGTGATCAAGTCATGTGGGATACCCCCGTCCTTGGAGTTAATCCTCCGCCTTTACACCTTAATTTAGTTTTAGAAGAGAAACAGCAGTTGATAACAGTATCTTCTTCTTCTTCTTTGCGTTCGGTTTCGTATGCTCGTTTAAATCATGAGATAGGTTGCCTCTATGAAGCTGCATGTCAGTTGGAGTTCTTCGAGAGTTCCCCATAGCTTGGTCTGTAAGCTTTGTTCATGAGGCCATATTTCATTTCGTTGGTGTATGTATGATGGACATGACTGCAGGATGTGCCCTGGAGTCTGTGTTTCTGTCTGGCATGCACACTGTGCAGTCTGAGCAGGCTTTATTCTGTGCATGTGGCGGTTGAGCCTGCAGTGACCTGTTCTTAGGCGAAAGATTGTTGTGTGCTGTTTTCTGTTTAGTCTGCTGATGGGATCTTGTGGGTGTTTGCTGTGGGTTTGTTGCCTCCATACCTCTTTGTACTTTCTTTTGATATGTGTCTTGATTTCTGGTAGTGACACTGGGTGTTTGTGTTGTGTAAGTTGTGTTTCCTCCTTAGCCAGCATGTCTGCTATCTCATTTCCTGGTACGCCACAGTAGGCTGGTATCCACTGGAGAATAATTTTGTTGTGTTCTGAGAGCTTGATAACCGTATAAATATTGTGGGGTGGGGGTCTCTGGGACGTAGAGGTTAGGTACTCACCTCACGTTCCATATGTACGAGGTTCGCTCCCTCGTTGAGCCATCTGGATGCTTTTCCAGAGATCCATAATCTCAGTCAGTGGCGGCTCGTAATCATTTCTGTTGGTGGTGCCGAACAAAAATTTTCGGAAAATCATGATTTTGGGTTAGGTTGTATATTAGTAATTACACATTAGTTATATATGATTTTTGATGGGGGCCCGGCTCCACTGGCCCTTAATATCGAGCCGCCACTGTATCTCAGTGTATGCAAGATCGAGTTCCTAGTCCTATCGGAGACAGTCGATAAAACCTAGGTCCTGTGTTCAATTTGAGCACGTAATCTAACACTTTGCGCTTCCAAACCGAGAAGTGTATACTGGAAAGCAACTGTACATGCACAATTCATTATACATTGTTTTTATTTCTACAACATATTTTGACCATCTTCTAAATTGCATCGGGGACACTAACTGATGCTACGGCGTTCGTGCACTACCGCTGAGATCTTCCTGTATAAGAAAGATATTGAAGCACACATGGTTACTCACCGAAGTGCAATGATGATGGTCCTATCAATCAATCAATCAGTCAATCAAACATGTGTTACATTTTTATTTTCACGAAATTAAAATAAAATATTATTTTAAGAGATGTTCGTAAATCAAGAATAAAAAATAGAAACTCTAGCAGATGATCTGCGTAGTTACACTCAAGGTATATATTTTTCCTCGTGACATCGGGATTACATTTTCTCTGCACACAGTCATCACATTTTGTTTTTAAAAATGATAATACTGGCAAACATTCCATGTGCATGTAGCTTACACGCGCTGTTTGTGTGTGTTAAGATATCGATGAAAAAATGTGCACCTGTAGGCGGTATTTAAATGTTTTTAGTCAACAGGTAACACAATATGTGCTGCGTCATTGTTTAACCTAGTTCTTCTTGTTCTTCGGTGATCTCTGGTCATGCGCTTAGTTTACTGTGGACTGGGCAGTCAGCATCAGGTCTGTCAGATTTCCTTCTTCGGTGATCTCTGATCATGCGCTTAGTTTACTGTGGACTGGGCAGTCAGCATCAGGTCTGTCAGATTTCCTTCTTCGGTGATCTCTGGTCATGCGTTTCGTTTACTGTGGACTGTGCAGTCAGCTACATGTCTGTCAGATTTCCTTCTTCGGTGATCTCTGGTCATTCGCTTAGTTTACTGTGGACTGGGCAGTCATCTTCAGGTATGTCATAATTCCTTCTTCGGTGATCTCTGGTCATGCGCTTAGTTTACTGTGGACTGGGCAGTCAGCTTCAGGTCAGATTTCCTTCTTCGGTGATCTCTGGTCATGCGCTTAGTTTACTGTGGACTGGGCCACAGCCAGGCTCTAGCACAGGCCAGACAACTGGCCGGGTATTCCCTGACCTAGATAAGAAAAGGGATCTGGAATTTACAGATGTTTGATAGAACAGTGCACGCTTTTTTGCAATTTTACTGAATTCTGTGAGTCTATGGTTATTTATTGGTGAAAAATATTTATAATATTGATATTCCTTATTGTTAAACTTAACTTGTTGCATAATAGGACTTCGAGTTAGCATTTTGTGTTGATTTTAAAATGAATTCGTCTATATACACCAATACTGGAATGTGAGGTCACGTGGTGTAGTTGGGGTCTGATTTCCCACAATTCCTACCTGAGCCCGAAGGCCCAGTAGTTTATAGTTGGCTCTGACTGGGCAGTCAGCTTCAGGTCTGTCAGGTTTCCTTCTTCGGTGATCTCTGGTCATGCGCTTAGTTTACTGTGGACTGGGCAGTCAGCTTCATGTCTGTCAGGTTTCCTTCTTCGGTGATCTCTGGTAATGCGCTTAGTCAGATTTCCAGATTTGTCAGATTAGTTAGTTTACTGTGGACTGGGCAGTCAGCTTCAGGTCTGTCAGGTTTCCTTATTCAGCGTTCTTTGGTCATGCGCTTAGTTTACTGTAGACTGAGCAGTCAGTTTCAGGTCTGTCATATTTCCTTATTCAGCGTTCTCTGGTCATGCGCTTAGTTTACTGTGGACTGAGCAGTCAGCTTCAGGTCTGTCAGGTTTCCTTATTCAGCGTTCTCTGGTCATGCGCTTAGTTTACTGTGGACGAGGCCAATCTGCCTCGGAGATTTAGACACGCAGTAAGAATGTCAGACACACCATCACAAGGGTGGCCACAACTTACTGCGGGAAGAGGTCGGCACAAACGGGAAGCATAAATCATAGGAATTATATCCTACAGAACTGCCCCCAGTATGCAGACTTGAGAAGAAAGAGGTGGCCCACTTACACCAGCGTCCAAGACAAACTGTATGGCGTGGCTGATAATCTGAGGCAGACGGTTGCCTTTATTAGAGAATCCGAAATCCCAATCTAGTGAGAACGCAGAAGACAAACTGTATGGCGTGGCTGATAATCTGAGGCAGACGGTTGCCTTTATTAGAGAATCCGAAATCCCAATCTAGTGAGAACGCAGAAGACAAACTGTATGGCGTGACTGATAATCTGAGGCAGACGGCTGCCTTTATTAGAGAATCCGAAATCCCAATCTAGTGAGAACGCAGAAGAAGAAGAATATGACCAAAATACTTCAATTTTCTCATTCTTGATTCTAGCATCACCCAGTATTCTTTGATTTTTAGGAGTTTTCTTTTGTAATTATTCAAACTACCCATATCACGACGGCGATAGAGAGAGAGAGAAAAACTACCCATATCACGACGGCGATAGAGAGAGAGAGAAAAACTACCCATATCATGATGGCGAGAGAGAGAGAGAGAAACTACCCATATCATGATGGCGAGAGAGAGAAACTACCCATATCATGATGGCGAGAGAGAGAGAAACTACCCATATCACGATGGCGAGAGAGAGAGAGAAACTACCCATATCACGATGGCGAGAGAGAGAGAAACTAGAAACTACCCATATCACGATGGCGAGAGAGAGAGAGAAACTACCCATATCATGATGGCGAGAGAGAGAGAAACTACCCATATCACGATGGCGAGAGAGAGAGAGAAACTACCCATATCACGATGGCGAGAGAGAGAGAGAAACTACCCATATCATGATGGCGAGAGAGAGAGAAACTACCCATATCACGATGGCGAGAGAGAGAGAAACTACCAATATTGAAGCAAATTAAAGTGTCCCTTCTTCTCTTCCATCATATATATCTTTATGGAAGTGTGGGGGCAGGGGTGTAGTGATCTTGTAGGTGCTTGTTCTAATACATTTTGTAATCTTGTTTTCATTTTATTACAGATGTTCTTGATGCCGTCACTCCATCTTTTGCGTGGTCTTTCTCTTGCTCTGTACTTGTTATACTTATTTTTAATTGTGACTCTCTGTGGTAGACGATACCTTAGAGAGCCACACTATATTATTCTCTTCTTCTTCATCCTTCGCCCCTAGGGAAGCATAGGTCTACAAGCAAGGCCTTCCAAGCCCGCCTATCCAAGACGATCTTTTCCAGATCTCAACCCATTTTCTTTCCATGAGTCCCTTCTTGTGTTGTCTTTCCTCGGGTGACAAGCTATGAATATTCCTGGTTGTGGTTTCTGTAGCTATCTAGTGATTTTTACGGGGCGGGGTAGCTAGCCCCACGTCCAACCTCTTTAATCGCCTCTTACGACATGCGTCGTCGCAGGTTACAGTGGTTCTATTCTTTACACCCCTAATGTGGGACCCGGTAACCACTCGGGCGAGAGCCACACTATACTAAAAGTAAAGGTAAAGGAACCCTTTCATACCTTGTGGTATATAGGTGAATACAGTGTTAGGCCTGTATTTTCATTGACCGTCGGCACACGATGGGTGATGTGGTCAGCATCACGCCGGCCGCCTTTACTTTCCCAGAGCATGTCTGGTACCCAGTTGAGGCTGGGTCGACCTGAGAGCCGTCGCGGTCGGGAAAAATTCCACGCACATTGCGGGAGCCCAGACCACCAGCCTTGCGAAGCGAGTTCACTAACAACTACGCTACAGCGGCTCTCACACTATACTATCTTTTAAATATTATATTTGTTTCAATAATTTTTTTAAGGGTCGGAGTATTGACTTAATTGCACCGGGTTTTACTCCATATGAACCGGTTTCTCTCCGCAGAATTGGCACGCCAGCTGCCTAGAGTATTGCACACAGCACGAAGATTATAGCTACGGCAATAATTCTAGGCAGAGATCAACAATATAAAGAAGAGCCGGAGGGAGCTGCAGGAGATAGCTAGAGATAGGAAGACTTGGCATGAGTTGGTTGAGGGCCTATCTTTTAACCTGAGGGTTATCTGGGTTAAAAGGCAGAGAAAGAAAGAGAGAGAGAGAGAGAGAGAGAGAGAGATAGATAGACAGACAGGCAGGCAGGTAGATAGATGGATAGAGGGAGAGAGAGAGAGAGAGACTGAACAATCCTAGGGATCGCTGGAAAAATGCACTAGGGAACAAAACGGAGGGGTCCGGATTCGAACTCACGACCTTGGAACGCAAGGGTTATGGCTTAAGCACTTATCCACAGAGAACACCGTTTCAATATTAATGATAGTTTTGGAGTAGATACATGCAACATTTTTAACTAATCATTTTGGCGTGGCACAAAAAAGAAAGTGTGAACTATTTTTGAAATTGTCAGAATAGCGGACGTGTTTACAATCCTGAACCAGGAAGGTGAAAAACAAAGATATCATATTGCTTGGAATTCAAGAAAACACAGGAGATAAGAATTCGTGAATCATAAGACTAGGAAAGTAATGTGTGATCTCATGCTGGATAGTTAGGAAATTGGTATCGCTATGGCGATGCGGTTAAGGGGTTGCTTTGTGTTATGAAGGTTGCAGGTTCGAATCTGGACCGAGTCACATGTACAATAGTCTTTGGAGATCCCTCGGATTTTTGTTGGAGTTACTGTGTTCGGGCCTTGCGCAATAATTTCGAAAGCTGGAGTGACATTTCTGTCGAGAGGGATGGAGCCATATGGGGAAACCCGGTGAAAAGAATTTCATTCTCGCCTTTAGACTCATATATATATATATATCGATATACGGTCTTTTTCATCTTTACAGACGGTCAACTGGCAAGTGTTTTACTGTGACAACTTCTTAGTTTTCGCTTGTCTCTCTTGTCGTTCAGCTCTTACATACAGGGCCATGCAGTGCTATGATACAGAGAGACGACCGCATCAGGTGGTACCGTAAGGGGGCGGCATAACAGCACAATCACAATTATAAATGAAGGTTATTTTAAGGAAACAATATTTAAAGGGCGGCAACTGGACGATTTGCATCATATTAAGAAAATATACCGCACTGTCCTGATTAAACAAGTCTCTTTTCAAAAGATTCTGCATCTTTGCTTAATGTTGTTTTCCACATAACTCGATCATCACTCGAGAATCCGTTATCCCATTCCTCATTGTGAGGGTCGTTGCACCATGTTATGCGCCTTACGGCCTGGTACATGCGTTTTCTGCAAGCATTTGTTTCTTGTTAGCATTCCCTAGCGGACACGTACATCCGATTTCATTAATAGTTCGATAAACATCGAACTGGTATGGTTATTCACTGAACGTTGTTGGAGATATCGCACAGGAGATAGGAGTACCTATAGACATTTCCAGAATGCAATGAAGATATTCCAAATTGAAACTAGTTGCGCCCGAGTGGTTACCGGGGCCAAAATTTGGGGTGTACAGAATAGAACCACTGTTACCTGCCACGCATGTCGTAAGAGGCGACTACGGAGGTTTGGCTGAAATCGGATGCACATGTCCTAAACGTGTAGAAGTCTATGCGTTTAGGGGCCTACAAACCAATGTGCAACGTATACACGTTCTTGACAAAGATCAAATCATATGACAAAGAATGATTAAAATTGGTCGTAAAGAACGAACTCAAAGAAGAAGAAGAAGAAGAAACTAATTGAAAATAATTCAGTACTGTCTGTTATAGTAACGTTATGCCCTGAAGTATCGTTAGAAGCTGAAGCTCTAGTTGTTGTGCCATGTATGGTGCGGAAGTTTTACAAGTCTATGTTTGTCGTAGAATTTATGTCATGTTTCTCACCCATCTGCTCTCCCAATAAAGTCACTACCTTGTGACACATACTTCAGGACTGCCCCGAATATGATATACTGGGGCAGATTCGATGGCTTAACGAAACAACACTCGACGGAAAACTACACGGACCTCTGTGTGAGCTACAAAAAAAACCAGTGAAGTTTATACAGGAGACAACATTGAATATATAGATAATATTTCAAGCGAATAGAAGGAAGGAAGGACTACCTTGTGGTAGGGAGGAACTTGCGTAGCTCCACGATCTGGAAAGCTATTCTGACAAGAGTTTTGCTTCTAGTAGGGGCAGCCATATCAGACAGGTTGAAGGATAGAAAGCATACAATATATGACCTCTTAGTCTTCCAGTTGGGAGTTGGGCAAGGAGATTACTGTAGAAAATATTGTGTTATTGAAACCAAAGCAATAGATACTTCTGTTGTTCAGTGGCGGCTCGTCATTAAGGTCCAGTGGGGCCTGGCCCCACCAAATATAAGGTGTAACGTGTATCTATTATTTTATACATTAAAATATAACCTAACCGAAACCATGATTTTTCCAAACATTTCTGTCTGGCCCCACCAACAAAAATGATAACGAGTCGCCACTGCTTCTGTTGCATTGGGTGAAGGTAGTGAGGTCAGTCAGGCAACTGGTTTCATGAAGGAAGAAGATCAACTCCGAAATGAAGTCTCCATTCAGACGGTTAACCTTCTATCATCAGTATAAGAAAGAAAGTTGGTACAGAACCGTGCTTGAATTACATTGAGAAACAAAGAATGAAATGGTTTGGCTACTTAATAAGAATGCATCCAAACTCCACAGTATACAGAGTCTTCTACAACAGAACATCAGGAAAGAAGGCGAGAGAAAGACCGCGAAAAAGATAGATGGCATAGCAGAATCCTGTCAAAGAGCAAAAATAACTATCACCCAAGCCACCAGAACAGCGCTGGACAAAAAAAGAGAAAACCACGACACTAGGCAACAACCTGGTAGCAGTGTGACGACACTGGGCAACAACCTGGTAGCAGTGTGACGACAAAAGAGGAAGAAGAAGCAGAACCTTCTATCACCCAAGTCCACATATGTTACCGGATGTTGGAATGTAGAAGATCTTTAACAACGAGCAAGATGTGCATCATGAGAGCCGCTGTAGTTGTTAGTGAACTCGCTTCGCAAGGCTGGTGGTCTTGGTTCAGCTCCCGCAATACGCGTGGAATTTTTCCCGACCACGACGGCTCTCAGGTCGACCCAGCCTCAACTGGGTACCAGACATGCTCTGGGAAAGTAAAGGCGGCCGGCGTGATGCTGACCACATCACCCATCGTGTGCCGACGGTCAAAGAAAAATACAGGCCTAACACTGTATTGACCTATATACCACGAGGTATGAAAGGAGAAAGGTTCCTTTTTCCTTAAGATGTACATCATGGGAGACAATCATTAAAAGACAAAGACGGAGGTGGAATGGGCATTTTGTGGTGTATGCTAGAAGGGATATTGACTAGGATAGCGCTTCGATGGACATCGGTTGGGGAAATATAGCCTTGAGGTCCAAGTGAAACATGAAGAAGAACTAGGAAAAGAGAGTTGAAAGATTGGGGCCAGATATGGGAAACAATTAATACAATGACGGTGGAACGATAATAATGAAAATGGTTTGTAGAAGCCTAATCTGTCAAAGAAATCTGGCTAATGCTACAAATAAGAAAGAGAAAATTGAAGTATTTTGGAAACATAACAAGAGACGAAGGGCTGGAGAAGACCATGATGGAAGGAGGCATACCAGAAAAGAGAAGAAGAGGAAGACCACGGAGAAGATGGATTCAGGATATAACATGGTTTCTTCTTCTTCTTCTGCGAACGCTCCATATCGACCACTTGTCAACCACTCTGTGTGATTTGTATGTGATCTGAACCTAAGAGCGATTGTACGTTGTGATAGTTATGCGCTTACAAGTAGGCCAGCACATCCGATTTCTGCGTTCCTTTTATTTACTAGGGTAGCATCTCTAGGGTCTACATCAGTCGCCTCTTACGACATGCATTGTAGGTCACAGTGGTACTATTCTTTGCTTCCTTGTGGGCCCCGGCACCAAACGGACGGACTGATGGTTTGAGCATGATGGCTGCAGAGGTGGGACATCTGACCTGTGAGAAAGAGAAATTCCGAAGGACTATTGGTGGGGCACAGTTCTGCTCACAACAAGCTACTTGATGATGATGAATGTGGGAAACTGGACGCAAAGAGGATATAGAGAAATCCATCTCTGTATTCCTCGCGCTATCAGACGAAGATCATCTTCTTTTACAGACGTCAAGTTGGACTTGTTCCGACGTCATTGTCATAATATGACTGAATGAACAATATAAATTTTCTGCTGTTAAGTTGCAGAATGTATTTGATGTCGTCGATCCATCTGCTACTTGACGTTCCTTGTGCTCTCAGACCAGGTTTATTCTGTTGCAGAGATAAAGTGTGACCTGACCTGGCATTACTTTCATAATGTAACAGAAAGACTTCTTTTGTTTTCCGTCTTAGCACATAATTTATGACAAGACTATAAATCTTACCCGGCTTCGTCCGGGGTATGAAACTATGGTTTTGTTCCACATTGTATTGTCTAATTAACGATCATTTTGTAAATGTTTATATTAATGTTTAATAATTTTGTAATTTCAGATGATCCACATTTTTATATGCTCTTAAATTTATATACAAGTTTCAGTTGTTGGTTTTTGTGTTGAGCTTTTTTTTTTATATAAAAATACATTTCTTTTCTTGATTATCAAGTAGTCTCGCTATGCGTCAGAGTTTCTTTTTCTTCTTCTTCTTCTTCGTCTTCTTTTCCTTCTTCTTTGCGTTTGCCCTATGTCAATTCAGGCGAAAGTCATGTTGACTGGTATTGCACTTCTGACTGAGTTTTGCGTGAGACCTGCTTACCATTTTACTGGTGTCTCTCGCCATGTGGTGAGCCTTCACCGTCATCAGAAGTACATCAGAATTTAACACTTTTGCAGTTTTTTTGTGTGTTTATAGCTGTGCAAAAAACAAGAATTCGTGATTTGTGGGAAATTCCGGTAGTCCGGTGAAAACCGTAAGGCGATATATGGAAATCTACAGATCTGAGGTAGTCAGACCGGATCAGATCAGATCTTGAGAAAACCGTGGTGAGGCTGCAGTAATACTGGGTAAACGGACGGATTTGGACGTGAACGAGTATATTTAAGTATTACATAAGAAAGTAAAAATGAAATATTAAATATAAAAAATGACAACACTCGATGTTTCGATCATATGCCTTTATCAAGAAAACAACCATATACATTATACAGTTTTGTGTCTCATGAAATGAAAAACATCTGCACATAACAAACTGCATTGATCTGCACATTTCCTTAAAGCATTATACAGTTTTGTGTCTCATGAAATGAAAAACAACTGCACATAACAAACTGCATTGATCTGCACATTTCCTTAAAGCATTATACAGTTTTGTGTCTCATGAAATGAAAAACATCTGCACATAACAAACTGCATTGATCTGCACATTTCCTTAAAGCATTATACAGTTTTGTGTCTAATGAAATGAAAAACATCTGCACATAACAAACTGCATTGATCTGCACATTTCCTTAAAGCATTATACAGTTTTGTGTCTCATGAAATGAAAAACATCTGCACATAACAAACTGTATTGATCTGCACATTTCCTTAAAGCATTATACAGTTTTGTGTCTCATGAAATGAAAAACATCTGCACATAACAAACTGTATTGATCTGCACATTTCCTTAAGGTAGATTTACATCTGAATTCTGAATGTATACACAAAATCATTTTCTATGTTGCCTTGGAACATTAATTCCAAGTCATTGGGAAGCTTGAATTGCATTTCCCTATCATAATAATAATTCCTCTCGTACCGTTAACGTTACAATTTTAATTTCTTTTTTGGATCCAAAAGCACTTGAGCTTTCATCTCTTCGGCTCGGTGCCATGGACATCGTAACCCTTCGGTTCGGTGTCACAAACACCGTAAATCTGGAAAACCTGTTACTTTTCTGCCAGCCCGCGGAATTGAATCGCACTCACAGGAGGCTTGTCACCCGTCGTCCAACGCGCTACGAACGCGCTGGGCAAGCGGCCTTAAACATTACATAGGGCCTGCAAGCAATTTCTCCATAGTGCTTTATCCTTATCAACTCGCACAATCTCCTCCACGATATTTCTTGCCTCTCTCAGCAAAAGTTTGTTTCAGGGTCTCCTTAGGTCGTTCTCTCTTTCTTGAACCCTTTTCATCCCACTTCAATGCCTGCTTTGATATTCGTTGATCATTTCTCCTCAAGGTGTGCCCAACATATCTCCATCTTATCTTCTCTTATAACAGTTGTTACTAGTGGTTGACCAGACATTTCTCTGATTTCATCACTTCTCCTGAATTTGTTCCATTTTATATTCATTATTTTTCGCAGACATTTATTTTCAAATGCATCCAACTTACTTTCTATATCTTTAGTCATTTTCCAACTCTCGCTGGCTTATTTTTGAATTGATTTTCTTATAAGGTTTTTATTAATTCTTTTGGTTTCGAAAATTCTCTTGAACAGCAAAGAAATATATATAAGTCTACGTAAATCAAGTCGACATGTCATTTGCTGTTAGAATTTGCATTTCTGTACTTCCAGAAACTCGTACATGTCTAGTGGCTATCAGTAAGTGATGAAATGTGTTCACATCTTGCTCTGATGCTGCAGGTGTGACAATAAGAGACAAAATTAGAAATGAAGAAATCAGAAGAAGACTGGATGTGAAACCAGTTAAGCAATTCATAAAAGAACAACAGATTAAATGGTTTGGACACCTGACAAGAATGACCTGGTATCGTCTACCACAGAGAGCCACACAGAAAAAGTATAACGAGTACAGAGCAAGAGGAAGACCACGCTAAAGATGGAGCAACAGCATCAAAAACAGCATTAAGAAAATGAATAACAGCTTACATAGTGCGTTAGAGCAAGCACACACAAGATCCCTACAACTCTCCTCCCCCTTTCTATAAAGAAGTAAATGGTGGAAGAGAAGAAGAAGCAGTAAATATCTGATTGTGTGCACATGAGGACTTATCTCTAACACTCATATTCAAAAGTACATATATGCTTTAATACTGCCTTGTAAATGTCCATGTTTTACACCTATAGATTCATCATCATCAAGTAGCTTGTCCCTTCCGGAACTTAGCGCCCATGACAGCAGTCCTGAAAAATTCTCTGTTCTGTGAAAGTTGACGGGCGTCAGGAGCAGTCATTCTCAGATCGTCAATGTCATTTTGCACCCATCGTCTTCTAGGTTTTCCTCTCGTTATTCTTCCTGACACCATTCCTTCCAATTTGATCTTCTCTAGGCACTCGTGTCGTTTGATATGTCAGAAATGTTTAATTTTCCTTGATTTTATGTTTTTTTAATAACCGCTCTTTTTAATATCAGGCTGTTGCAGAACAGAAGCATGTGTTCTTTTCTCTGTTCGTGATATTCTAAGTACTTTTCTACAGAATTTGCATTCAAAGGTATTAATGCTCTTGTCCACCGCTTTGCCAATGGTCCATGTCTCACACCCATATGTTGCCAAGGGAAAAACGCAGGCTCTTGAAAAACGCAAGAAAAACCTTTAGATTACCACTGGGAATATACGTGCTTTTAGTATTTCCATGCTCCCTATTATATTGATGATTCTAGTTGAGCCGTGTTTAAATTATTAATTACATCCTGAATCCATCTTCTCCGTCGTCCTCCTCTTCTTTTCTTTGTCGGGGTACGGGGTACGGGGTACGGGGGTACGGGGTACGGGGTACGGGATACCTTCCACCATAATCGCCATCTCCCAAATCTTCGTACCATTATATATGTCTAAAATACTTCAATTTTCTCATTCTTATTTGTAGCATCAGTCAATTTTATTTGATTTTGAGTTTCTTTTTCTAGATATATCTATTGGTTTTCTTCTCTGTCCATGATATACGGAGGACACTTCTGTAACACTTATATCTAAAAGTACATATATGCTTTTCTACTACCCTATTAAATGTCCATGTTTCACATCTATACATTACCACTGGATATATGTATGCTCATAGTCAGTGGTGGCTTGTGATAATTTTTGTTGGTGGGGCCAGACATTTTGTTCCGGATAAATCATGGTATTAGATTGCTATATTTTAATTTAATAAATAATAAATACACGATATACATTATTTTTGGTGGGGCCCGGCCCCACTGGCCCTTATAGACGAGCCGTGTCCGCCTGCCGAGCGTGTTCGTAGCGCGTTGGACTACGGGTGACAGGCCCTCTGTGAGTGCGGGTTCAATTCCGCGGGCTGGCAGAAAGCCACAGGTTCCCCAGATTTACGGTGTTCGTGGCACCTAACCGAAGGGTTACGGTGTCCATGGCACCGAGCCGAAGAGCTTAAAAGCTCAAGTGCTTCTGGATCGAAATTTTTAAAAATAGACGAGCCGCCACTGCTCATAGTTATTCCGATCCTGCCTATTATTTTATTGATTCGTGCACAATCTTCCCTATTGTTGTTAATAAAAGAACGATGGAGCACTGCACACACATCGATGTTGAAACAATATAAACAGTAATAAAGTCAATACTACATGAGTGTCACCAACAAGAGGAACTTTGACACCATTTAAGATGTCAACATATCTCGATTTTACCCCTGTTACAGTACGACAAGCATCAGGTAACCCAGCGTAGAAAAAATCTTGCATTATTTTTCCGATTCTTGAGTCACAGAACGTGTAGACATCCGTTTCACATCGGTACCTTGTCACAGACACACTGAAAAATTACAAGCATAAGTCTTCTGTTTAGTTAGATAATTACTTTTATTTTTACAGTTTTGTCTATTTGTAAGCAAATGCAGTGATCTACCGTCTGGCACCATTACTACAGCACCCAAAGATCAAGATGGAAGGGAAAAGACAGATAATAAAAAGTATTTTTCTACCAACACTTTGTTACCAGTGACAGCAACACACCACAGAAAGCTCACCATGTATAGAATGGAATGCGTGAGGAATGCGGTGAGGTTCACAAGGAAAGATAGACTACGAAATGAGGACATCAGAAGCAGAGTGAGCATTCGCCCGCGTGGTGCCGGGTCCTCAAGGGAAGCAAAGAATAGTACCAATGCAACCTGCAATGCTTGTCGTAAGAGGCGACAGATGTAGGCTCTAGGGATGCTACCCTAGTAAATAAAAAGCATTGCAGAAATCGGATGTACTGGTCTACTTGTAGACTCATAACTGGCACAACGTACAATCGTTCGCTCAGATCACATACAAATTACACAGAGTGGTTGACAAGTAACAACATACTATACAGAAAAATTACATACTTTGGTCACATCAAGCGTCAAGATGGCCTGGAAAGAACAATACTAGAGGGCAGGGTCCCAGGACGCAGAGGCAGACCAAGAAGAAGATGGTAACAAGATATTAAAGAAACCATGAACATGACCATCGACGAAGTGGGTGAACTGGCAAGAGACAGAGTGAATTTAAGATGTGCTGCAAAGAGAACAACGTCCTATAAAGGATACGCACCTTGATGATGATGATGATGATGATGATGATGATGATGATGATGATGATGATGATGATGATGATGATGGTTGACAAGTGGTCGATATGGAGCGTTCGAAGAGGAAGCAGAGTGGGCATACCTTCATGCACCGACTACATTGAAAGACAACAAATGCAGTGCTTTGGACATTTAATGAGAATGAAATACAACCAACCACCAATAACATCATACAATAAACAGAGATCAGTTACCAGAGCCAAGTGAAGACCAAGAAAAAGATGGATAGACAATATCACGACCACATTAAATAAACACGGATACAACACAACAAGGGTGACTCATCTAGCCCTATAACGTAAATTAAAGCTCCCACCCTACGCTAAACAACAAGAGTGGACAACTAATTCCATCATCCATCTGGGAAAAGACAATAGATAATATTAAGCAAAATTAGTCATGTATGTAGATATGTTATGTTATGCTATGTTATTCGATTGACGTCATGGCACATTGGACATTGCCAAGCGTGTTCCGTCCTCTACTGCAGCAGCCATCATAATGTCCACTTGCTCATCGTAACCATGAGAAGTTGATTAGTATATCTTCTCTCTCTATTCATTAGGTTTTACCCCATATGGCCCGGTTCCTTCCCGGACACAATGGTAAGCTACATGTCGAGAGTATTGCACAGAGCACAAACTTCGTAGATCCGGCAACAATCTAAGAGATCTCTGGAAAAAATGCACTCGTGAACAGAAAGCGCGGTCCGGATTCACGCTCATCACCTACGAAACGCAAGCAACGGTTTAACCACTAAACAACAGAGAACCCACCAGAACCTGTCTCCAGCTTGACATGTCCATGATTAGTTCCTTCCAGTCACATGTGTTCATGTCAAGTTCCTTCCAGTCACATGTGTTCATGTCAAGTTCCTTCCAGTCACATGTGTTCATGTCAAGTTCCTTCCAGTCACATGTGTTCATGTCAAGTTCCTTCCAGTCACGTGTGTTCATGTCTAGTTCCTTCCAGTCACATGTGTTCATGTCAAGTTCCTTCCAGTCACATGTGTTCATGTCAAGTTCCTTCCAGTCACGTTTGTATATCTCTTTATATGTGCCCAGCGTGTTCGTAGCGCGTCGAACGACGGGTGACAAGTCCCCTGTGAGTACGGTTCAATTCCGCGCGCTGGCAGAAAAGCCACAGTTTCTCCAGGTTTACGATGTTCGTGGCACCGAACCGTAGGATCACGCTGTTCATGGCACCGAGCCGAAGTGCTGAAAAGTTCAAGTATTTCTGGATGAAAAAAAAATAAAGAAGCCAAGGAAGTGTCGCCCCCACCGTTCTTTTGATAGAAGTCAGCTTCGGATACTCTTGTAGATCCGACCTTTACCCATCCGTACCAGGTAACCAGGCCATCTTAGTCGGCGTTGGTGAATGATGTAAACCATCTATCTATTCTCTAATCCTGTTTTTGCCTTTAGGCACAACCTACTATATGTATCTATAGTAGATATTATATTATATATATATCATTATCATCAAGTGCCGTGCCGGCTGGCGTAGGTGATCATGGATTTCTAAAAATATCTGTCGTTGGTGTTTGCTATCAACTCAGATGTTGACGCTCTACCGTGCCATGAAGTCAGGATATCCAAAATTATCTCTCTGTCTTCCTCTGTCTTGTCTCCCTTCGATTTTACCGGTTGTCACAATGTGTTCTAAGCCTCCCTTCCTCATCACATGTCCGAAAAATGATGACTGCCTCTTTCTTATGTTGATGATAAGCTTTCTCTGTGTCTTGACCTAATTCAATACCTCAACATTAGTCATTTTAGCATATTATATATATATCATCATCATTGGCCTCTTTGTCTCAGGAGACAATATGTCTTGCGTCACATAGTATGTTCTGCACTGTCTCAGGAGACAATATGTCTTGCGTCACGTAGTATGTTCTGTGCTGAATCATAACGTTTCTTGTGACAGTAATGCCCTATTCTGGAGTGGCAATCCTTGCCACAGTTGCTGTAGGTAAAACTGGAGACTAAAGCCGATGCATGGGATGTTCTCTCTGCTCTCTGTGCTCTCTTTTGCCTCCACATGTGATGTTGTTTTTCTTCTTTTCTTTTTGAGCCGCCCCTCACTGCCGCTCGCCATGCTTGCCTGTCTTAGGTCAGCCGCTCCCAGTGTTCCTTGTCTATGCTGCATAAAGTTAGATCACGCTTGCAGGTGTCAATGAAGCGTAATAATGGGCGCCTATGCTGTCTAGCACCAGATGCAAGTTGACCATATAGAATGTTCTTTGGGATTCTATCATCGCTCATACGGCACACGTGTCCCAACCATCTCAGACGTCGCTGACTCAGTAAGGTGTACATGCTTGGAATGCCAGCACTGTCCAGGACTTCTATATTAGAGATGTGGTTATATATATATATAGTATTGTATTATAGAGTCGGTCATGCTTTAGGCGTCAGATCGGAAAAAAAGAAACACCTAAGATTAACAATGCTTTAAATAAAAAAGTTAACTATGCTAATAATTCTTCTTCTTCTTCTTCGAGCGCTCCATATCGACCACTTGTTAAACCACTCTTTGTGATCTGCATGTGATCTGAGCCAAAGAGCGAGTGTACGTTGTGCCAGTTATACGCATACAAGTAAGCCATAATATTCAATTTCTGCAACGTTTTTTATTTACTAGGATAGCTTCCTTAGGGCCCTACCTCAGTCGCTTCTGACGACATGCCTTGTAGGTTGTAGTGTTACTATTTTGTGCTTCTCTTGCGAACCTCGACAATACACGGACGCTACGTGGGACTTATGACATTCTTCCCCGCTCCTCCTGGAGCATAGGGACTCAACGGTTGTTCGTCGCTTTACCCAATCTCTTACTGTTTTTGTATAGCCTACAGGGATATTCCAGAAACGCTCAGTTCCTTAAGAAGACGCCGTCGCTACATATGTTTAGGAGGTCCCTTGTTCCGTGTTCCTTGCCGGTTCCACTCAAGTGCTTATCTACTGACACTCAGCTATATCTTTCGTAGCTTATGCCTGACCCATCGACATTTTCTCCTCTTAATCTGGGTCATCGTGGGTTCCTGACCTGTTCTTATCCACCCAGGTCTGTGTTTGTAAAATAAACTGGTAGAGGCTCGTGTACTCAGCACGCAGGCTCTGTACACAGTAGATTTAGTGTTGACGATCAGAATGCTATTTTTCCAAGCTCTCTTAGATATCCTGGCTAATTTTTTGAAGCAATGCCAGTTCTTCTGCGCAATTTCGTATCTAGTGAGAGGTCGTCGGTGATGGCAGACCGGAGATAAACGAATTTATATACTCCACCTAATTCGTAGCCACGTACGGATGTTTATATGGGAAGGCTCGGCGCCTTGAATCATAACAGTTGTTTTGTTAAGTTAGATTGTGAGACCGATATCTTCATAGTTCATCGCAAATCTAGACACAAGGGTTTGAAGTTCGACTTTTACCCGTATTGTGCAGGGACCGGCAAGGGAAGCAACGAATAGTACCACTGCGACCTACAAGGCATGTCGTAAGAGGCGACTGAATGTAGGGGCCTATGGAAGCTACCTAGTCAATAAAAGCAGCGTAGAAATCGGATGTGCTGGCCTACTTGTAGGCGCATGACTGTTACAACCTACAATCGCTCTTAGGCTCAGATCACATACAAATCACACAGAGTGGTTGACAAGTGATCGATATGGAGCGTTCAAAGAAGAAGAATGAAAATATAATACAACCGACCACCAATAGGAGCATACAATAAAAAGAGATCAGGTAATAGAGTCAATGGCAGACCAAGAAAAAGATGGATAGACAATATCAAGATCACAATACATAAACATGGATATAACACAACAAGGGTGACTCATCTGGCACTGGAACGCAAATTAAAGCTCCCACCCCTATGCTTAACGGCAAGAGTGGACAACCAATTCCATCATCCACCGAGGAAACACAAAAAACAAGGGCGACTCATCTGGCCCTGGAACTCAAATTAAAGCTCCCAATACTACGCTTAACGAAAAGAGTGAACAACCAATTCGATCATCCCCCTGGGGAAAGACAATAGACAATAGAACTCACTTGCACGCAAGCTCTTGTCTCACCATCAAAGGGAGATGTTTTTGTTTCTCCAAGTTTGCAACATTGTTTATTCCTTGGTTGAACTGGCTGTAACAGAGTCTGAGTTTTGGTGTACTCAACAGACATCGTATGTTTGTACGCAAATCTGAAAACGTAAAGCAGCTAGTTTGAAATTACAGAGAATGCAAACAAAGTCAACAATACGACATACAACATACACACGTATAGAGATTTCTCTCGACTCTCGTTTCGAAAGTAATCGGTTCGCTCCCTCGTGGAGACATCTGGATATTTTTCCAGAGATCCCTAATCTTAGTGTAGTTAATATCGAGTTCCTAGTCCTATCAGATGAACGTGGCTCAGAAGAAGATGTTAGGGTTAGAATATCGCCCGTGTAGTGTCTGCAAGGGAAGCTAAGAATAGTACTACTGCATCCTACAATGCATGTCGTAAGAGGCGACTGATGTAGGCCCTTGGGATGCTACCTTAGTAAATAAAAAGCAGCGCAGAAATCGGATGTGCTGGCCTACTTGTAGGTGCATAACTGACACAGACAATCGCTCTTAGGTTCAGATCACATACAAATCACACATAGTGGTTGACAAGTGGTCGATATGGAGATTTAGAAGAAGAAGAAAAAGGGTTAGAATTCAAAAGGCAAGATCATCTTTTGCCATCCCGAAGAACATATGGAGTTCAAGAATGATTAGGAATAAAACTAAGATAATGATATTTAACTCAAATGTCAAGGCTGTCCTATATGGAGCAGAGACATGGAGAACAACTAATGGGAACATCAACAAGTTGCAGACATTCATCAATAGATGCCTGCGCAGAATACTCCATCCACGACGGTATGACAGGACTATAAACAGGGAACTCTGGGATAGAACAGGACAACGACAGGCGGAACAAGAGATAAGAAGCAGAAGGTGGCGATGGATAAGACACACACTGAAGAAACCCCCTAACAGCATCACAAGACAGGCTCTCCGATGGAACCCCAAGGGCAATAGAGGTAGGGGAAGACCCAGGAACACATGGAGATGAGAGTTGGAGACGGAATGCAAGAAAATGGCATGAGAGTGGAGAGATTTGGAAAAGATGGTCTTGGATAGACAGGCTTGAAAGGTCGGTTGGGGACCTATGCCTCCCTAGAGGCGAAGGATGAAGAAGAAGACTTCTACCGGAGACTGACTATAAAACCTAGTTCCCATGTTCAATATGAGTGCGCACAAGAACTCTTCTTCTTCTTCACCTTTCAACTCCCAACGGAGCACAGGTCTTCAACAAAAAAGACCACCCCTTGGTAGTTCAAAATTAAGAAAAGCAAACTGGAAAGCCACTGCCTGGACAAAATTCATTTTAAAAAGATTCAAAATAAAATTCCTACAAATTATCTTCAACATCTTCAAAATTACATTGAGGACTCTTGGCGGTGCTACCTAGCTCGTTCACTGCCACTGAGATCGTCATGTGTAAGAAAGAGATCTGAGCCCACATGGTTATTCACCGAAGTGCAATGATGACGGTCCTATCACTCAGTCAATTAGACTTCATTTTGCGGTGTACTAGGAGGGAATGGTGTCTGGAAGAAGAATGAGAGGAAGACCTAGAAGACGATGTGTACAAGATGCAATTGACGATCTGAGAATGACTGCTGCTGACGCTGGTCCTCTTGCACATAATAGAGTTGCTCAGGGGGGATATCATTGTTGTGTTCATAAATACACTCGTATTGCTAGGTTAGGCAATGTATGTCGTAATAAAAACACTCGTATTGCTAGGTTAGGCAATGTGTGCTGTAATAAAAACACTCGTATTGCTAGGTTAGGCAATGTATGCGGTAATAAAAACACTCGTATTGCTAGGCTAGGCAATGTATGCGGTAATAAAAACACTCGTATTGCTAGGCTAGGCAATGTATGCGGCAATAAAAACACTCGTATTGCTGGGCTAGGCAATGTATGCGGTAATAAAAACACTCGTATTGCTAGGCTAGGCAATGTATGCGGCAATAAAAACACTCGTATTGCTGGGCTAGGCAATGTATGCCGTAATAAAAACACTCGTATTGCTAGGCTAGGCAATGTATGTGGTAATAAAAACACTCGTATTGCTGGGCTAGGCAATGTATGCGGTAATAAAAACACTCGTATTCCTAGGTTAGGCAATGTGTGCCGTAATAAAAACACTCGTATTGCTAGGCTAGGCAATGTATGTGGTAATAAAAACACTCGTATTGCTAGGCTAGGCAATGTATGCGGTAATAAAAACACTCGTATTCCTAGGTTAGGCAATGTATGCCGTAATAAAAACACTCGTATTGCTAGGCTAGGCAATGTATGTCGTAATAAAAACACTCGTATTGCTAGGCTAGGCAATGTATGCCGTAATAAATACAGTTTTGTTGTTCGAATCCTGTGTTTGCAATTTGGTTTTTTCCGGAAGCCCCTAATATTTATACACTGTCTATTTATTAATCACTGTCATTTCAGCCAAGTTTCAGAAGCGACAAGCTACTTGATGATGATTTTCTTATATTGTGGTTGTTTCTGCCGTATCCTCTGAATGATAAAGATCGTGAACTTTCAACCGGAAATGTTGTCTTTCTTTCCTTCTATTTTCTCCAATTCTGTTCTGCCTCACAGCGTCAGGATAAGAAGAGATTTCTAGAACGAGCCCTTGTGTGCACTTCATAAACAGTGTCTTACGTCGCTTCTGTTATCTCTGAGGTCCACCTTTTGCCTGGCCAGTCGTTTGCTTTGTATCCATTGTATCGGAGCAACATTGCTCTTTGAGTGCACTGTCTGTTTGTATTCTGCTGATGTGACCGAATCATTTAATTTGTTGTTTCTTGATGAAGTCTAGTACTGATGTTGTACCCACTTTTTCCCTGATGTCTTCATTTCTCAACCGGTCTCTTCTTGTTATACCCAACATTCTGCGTAGACACTTCATCTCTGTTGT
This sequence comes from Arion vulgaris, assembly GCA_020796225.1. Classification (NCBI taxonomy): domain Eukaryota; kingdom Metazoa; phylum Mollusca; class Gastropoda; order Stylommatophora; family Arionidae; genus Arion; species Arion vulgaris. The sequence goes on along the minus strand of CM036776.1, from coordinate 13,635,141 downwards.
GACTAGTTTTATTCTATCATTTGTTGTCAGTGACCAGGTTTGGCACTGATAGCATAATGTGGGTAGAAAGATTCTGTTGAACATTGTTCTTTTTGTGTTCATGGTGACATGTTTGCATTTTAAAATTGACGCCGTTTGTTCTATCATTTGATTTGCTTTGTTGCATCTATGTTGGATTTCATTAGTTATTCTTCCATTTGCAGAAAAAAGTGCTCCTAGGTATATCAAGTTTTTGGAAGGTTGTCGATGGAGATTTCGGTAGTTTGTTCCTCTCTAGCAAATGTCATTACTTCAATAATGTTGTCTGTTTTTACAATTGTACATGTTCGCCTCGTGTTATTACCGTCACTAGTGCGTCATAGTATATATACATATGGTACACTAATTTAACGACTGCTACATATTGCCTATAAGTTTTTACACACTTCGACGGTTCCAAAATTAGTTCCTACGTATTTCAGTAGCCATCATTCCTATTTTTTCAGCTATTTCTTCCTCTGCCCTACTTTCTCCTAACACGGGACCATATTCTATTTATATCTTCTGTAAGCACATACAATAAGGTGCATTCTTATCTCTGCCGCCGTTTCCAGCTTTCATTGCAAACCCTGGTACATCATACGTAAACACTCACGTGCTGGCGTTATGCCATCTCTCCTTCCATGGTGTGCTGCAACGAAGGATAGCTAGAAGGGTGTGTTTATTTTGTTGTATCTGAGAGATTATTTTCTTAAAGGTTTTATTCTACAGAAATTTGTTGAAATTATTATTCTGGAAAGTGAACTTTTGGTCGAAAGTTGCAAGTTTAGGACCATTATCTGGCAATCATTTCGGACATGGGCGTCCACAGACGTCTTTTTTAGGAGCTTCAAAAAAAAGTTAATTGGTAGTTTACTTGGGAGTTGAGAGTGGGCTATCTAGGGATCTTCTTTGAAGGTATTCTGTCATTGATTTATTTGGTTATTGGTTACTTAACTGACGCCATTGCACTCCTGGGTACCCATAGGTGTTTAGTCTCCCCCGACAGATATCGAAGAGTATGCATACTGATGGTTCCCGTGGCTCGATGATTAAACGCACTCCTCACTCTGCCCTTCAGACATCCAGTTCTACTTGTACAACGTGTAACTCCAAACTGCCTAAATCGCTGGATAGATTCAACATCTATTTTAGTGTCCTCATCCAAGAGACAGTCGCGAAGAGATCGAAGAACATTCCCCTTATCCATGTTCAGTTTACGCCTTTATTTCCTGGAACTGACCATACTGTTCCATAACCGTTGCCATTGTCTCTACTAAGAGATCCTCTGCCTACCATTGTGAGTTTGTTTTGTAACCGTTGCCATTGTCTCTACTAAGAGATCCTCTGCCTACCATTGTGAGTTTTGTAACCGTTGCCATTGTCTCTACTAAGAGATCCTCTGCCTACCATTGTGAGTTTTGTAACCGTTGCCATTGTCTCTACTAAGAGATCCTCTGCCTACCATTGTGAGTTTTGTAACCGTTGCCATTGTCTCTACTAAGAGATCCTCTGCCTACCATTGTGAGTTTTGTAACCGTTGCCATTGTCTCTACTAAGAGATCCTCTGCCTACCATTGTGAGTTTTGTAACCGTTGCCATTGTCTCTACTAAAAGATCCTCTGCCTACCATTGTGAGTTTTGTAACCGTTGCCATTGTCTCTACTAAGAGATCCTCTGCCTACCATTGTGAGTTTTGTAACCGTTGCCATTGTCTCTACTAAGAGATCCTCTGCCTACCATTGTGAGTTTTGTAACCGTTGCCATTGTCTCTACTAAGAGATCCTCTGCCTACCATTGTGAGTTTTGTAACCGTTGCCATTGTCTCTACTAAGAGATCCTCTGCCTACCATTGTGAGTTTTGTAACCGTTGCCATTGTCTCTACTAAGAGATCCTCTGCCTACCATTGTGAGTTTTGTAACCGTTGCCATTGTCTCTACTAAGAGATCCTCTGCCTACCATTGTGAGTTTTGTAACTGTTGCCATTGTCTCTACTAAGAGATCCTCTTCCTACCATTGTGAGTTTTGTAACCGTTGCCATTGTCTCTACTAAGAGATCCTCTGCCTACCATTGTGAGTTTTGTAACCGTTGCCATTGTCTCTACTAAGAGATCCTCTGCCTACCATTGTGAGTTTTGTAACCGTTGCCATTGTCTCTACTAAGAGATCATCTGCCTACCATTGTGAGTTTTGTAACCGTTGCCATTGTCTCTACTAAGAGATCCTCTGCCTACCATTGTGAGTTTTGTAACCGTTGCCATTGTCTCTACTAAGAGATCATCTGCCTACCATTGTGAGTTTTGTAACCGTTGCCATTGTCTCTACTAAGAGATCCTCTGCCTACCATTGTGAGTTTTGTAACCGTTGCCATTGTCTCTACTAAGAGATCCTCTGCCTACCATTGTGAGTTTTGTAACCGTTGCCATTGTCTCTACTAAGAGATCCTCTGCCTACCATTGTGAGTTTTGTAACCGTTGCCATTGTCTCTACTAAGAGATCCTCTGCCTACCATTGTGAGTTTTGTAACCGTTGCCATTGTCTCTACTAAGAGATCCTCTGCCTACCATTGTGAGTTTTGTAACCGTTGCCATTGTCTCTACTAAGAGATCCTCTGCCTACCATTGTGAGTTTTGTAACCGTTGCCATTGTCTCTACTAAGAGATCCTCTGCCTACCATTGTGAGTTTTGTAACCGTTGCCATTGTCTCTACTAAGAGATCCTCTGCCTACCATTGTGAGTTTTGTAACCGTTGCCATTGTCTCTACTAAGAGATCCTCTGCCTACCATTGTGAGTTTTGTAACCGTTGCCATTGTCTCTACTAAGAGATCCTCTGCCTACCATTGTGAGTTTTGTAACCGTTGCCATTGTCTCTACTAAGAGATCCTCTGCCTACCATTGTGAGTTTTGTAACTGTTGCCATTGTCTCTACTAAGAGATCCTCTTCCTACCATTGTGAGTTTTGTAACCGTTGCCATTGTCTCTACTAAGAGATCCTCTGCCTACCATTGTGAGTTTTGTAACCGTTGCCATTGTCTCTACTAAGAGATCCTCTGCCTACCATTGTGAGTTTTGTAACCGTTGCCATTGTCTCTACTAAGAGATCATCTGCCTACCATTGTGAGTTTTGTAACCGTTGCCATTGTCTCTACTAAGAGATCATCTGCCTACCATTGTGAGTTTTGTAACCGTTGCCATTGTCTCTACTAAGAGATCCTCTGCCTACCATTGTGAGTTTTGTAACCGTTGCCATTGTCTCTACTAAGAGATCTTCTGCCTACCATTGTGAGTTTTGTAACTGTTGCCATTGTCTCTACTAAGAGATCCTCTTCCTACCATTGTGAGTTTTGTAACCGTTGCCATTGTCTCTACTAAGAGATCCTCTGCCTACCATTGTGAGTTTTGTAACCGTTGCCATTGTCTCTACTAAGAGATCCTCTGCCTACCATTGTGAGTTTTGTAACCGTTGCCATTGTCTCTACTAAGAGATCATCTGCCTACCATTGTGAGTTTTGTAACCGTTGCCATTGTCTCTACTAAGAGATCCTCTGCCTACCATTGTGAGTTTTGTAACCGTTGCCATTGTCTCTACTAAGAGATCATCTGCCTACCATTGTGAGTTTTGTAACCGTTGCCATTGTCTCTACTAAGAGATCCTCTGCCTACCATTGTGAGTTTTGTAACCGTTGCCATTGTCTCTACTAAGAGATCTTCTGCCTACCATTGTGAGTTTTGTAACCGTTGCCATTGTCTCTACTAAGAGATCCTCTGCCTACCATTGTGAGTTTTGTAACCGTTGCCATTGTCTCTACTAAGAGATCCTCTGCCTACCATTGTGAGTTTTGTAACCGTTGCCATTGTCTCTACTAAGAGATCCTCTGCCTACCATTGTGAGTTTTGTAACCGTTGCCATTGTCTCTACTAAGAGATCCTCTGCCTACCATTGTGAGTTTTGAGACCATAGCTATTGGTACTATGTCGTACCCCAGCCTGAACAGTGTGAGAAGGAAAATCTGGCCAACAGAAACAATCCTACAGAACATATTATGGGGGACGGGTGAAGACCTCAAGCGTACCACCCTGTTTATGACTCATACCTGAGTAATCGTATAGTAGAAGTTGATCACGGAAGAAAAAGTAGATACTCTTTCGGCTGCTTATGTACTCATCCACAACTGCTACAGATAGGGAACTGATATTGGTTATTGGTTACTAAACTAACGTCACTGCACTCCGGGCAGACCCATAGGTGCTCAGTCTGCCTCAGCAGATATCGAAGAGTATGTATAATGATGGATCCCGTGGCTCGTTGATTAAATGCACTCCTAACTCTGATCCTAAGGCATCCAGTACTACTTGTACACCAGGTAACTCCAAACTACTTAAATCTCTGGATTGATTCAACATCTATTCTAGTGTCCTCATCCAACAGAGAGTCGCGAAGAGACCGAAGAATATCCCCTTATCCATCTTCAACTCCCCAACAGTTGATGCCAGCCTGTCCGCTCTCTCATTACCATAAACACCCGCATGCCCATGACAGTATATCCACTTAAGCTGCTGGAGGTTAGAAACTTCTATAGACAACATTCACTCTTATCGAAATCTGCCCTTCTGGATCTTGTGAATCATCGACTGAGAGTCAGATACAACAACGGCCCCCAGTAAATGAAGTCCCAGCGAGCCAATGGAGGGCAGCAGTAACGGCCTCAACCTCCATCCTCATACTAGAAGTAGTTGTCCTGTATGCCCCACTTCACTCTGCAACAACCCTACCATGCGCATTAGCCAAGAAACCACAGCCGGACTTCTCACCACGTTAAACCTACAACATCTACTGGCTCATCGGTATATACAACAACATCATCATCCCTTGCATTATCTTCTATCAGCTGCTGAACTGCGAGATCAGCCTTCATGTTGCCCCAATCTCTACATTCTCTTCCAAGAGTAACTATATCATTGAGATAGTTCGTCATGCTACCATCTGTTGGGATCCATTCTTCCCTTTTGGTAGGGTAGCAGCAGTGGTCACCTGGCTAATTGTTCTCTCAGCCTGGGCCATCCACGACATGCCACGCATGATTCTCGTGCCCTTAACATTATTAGTGTTCTTGATTATAAAACTGATAGGATTTTAGTAACATAAAACTCAACTTTATATTACCACGTCTACTGTCTCCTACTGTAGCACAGCTGTTCCCAAACTTTCCATTACCGCGGATAGTCTTTAAAATACATTTTGCTGCCGCGGAACTCCAAAAGTGTATATATGTGAAAATAATAATAATAATTCCTCTCGTACCGTTATACGTTACATAGGGCCTGCAAGTAATTTTCCCATACCGCTCTATCCTGGGCAATTCGCTCAATCTCCTCCATGGAACTGAGACCGATATTTCCTGCCTCTCTCAGCAAAGTTCGTTTCAGGGTTTCTTTAGGTCGACCTATCTTTCTTGAACTCTTTGCATCCCACTTCAATGCCTGCTTTGATATTCGTTGATCATTTCTCCTCAAGGTGTGCCCAACACATCTCCATCTTCTCTTTCTTATAACAGTTGTCACTAGTATGAAAATGGACAAGAATAAATTATCGTTGTATTACAATAGTAAACAATGTTCTCAGATTGCGGGAAGCTTCAAATGATCTTTCATTTTTGTCCTGTCAGACATTTAGACTCCGGTCTGGTCGGAGTCTTTTTATTTAGCAGCGGGACTAGTTTACCACTGTTTTAAAACATATTTTTAGACCCTTCCTGAGTAGAGGTCTCCGCAGCACTAAGCATAGCACTACATGCCTAGAGTTGTTGGAGGTTTATGGGTCTGAAAGAAAGCCGGTGCTCTCCTAACGCACACATAAGAAACAGAGTGAAAACTCATAATTCCAGTGGTTCGACAAAAATCATCATCAATCATTGGCCTCTTTGTCTCAGGAGACAATAGGTCTTGTGTCACATAGTATGTTCTGTGCTGTCTCAGGAGACAATAGGTCTTCCGTCACGTAGTATGCTCTGCGCTGAATCACAACGTTTCTTGTGGCTGCAATAGCCTATTCTGGGGTGGCAATCCTTGCCAAACACGTAAAAACAAAGTACTATAGTTTTACAAAATACAGAAACAGTGACGATAAACAGCAACGTTTCGACCAAAGGCCTTTATCAAGCAAACAATACAACAAGAATGACGAATTTCGAGGAGCACTACAAATGGACGATTACATGTGGAAACATATACCTATCTAATGAAAATCTGCGAATAAAAACGAATTAGGAAATGAGTGCAACACAAAACCGGAAGTGGAAAAGATTCCATGATTCACAATCCTTGCTACAGTTGTTGCAGACAACCACAATAAACCCATTATTTTTTTTTTTAAATTACGTTTGAAATGTAAAAGATCATAACATATCTTCAAGTGCTTGAGGATCCCCGGTGAGTACCTCACGGAACCTCGGGGGACCGGGAACTCCAGTTTAGGAAACGCTACTGTAGCAGATGGTTAGATATGATGATTGATCACAGCTGATGACGTCAGAGATGACTAGACTGCTACTACTTAAACTCCGGTGCTGTTTACCGCGCTAACATAATCGGACCGTTTGGGATTTAGTCACGGTCGACGCTATACTAGAGTCGGTGCCCGTCTGCCCAGCGTGTTTGTAGCGCGTTGGACTACGGGTGACTATCCCTCTGTGTGTGCGGGTTCAATTCCGCGGATGGCAGAAAAAGCCACAGATTCCCCAGATTTACGGTGTTCGTGGCACCGAACCGAAGGGTTACGATGTCCATGGCACCGAGTCGAAGAGCTGAACAGCTCAAGTGCTTTTGGATCGAAAAAAAATAAATACTAGAGTCGGTTGTGATTTAGTGCTTGACTGCCGTATAGGAAGTACTGAATTTCTACGCTTCTTTTGTATCCTTTCCTTGATAAAGGCTTTTTGGTAGAAACATCGCTGTATATTGTTTTTGTACTTTGTAGTGAAAAAATATATATGTGCTTTTGAATATAAGTGTTACAGAAGAGTCCTTCGTATATCATGGACAGAGAAGATAACAAATAGATCTATCCAGAAAGAACTCAAAAGTCAAAGAAAACTGGCTGATGCTACAAATAAGAAAGAGAAAATTGAGATATTTTGGACATATAAAGAGAGATGAAGGGCTTGAGAAGACCATCATGGAAGGAGGCATACCAGCAAAGAGAAGAAGAGGAAGATCACGGAGAAGATGGATTCAGGATGTAACTGATGGTTTGAACATGACGGCTGGAGAGGCAGGATATCTGACCTACGAGAGAGTAATTCCGAATGACTGTGGGGATGACAAAGTTCTGCTCAGGACAAGTTATTTAATGATGACAACTTTATAATCTCTGCAACAACTGTTACTATATTCTACATAGTCTCTCCAATACGTGTTTTGGTTCAATCAATCAATCATTCAATCAATCAATCAATCAAACAATCGTAGTTCTAATCCTAACACAACTGCTATACCTTAACCTCAATAACAATCGCGTTAGTGTGCTCTCCCTTGTTATAAAAATTTCAAAACTATTTATCAGTGTTACTTCCCTGCATTGTTCCTTGACTTGATGACCTGGCGCCTAAATATTTCCCCCCGACTGCAACACACTATACTCACTCTCCAAATCCTGAGTACACAATCCTTTATAGGCACGGAGCATGTCTGGTTGTGAGAAAATAAGTTGGAGGAACCTGTCGGCTGGGTGATCTGATAGATGTAGGCGTGCCTGGAAACAGTTCATGTAGTTTGCATAGTTGCTGGAAAAGTGAACGACTTTTATTAAGAAAGGAACCGAGTTTTGTAACACAATTTATCATCTAAATTAAATTTGCTTGAAACGAAGTGTGATAATCGAATATATATATATATATAAGACAAAGTTGAATGGAATTGTTTATATATCTTTTCCAATTGTTTGAAGATATCTGGAACATTCTACGCTGCTAGTATTGACATCCTACGCTGCTAGTATTGATATTCTACGCTGCTAGTATTGACATCCTACGCTGCTAGGATTGATATCCTACGCTGCTAGTATTGATATCCTACGCTGCTAGTATTGATATCCTACGCTACTAGTATTGATATCCTACGCTGCTAGTATTGACATCCTACGCTGCTAGGATTGATATCCTACGCTGCTAGTATTGACATCCTACGCTGCTAGTATTGATATCCTACGCTGCTAGTATTGACATCCTACTCTGCTAGTATTGACATCCTACGCTGCTAGTATTGACATCCTACGCTGCTAGTATTGATATTCTACGCTGCTAGTATTGATATCCTACGCTGCTAGTATTGATATCCTACGCTGCTAGTATTGATATCCTACGCTGCTAGTATTGATATCCTACGCTGCTAGTATTGATATCCTACGCTGCTAGTATTGATATCCTACGCTGCTAGTATTGATATCCTACGCTGCTAGTATTGATATCCTACGCTGCTAGTATTGACATCCTACGCTGCTAGTATTGATATCCTACGCTGCTAGTATTGATATCCTACGCTGCTAGTATTGATATCCTACGCTGCTAGTATTGATATCCTACGCTGCTAGTATTGATATCCTACGCTGCTAGTATTGATATCCTACGCTGCTAGTATTGATATCCTACGCTGCTAGTATTGACATCCTACGCTGCTAGTGTTGATATCCTACGCTGCTAGTATTGATATCCTACGCTTCTAGTATTGACATCCTACGCTGCTAGTATTGACATCCTACTCTGCTAGTATTGATATCCTACGCTGCTAGTATTGATATCCTACGCTGCTAGTATTGATATTCTACGCTGCTAGTATTGATATTCTACGCTGCTAGTATTGATATCCTACGCTGCTAGTATTGATATCAATCAACAATACAAAATAAGGAATTACAAATTAAATGCCAGTTATAATGTGGAAAGATATAATGATTGATTGAATGATTGATTGATTGATTGATAGGACCATCATCATTGCACTTTGGTGAGTAAACATGCGTGCTTCGATCTTTTTCTTACAAATGGAGATCTCAGCGGCAGTGCATGAACTCTGTAGCACCGGCGATGGTTCCCGATGTAATTTTGAAGATGGTTAACATTTTTGAAGGATTTTTAATATTTTCTAATCAATTTTTTTTTTTCCGGGAAGTGGCTTTCCAGCCTGCTCTTCTGGATTTTGAACTGCCATGGGTTCTTTGACGTGCTCAAATTGAATACGGGACCGACGTTTTATCGTCCGTCTCCGATAGGACTAGGAACTTGATCTCACCTACACTATCAGGGATCTCTGGAAAAATATTTCCATGGCTCCATGAGGAAGCGAACCGAGTACTTTTGGAACGAGGGGCGAGCATCTAAACTCTACACCACAGAGACCACCAGAATGCAACCATGGACAAGATTAGAATAGAATATAAATGTGGATACAAGCAGTGGCGGCTCGTGATCATTTTTGTTGGTGGGGCCAGACATTTTTTCCGGAGAAATCATGGTTTGTGGTTGCTATATTTTAATTTATAAAATAATAAATACACGTTATACATTATTTTTATGGTGGGGCCCGGCCCCACTGGCCCTTAATGACGAGCCGCCACTGGATACAAGTAATGTAAATGTGAATACACGTAATGTTCACAAAATAGATGAGACTGCAGTAAAATTATTTGATTGGCAAAACACGTAATCACAAAGTATTGTAGTTTTACAAATGACAAAAACAATGAGAAAATACAAGTAATGTAAATGTGGAAGAGAGGTATGTAGAATATGCGTTGAAATTAGTAATGTAAACTGTAAGTAATGAAAAGACAAAATGTAGAATATTATTGTGAAGGAAAGTAGTGTAGAGTGTAATGATGGAAGAGAGTAATTTTGAATGTAATTGGCGATGCAAGTAGTGTAGGACCTTTAATGTAGTTATGGAAGAGGATAAGAAAGTATAATCACATTTTAAATTGCAAGTATAGAAAAGGTTAATGTCAAATAAGAAAGGAGAATGGAGAGTAATATCGATATCAAGGTTCATGACCTTTATAGGACGTTGCCTCTTTGCAGCACATCTGAAATTCACTCTGTCTCTAGCCAGTTCACCCACTTCGTCAATGGTCATATTCATGGTTTCTTTAATATCTTGTAGCCATCTTCTTCTTGGTCTGCCTCTGCGTCCTGGGACCCTGTCCTCTAGTATTGTTCTTTCCAGGCCATCATGACGCTTGATGTGGCTAAAGTATCTAATTTTTCTGTATAGTATGTTGTTTATCAGTCAATTGTCTTTAACATTCAGTTCTTTCAGGACAACAGTGTTCTTTCTTTTTTCTGTCCATGGTATTCGTAGGATCTTTCTGAAGCATTTAGTTTCGAAGGACTGAATTTTCGTCCTTGTTGTTTGTGTAATAGTCCATGATTCACAACCATAAGTAGCCACTGGGAAAATGCATGTTCTAAATATTTTTAATTTTAATATTTTGCTGGTGCTTGCCACATGTTCTTCATTGTGTTTAACCTCTTGATTGCCATTGCCAATTTTCTTGAGATCTCTTTGGAGCAGTCACCGTTATTGTTAATTATTGAGCCCAGATATTCGTAGCTCTCTACACATTGGACTTCTTCATTGTTTACTTGGATGTTAGGTGAGCCTTTTGCTTTGTCAGTTGACATGATTTTGTTTTTTGTGTATTCAAATATAGATGTTGGTCTTCACTATGTTTCTTGGTCGTCATGATTAGGTTTTCCAAACCCTTTTTGCTGGTGGATAATAATACTGTATCGGCTGCGTATCTAAGCTCTGGTATGCATTTGCCGCTTATAGTGAGAGGGTCGTAATTCACATAGTTGGCATCGTCTTTTACATTCCTCATGATGTTCTCCGCATATATGTTGAATAAGTATGGGAACAAAATACATTCCTGTCTTACCCCTTTTTAAACTCGAACCATTCAGCTGTTTCACCTCCTATTTTAATGGTTGCCTGTTGTTCGTGGTATAGAGATTCTATGAGTTGTATTATGTGTGTTGGAAAGTGCATCTCTTTCATGATGTTCCACATTTTCTGGTGTTGTATATGGTCGAAAGCCTTGCTATAGTCTTTGAAACATGCATGCAGGTCTATGTTGTATTCTCTGCATATCTCGATAATGAGTCTCGTGCTACAAATATGATCTCTAGTGCCTCTACCTCTTCTGAAACCTGCTTGTGTTTCGTGTATTTCGTCCTCTAATTTTTGTTCCATCCTCTTCATGATGATTCTTAATAGGATTTTGATGGCGTGACTTATAAGGGCAATAGTTCTGTAGTTGGTGCATAGTTTCTGGTTTCTCTTCTTTGGAATATGTATTTTTTTTTTCGATCCAGAAGCACTTGAGCTTTTCAGCTCTTCGGCTCGGGGCCATGGACATCGTAACCTTCGGTTCGGTGCCACGAACACCGTAAATCTGGGGAATCTGTGGCTTTTTCTGCCATCCCGCGGAATTGAACCCGCACACACAGAGGATAGTCACCCGTAGTCCAACGCGCTACGAACACGCTGGGCAGACGGGCGAGGGAATAGGTATATATACTGATCTTTTCCATCCTTTGGCCAGGAGGAACTATTCCATATCTTTGTGCACAATTTATGATATACCCGAACACTGGCCTCCCCACCTGCTTGAATCAATTCCGCTGGTATATCATCGCACCCTGGTGACTTCCTTCTCTTCAGACTTTTGATGACCAGGCGCACTTCATCCAACATGGGCTCTGGTTCTGTCTCTTCGCTTTCTGTTATTATCTTATGTGAATTTTTAGATGTGTCTTCATAAATGTTTCTTCAGTACTCACGCCATCTTGGAGAGTAACATAAGGAGAGTAAAAGGAGAGTAATATAGCTAATAATATAGAATGTAATTGGAAAGGGGAGGGGGAAGGGGGAGGTGTGGGAGGTCTGGAAAAGTCAGGGATTGGTAGTACCTCTGGTAAGGATGGCTGTCACACCCTTCTCATGGCCCATCCCCCTTTTGTCCAAACCTGACTTCCAGCTCCCGTGTGTCCTAGTAGTTGTCAGCATGCAACATCGTCCACTCCCTGGGCAACGGCTGTGACAGGCCAGCTAAACCAGGCGCGGGTAACCGATTTGGTACTAAACCAATCGGTAAATCAACGTATGCCAACCCTGCATGCGAAGACTGGACTCGGCAAACTGTGCGGAAGAAACCATATTCTGGTTCAACGGGCAAAACGGCGTCTGCCAGCAACGCGTTGCCGAGCGAAGTGAGCACCACCAGGCACGTAGAATTTCCTGGTCATCCGCTGCGCCCGGATTCTTCTCTATCCGTTGTGACTTTGTCCTGCCACTGGACGTAGAAGGAATTGGGCGAGAGAGTGAGATCGACGAACTGCGCAACTCTTTCTCACTGTAAGCCAAATCATCGCTCAAGTCACTATTTCATTCATCCATCATCCATCAATGTAATTATTGAAGATAGTAATATAGAATGTAATTATTGAAGATAGTAATATAGAATGTAATTATTGAAGAGCAATATAACAAATAATTATGGAAGCAGTTATTGATGAGAGTAATCATTGAATGTAATTATGAAAGCAATTATGAAAGAGTGTAATTATTTAATGTAATTGTGTATATAAAAGACAAATGCCAGTGAACCAAGAGGTTAAAATAAAGACGCTGGCGCTGAATAGGACAAACTGAGAAAACCAGAGGGGAATATAACCAGAACGGTCCTTTCCTGGAACCGCAGGGAGCAGCGAAAAAAGGAGGCCGAGAAATACATGGAGACGAGATTTGGAGGCAGAGATCAACAATATAAAGAAAAGCTGGAGGAAGCTGCAGGAGATAGCTAGAGATAGGAAGACTTGGCATGAGTTGGATTATGCCCCAATCCGGGTTTAAAAGGCAGAGAGAATGACAGAGAGTGATTCAGTGAGAGAGACAGACAGAGAGAAAGAGAAAGAGAGAGAGAAAGAGAGAGAGAGAGAAAAAGAGATGTATATAAATATTGAGGATAGTAATGTAGATCGGCAAAGAGAAGAAGAGGAAGACCACGGAAAAGATGGATTCAGAATGTAAATGATGGGTTGAACATGACGGTTACAGAGGCGGAACATCTGGCCTATGAGAGAGATACATTCCGAAGGTTGTTAAAGTGGCAACGTTCTGCTCAGGACAAGCTATTTGATGATGAATGTAGATCGTGAGTATATATACATACAGTGGCGGCGCGTGATCATTTTTGTTGGTGGGGCTAGACAAATATTTTCGGAAAAATAATGGTTTTGAGTTAGATTATATATTAGTATTTACATATTAGTTGTACATGATTTTTTGTGGGGCCGACCCCACTGGCCCTTAATGACGAGTCGCCACTGTATATATATATATATATATATATATATCGCTGAGACATGCTTTCAAACATTGTATATTTAAACGTACTGACAAATGGACTCAAAAGCTGCAGTTGTTGTAGCTTCAGGAGTGATATTCTTCTGATTGTTCCCATTTTTGCTGAGCTTGTTAGTTATCTGTTCCGACATGCACTGTTGAACAACAGACTGGGCAGACGTTATCGTAATGATAAGTGCAGCAGCAACTGCAAGTATTATAAGGGTCAAGGTAATTGACATAAACATTTCCAAGAAATAAATGTGTGCTTTGGTATCGGACATATCCAGTAGATATATGCTAAATAAAGTGGCTATCTTGGGTCCACGGTCAATGCCAGCCTTTCTCTTGATGAAGAAATCAACTCTTGTATAGGGAGTGCGGCTACTACATTCGGTAAACTATCAAAGCGAGCGTGGGACAACACAAAACTAACATTGCAGACAAAGTTTCGAATATATCGAGCCTGTGTAATTAGTTCTTTACTATATGGCTCAGAAACATGGACAGTGTACTCAAGACACGAGAGGAGACTTAACATCTTTCACCTTTGATGTCTCCACAAGATTATGAACATCAGGTGGTACAACAAGATAACCAATTCTGAAGTACTACAACGTGCAAAACTGCCTTCCATCATGGGCATGCTCAGCAGTAGAAGACTTAGATGGCTAGGGCATGTGAAAAGAATGGAAACTTGTCGCGTACCAAAACAAATGTTGTTCTGTGAACTTTCGGAGGAAGAGGCACCAGGGCAGACCACTGCTCAGATATAAAGATGTCTGCAAAGTTTCAATGAAAAACTTTTCTATAGGTCCCAGCACATGGGAAAACTAGCTGATGACAGAGTTGTGTGGAAAGCCAAATTACGAAAAGGCGCAGAGTCTTTTGAGAAGAGACTTATGGTATGAGCTGAACGACAAGAGAGAAAAGCGAAAACTCAGAAGTTGTCACAGTAAAACATTTGCCAGTTGACTGTCTGTAAAGACGAAAAAGGCCATATATATATAAATATATATATGTGTGTGTGTGTGTGTGTGTGTGTGTGTGTGTGCATACTGCTACTGTTATACTGCAACTACTACTACTACGACTACTACTACTACTATTACTAGTATTGCTACTACTACAACCCCTACTGTTATTACTATTACTACCAACAGTACTATTGCACATCAGCCATTGTATCCTACATATCGAGGACATAGTGCATATTACTACTAATATTATTACTACTACTACTAGTATTACTAATCATCATCATCAAGTAGCTTGTCCTGAGCAGAACTTTGCCACTCCAACAGTTTTCCTGAATTTCTCTCTCTCATAGGCCAGATGTCCTGCCTCTGCAGCCGTCATGTTCAAACCATCAGCTACATCATGAATCCATCTTCTCCGTGGTCTTCCACTTCTTCTCTTGTCGTATACCTCCTTCCATGATGACTTTCTCCAGCCCTTCATGTCTTTTTATATGTCCAAAATATCTCAATTTTCTCTTTCTTATTTGTAGCATCAGCCAGTTTTCTTTGATTTTGAGTTCTTTCTGGATAGATCTATTTGTTCTCTTCTCTGTCCATGATATACGTAGGACTCTTCTGTAACACTTACGAGGCGTGTTCAAATGAAAACGGGACTTGTGGATTTATTTAAAAAGTATCATACGCAAATTAATAGTTTCAACGGAATTAAACAAAGCAACCACTTGTGAATAAGAATGCACCTGGGTTCATCAGAAAAATTTCCGAATGCATTTAGGCAAGCATCCCACTGTTTAGGTAGACGTCGAATGCCGTCCGAGAAAAAGGTGCGTGGCTGCTCACTGAACCATGTGGTCACCGCTGTCTTCACGTCTGCGTCGCTGTTGAATCGCTGTCCCTTTAGTGCTTTCTTCAACGGTCCGAACAAATGGAAATCACACGGGGACAAATCGGGACTATAGGCTGGATGATGAAGAACTTCCAAATTCTTCTTTGCCAATGTTTCCTGCACAATTTTTGCGACGTGCGGACGAGCGTTGTCAGCAGATCTTGCACGGCCAGGTCAGGCGCATATTGTTGCAACAGAAGAAGCCATAGCCTTGCTTGATAAAGCAGTACTGACTGACCGTCGTCGGAGCATTCGTTCGCTTGCAGAAGAATTCCATTGTCAATTGGGACAGCCCACATGGTTGTATGGAAGAAATTGAACTATCGGAAGGTGTGTTCACAGTGGATCCCACGGATGTTGACTGACCACCATAAAGAAGAACGGATGGGGTGGAGTTTGAACCACTTGATGCGTTACAGGACAGAGGGTGATGCATTTCTGTTGAGCATTGTGGCAGGTGATGAATCGTGGTGCCACCACTATGAACCGAGCAGCAAAATTGACAGCATGCAATGGAAACATCCAGGTTCACCAAAACCCAAAAATTCAAGACACAGGTTTCTGCTGGGAAGGTTATGGTGACCGCATTTTTGACCATGAAGGGCATTTGTTGGCCGATTTTAAGGAACCTGGTGTCAACATCAATGCCGCCTATTATAAAGACACTTTAGACAAGCTGCATAAGGCCATCAAGGCTAAGCGACCAGGCAAGCTTTCTCAAGGTGTGATTCTTCTCCACGACAACGCTCGTCCGCACGTCGCAAAAATTGTGCAGGAAACATTGGCAAAGAAGAATTGGGAAGTTCTTCATCACCCAGCCTGTAGTCCCGATTTGTCCCCGTGTGATTTCCATTTGTTCGGACCGTTGAAGAAAGCACTAAAGGGACAGAGATTCAACAGCGACGCAGACGTGAAGACAGCGGTGACCACATGGTTCAGTGAGCAGCCACGCACCTTTTTCTCGGACGGCATTCGACGTCTACCTAAACAGTGGGATGCTTGCCTAAATGCATACGGAGATTTTTCTGATGAACCCAGGTGCATTCTTATTCACAAGTGGTTGCTTTGTTTAATTCCGTTGAAACTGTTAATTTGTGTATGATACTTTTAAAATAAATCCACAAGTCCCGTTTTCATTTGAACACGCCTCGTATATTCAAAATAGCTAAACACGTAAACACAAAGTATTACAGTTTTACAAAATACATAAACAGTGACGATAAACAGCAACGTTTCGACCAAAAGGCCTTTATCAAGCAAATAATACAACAAGAATGACGAATTTCGAGGAACACTACAAATGGACGATTACATGTGGAAACATAAACCTATCTAATGAAAATCTGGGAATAAAAACGAACAACGAAATGAGTAGACACAAAAACCGAAAGTGGAAAAGAAGAGAAACAGTAAACAATATAGTGGATAAATGACACATATATGGAGCAAACACACATATAGATAACAAGGCACGAGATAAGACAGTACTAAGAAGCATAGGAATGTAATGCGTTAATTTTTTCGATAATCGTATATTCAAAAGCACACATGTGTTTTTCCACTGCCTTATTACTACTACTACTACTACTACTACTACTACTACTACCACTACTACTATTACTACTATTACTACTACAACCACTACTATTATTACCACTACTAACAATAGTACTATTGCATATCAGCCATCGATTGCCGTTGATGAAAGCAAAATACGGACCCAGCAGAGCATTAAAGAATATACGCCATCGTGCCAAAAATGTTATTAACTCTGAAACACCTTGTTGGGCATTAATGACGGATACGCATCGATCTGCAGGTGTGTATTTTTATATATTCATTAATTGGTAGGACTATTATCATTGCACTTCGGTGAGTAATCATGTGTGCTCCAATCTCTTTCTTACACATAAAGATCTCAGAGGCAGCGCACGAGGGTTCCCGATGTAATTTAGAAAATGGGGAAAATATTTTGTAGGAATTTTAGTTTTCTTAACGTTTTCTGGCGGCGGCTTTCCAACCTGGTCTTCTCAATTTTGAACTAGCAGGGGTTCTTTTTCATGCTCAAGATGAACACGGGACCTACGTTTTATCGTCCGTCTCCGATAGGACAAGGAACTTGATATCACTGACAATGAGATCAGGGATATCTGAGAAAATATTCCGATGGCTCCACGAGGGAGCGAGCCAAGTACCTTTCGGACAAAAGGCAAGTGCCTAACCTTATTGATTAATTTGATTATTGATACGTTTATAGGATTATGTGAACTAGGCTTAAATGTGTCTTTAGTGTTGAAGAGATTGATTTAATTTTGTAACAAAACACTGGGGCCGTTATTGCAGATGATTCTCGGTCGATGCTTGAAAAGTTTCAAAAGGATCGATGCTTGGATGTAGTTTATATCTTCTTCTTCGAGCGCTCCACATCAACCACATGTCAACCACTCTGTGTGATTTGTATGTGATCTGAGCCTAATAGCGATTGTACGTTCTGCCAGTTATGCGCCTACATGTAGGACAACACATCCGATTTCTGCGCTGCTTTTTATTTACTAGGATAGCATCCCTATGGCCTACATCAATCGCCTTCTACGACATGCATTGTAGGTCGCAGTGGTACTATTCTTTGATTCCCTACGGGCCCCGGCACCACATGGGCGTGTAGTTTATAAAAGTTCCAACCTCCAAAGGCCTACGTGGATCTACTGTTCTGGGCATGTGGGTGTTATCAGCAATGATAGAGCGGGCAGGTTTCTATCAACATCATCGATTGTCGGGGACTTGAGTATCGATAAGGAGGACGTTCTTCAGTCTCTTGACGATATCCTGTAGCAGTGGCGGCTCGTGATCATATTTATTGGTGAGGCCAGACAGATATTTTCGAAAAAATCATGGTTTCGGTTAGAATATATTTTAATGTATAAAATAATAAATACACGTTACACCTTATTTTTGGTGTAGCCCGGCCCCACTGGCCCTTAACTCTTTAGCTGCTAAGGACGTATATATACGTTTTATCCATTCACTTCTAAAGACGCATTAACACGTCTGTAATTATGTCTCCTCTTTGGGCCAAAGACGTGTTAACACGTTATACATTTCTACTGTCACTACTATAGGCGAACATTCACGTTTGTGACCTAGAAACAAAGAGTAGCTATTTTTAGCTCAGCCTTCGGAAAGTATGTAGCAGCGAAAGGGTTAATGACGAGCCGCCACTGCCTGTAGGATGCAAACACTAAAATTGATGTTGAATCTTTTAGCTATGTGAGACGTTTGAAATTACACGTTCTTCTTCTTCTTCTTCTTCAAATAATTGAGCTCTTGCCCTTCGGCTCAATGATGTGTAGTGGTATCTGCATGTGTTTGTAAGTTGTTCTTGTGTTCCAAATAATGTGTTCCATTTGTCTGGCCATGGAAGTACTGGCCATGGAATACTTCATTTACTGGGGCAGTTGTTGTATCTGACTCTCAGTCGATGCTTCACAAGATCCAGAAGGGCAGGTTTCGGTATGAGTGGATGTCGTCTATAGAAGTTTCTAACCTCCAGCGGCTTACGTGAATATACTGTCCTGGGAATGCGGGTTTTTACGGTAATGAGAGAGGCTTGCATCAACAGCATCGATTGTTGGGGAGTTGAAGATGGATAAGGGGATATTCTTCGGTCTCTTCGCGACTGTCTGTTGGATGAAGACACTAAAATCGATGTTGAATCGATCGAGCAGTTTGGAGTTACCTGTTGTTTAAGTCGAAGCCTGAGAGGCAGAGTGAGAGGTGTGTTTAATCAACGAGCCACAGGAACCATCAGTATGCATACTCTTCGATATCTGTTGGGGAGACTGAGCACCTATGGGTCTGCCCGGAGTGCAATGACGCGTCAGTTTAGTAACCAATAACCAGGCCATGGAGGAAGGAGGATTTTTCTGATGCCATCTAGTGCCTGGCACCTGAATAGGTGGTGCTGAACTATTTCATGATGATGTGCACACAGCTGGGACTCTGGAGTTACTTTGTTAAAGTAGATCTGGATGCATTAAGGGCAGAGTGAGGAGTGCATTTAACCACAGCCAACTCTAGATAACTAGGCCAGACAACTGGCCGGGAATTCCCGACCTAGATTAGTGAAGGGGCTGTAAAATATATATGTTTGATAGAACACTGCAAGCTTTTTTGCCATTTTACTCAATTCTGTGAGTCTATGATTATTTATTGGTGAAAAATATTCATAATATTAATATTCCTTATTGTTAAACTTAACTTGTTGCATAATATAACTTCGATTTAGCATATTGTGTTGATTTTAAAATCAGTTATCAGTTATATGAGGACTATCATCATAGCACTCCGGACATGTCCATAGGTGCTCCGATCTCCGCTTCAGCAAATTCAGCAGCGTCCAGCGACCCAACACGCCAGTTCGATGTTGATTAATCAATCTCTTTGCATATTTAGTATGTCATTCTTTTCGGGCTGCACCAATATTGACACCCATCTCTTTCAATCTGGTCAGCGAGTGGATTCACAGCCCTGAAACTCCTCTGTTCGGAAAAACTCTCTCAATGCGTGAAGAATGTCATTTCGATGATTTTAAAATGAATCTTCTATATACAACAATACTGGAATGCAAGGTCAAGTGGTGTAGTTGTGGTCTGATTTCCCATAATTCTTAACTGAGTCCGAAGGCCTATAAGTTTATAGTTGGCTCTGGTTTAACCAGCTGGTTGTTCTCCTTCGTTCAACTGCTCTTTGAAGCATACGGTATCAACACATTTCCTCCAACCAGATGGGGCCTTGAGCAAGCCAGCTTAGTTTATTCCAGGTCTTTCCCATCTCTTCTCTTACTCTGTCTACAGTTCGTCTTCATGTCTCTCTTGGTAATCATCTACCTCTCTTGCCTCCCAGATTCCATTTTGAAAGCCACATGTGGGTGTCTGGTCTTCTGCATTCTTAATATTTAACCATTGTGCATTTTGAAAGCCACACTTATTTTCGGCCTAACACTGTATTACACGATGACAGAATGGTCAAGGAAGCCAGTGGAACATTTATTATGAATCACTACAGGCAGTGGCGGCTCGTGATCATCTTGTTGGTGGGGCCTGACATTTTTTTCCGGATAAATCACGGTTTTTTGTTGCTATATTTTAATTTATAAAAACATAAATACACGTTATACATTATTTTTGGTGGGGTCCGACCCCACTGGCCGTTAATGACGAGCCGCCACTGACTACAACTTGCAGAATTAAACTTATCTTCGTTCCGGAACACATGGGTGTCGTTGTCAATGAGAGAGCAGAGTGGCTGACTCTGCCACTATATCAGGGAGGGGGGGGAACCAATGGATAGAGCTGATAATTTGAACGCCCTCGTAGAGTGTGGTCGCAAAGAGGATTTTCATTTAAACCAATCCACGTCAACTACTAGATTGCAGGAGCTGGGATTGAAGATTGGAGTGCCAAGAAAAGAACATCACAACAGGTAGTAGACTCATCAATCGATATTTATTATTTTCCCGATCCAGAAGCACTTGAGCTTTTCAGCACTTCGGCTCGGTGCCATGGACATCGTAACCTTCGGTTCGGTGCCACGAACACCGTAAATCTGGGAAATCTGTGGCTTTTCTGCCATCCCGCGGAATTGAAACCGCACACACAGAGGGATAGTCACCCGTAATCCAACGCGCTACGAACACGCTGGGCAGACGAGTCATCAATCGATATCGAACTGGTACTGTCAGTCGCTGGACGCTGTTGGAGATATTGCGAAGGAGATCGGAACTCCTTTGAATATGTCTGGAATGCAATTGTGATATTCCAAACTGAAACTGAACTAAATGCACAATATACCTCGAGATATAAAAAAGCATCACCAGAAACTCTAACAAAACAAGAAAAAAACTTACGTAATACAAGATGTATCAAATTGTGAAACATCCTCTGTTGCTATACAGTCCCTTAAGTTTTCATAAATGCACCACAACATTCACGTGTTTTCAACTAATAATTTGACCTTCTCCAATTTTACTTAACAGAATTAGCATTCGTGCGACACTGCTGCGTGGACGGATTTACTGGTTGTACACTACGAACACTAGGTGTGCAAACAAACAAAAGAATGAGCATTCGCACGAATAGACGTTCACTTACACGTCAAAAATACACGTTTATTAATATGTTGAAATGTTAGCAAAATAAAAACGGCACTTAGTGGACATTTAAAACAGACA
Organism: Arion vulgaris; assembly: GCA_020796225.1. NCBI lineage: Eukaryota > Metazoa > Mollusca > Gastropoda > Stylommatophora > Arionidae > Arion > Arion vulgaris. The sequence goes on along the minus strand of CM036776.1, from coordinate 13,613,628 downwards.
ATAGAACACATATTATAAAACAGACAATATAATACATATTATAAAACAGACAATAGAATACATATTATAAAACAGCGCCTGTCAGTACTCTTTAGTATTCAATTTTCAAAACAAGTATTTAAAAATCTATTATATTTTTTAATGAAACAAAACAAAGTTTATTTACTATTAGGTCAATCAACAAATAGCGTGTCATGAGAAGAACTTTGCAAATCCTTCGGAATTTCTCTCTCTCTCTCTCTCTCTCTTAAACACTTCCGCAGTCTTCATGCTCAAATAATTAGTTACATCATGAATCTATCTTCTCCATGGTCGTCCTTGTCTCCTCTTTGTTGCAAGTTTCCTTCCATAATGCTCTTTCCCAACCCTTCGCGTCTTTTTATATGTCTAAAGCAGGGGCGGCTCGTCTGTAAGGGCCAGTGGGGCCGGGCCCCACCAAAAATAATGTATATCGTGTATTTATTATTTATTAAATTAAAATATAGCCATCTAAAACCATGATTTATCCGGAACAAAATGTCTGGCCCCCACCAACAAATATTATCACGAGCCGGCACTGGTCTAAAGTACTTCAATTTCTCTAGTATCAGCCTGTTGTCTTTATCATCTACAGAGTTGCTCGTCTCCCACCAGGATAGCAAAGAATTGTGACACTGCGACTTACAAGGAATATTGTAAGAGGCGACTAAGGTAGGGCCTAGGAAGCTACTCTAGCAAATAAAAAGCGTCGCAGAAATCAGATGTGCTGACCTACTTGTAGACTCATAACTGGCTCAACGTAAATCGCTCTTAGGCTCGGATCACATACAAATCACAAAGAGTGGTTAACAAGTGTTCGATATGGAGCGTTCGACGAAGTCTTGTTTCCCCTAAGCTTAGTTTTCAGGTCGATAGGGTGGGGCCAGATGTTGCTTCTCATCTCACACAGGAGATGGCAGTCTTGCATGAGATGCTCCCGAATCTTTTGACTTAATCCTAGTTTATGTTTAAAGCCCTAGTGCCTGTTGTGTGCAGTGTCTGAATGACTATTGGTGTTGCTGATTTTATTGAGTGTTCCTCTTCCTCTTCTTCTTTTGTGTGTTCGGTTTCGTATTCTCGTCTAAACCATGAGATGGGTTGTCTCTATGAAGCTGCATGCCAGTTTGAGTTTCTCGAGAGTTCCCGATAGCTTGTTCTGTAAGCGTCGTTCATGTGGCCATATTTCGTTGATATATGTATGATGGACATGACTGCAGGATATGCTATGTAGTCTTGTTTTCTGTTTATACAGAAGTGATCAATCTGGTTTTGTGTAAGTTGGTCAGGAGAATTTCAAGTTGTTTTATGGATGTCTTTGTGTGGGAAAGAGGTACTTGCTATAGCCATATTAGTCAGTTCGCATAATTCCAGTAGTCTTTCTCCATTTTGGTTCATGGTGCCCATGCCATGTTTGCCGATGAAACGTTCTATGCCTTTGTTCTCATTCCCGATTTTAGCATTAAAGTCGCCCTTAGTATATGCACACAAGTTAAATTATTTAGGTCATGTGTGATTCCTGTACTGACCTACGGTTGTGAAAGTTGGAAATTAACAAAGAAAATTGATAAGAAACTGGACAGCTTTGAGAATAAATGTTTCCGAAAATTATTAAAAGTCAAATGGAGTGATTTCGTTTCTAACAACACAGTGAGAGATAGAACACACCAACAACCCGTATCAAATATTATAAGGAAACGAAGGTGGAAATATGTAGGTCATGTTCTTAGATCAGACGAAAAGAGACTAAATCGACAGGTCCTTATGTGGTCACCAGTTGGGAAAAGAAAACATGGAAGACCAAAGACCACTCTTCGAAGAACAATCGTACAGGAAAGTAAACTATTGGGATGTAAAACCATACAAGATCTCCAACTGCTAGCAACGAACTGCATCACATGGAGATCTAAAACCTCTGCCCTATGTGCCGCCTTTGGCACGAAAGGAACAAACTAACTAACTAACTTGTTTTCTGTCTGACAAGCACACTGCGCAGTCTGAGCAGGCTTTATTCTGTGCATGTGATGGTTGAGCCTGCAGTTAGGCGAAAGATTCTTGTGTGCTGTTTTCTGTTTAGTTTGCTGATGGGATCTTATGAGTGTTTGCTGTTGGTTTGTTGCCTCCACAGCGTTTTGTATTTTCGCTTGATATGTGTCTTGATTTCTGGTAGTGACACTGGGTGTTTGTGTTGTATACTTTGTGATCCTTCTCAGAAACACAGGACGTAAAGGTGGCAGACGTGATGTTGATCACATCCCCCATCATGCACCGTTGATAAAACCAAAAAATGGGCTTTATGCCAAGTGTGAAGTCGTGCCAATGCGCATCATAGCCTGGGAGCGCAATGTCTCACAAACTGACAAAAAAACAGTGGCGGCTCATGATCATTTTTGTTGTTGGGCCAGACAAAAATTTTCGGGAAAATCATGGTTTTGAGTTGTTATGTTTTAATTTATAAAAAAATTAATACACCTTACATATTCTTTTTGGTGGGGGCCCGGTCCCACTGGCCCTTAATGACGAGCCGCCACTGCAGGTAAATATTTAATTTGTTTTCCCTATTTTATTTAACATTAATTTGTTATATACCTATCGACTATTGATCAGAGAAGAGGAAAAAGGACGAAGACATCCTAGAAGACCTGCATATCGAGGAGCATTGACTCATAATTAACATCATGTCCTGAAAGATGAAATATTTTGGCCATGTTAGACGTCACAGTGGTTTGGAGAGAACGGTAATGGAAGGCATGGTTTCTGGAATACGAAGAAGGGAACAACCAAGACGACGGTGGCAGCAGGACATTAAAGAAACATTGAATATGACGCTGAAAGAGGGACATCAAAGAAACATTGAATATGACGCTGAAAGAGGGACATCAAAGAAACATTGAATATGACGCTGAAAGAATGACATCAAAGAAACATTGAATATGACGCTGAAAGAGTGACATCAAAGAAACATTGAATATGACGCTGAAAGAGGGACATCAAAGAAACATTGAATATGACGCTGAAAGAGGGACATCAAAGAAACATTGAATATGACGCTGAAAGAGGGACATCAAAGAAACATTGAATATGACGCTGAAAGAGTGACATCAAAGAGACATTGAATATGACGCTGGAAGAGGGACATCAAAGAAACATTGAATATGACGCTGAAAGAGGGACATCAAAGAAACATTGAATATGACGCTGAAAGAGGGACATCAAAGAAACATTGAATATGACGCTGAAAGAGGGACATCAAAGAAACATTGAATATGACGCTGAAAGAGACGGTAGAACTTGCTAGAGACAGAGCGTTTTTCAGGCGGGCTATGATGAAAGTGAAGTTCCGCAAGGGACATGCTACTACTTGACTTGATCGAGTATCTAAACACCATCTTACGTAGCACCAGTGGCGGCTCGTGGTCCTTTTTGTTGGTGGGGCTAGATACAAATTTTCAGAAAAATCATGGTTTTGGGTTAGATTATATTTTAATTTGTTAATAATAAATACACGTTACATATTATTTGGGGGATGCCCCACTGGTCCTTAATGACGAGCCGCCACTGCGTAGCACAATGACCTCTTTGTTGTATAACAAGAGAATAATTAGTCACTGATATATGTAAACTGTGTTTTGATAGTTTGTGTTGTTTTTTCGCCCAACTGCTATGAATTAAGAAATAATACGTCACCTCTGACTGATTTTTCGCGATTGCTTGCTTTTTATTTGATACAAAGCAAAAGGCTAGCCACGCAAAATGGTGGACCTCAGAAATAACAGAAGCAGTGAAGATCACTATTTATGAAGCGAACACAATAGCCCGTTCTACGGTGTACTTACGCTGTGATGCAAAACAAGATTAGCATAAGAATAAGATCGAGTTGTCGTTGAACAATCATAATAATACTTTTTAGCTCCAAATGATACTGAAGATGTGACGTAAAAAAATGTTCTTGGCAAAGGCTGCTTATATATCACTCTAGAATTATCAAAATGGCGAAAAAGAACGATCGAGATAATGCTCTTTTAGTGTTCATGGTTACATGCTTGTATTTCAAAATTGGTGTTATTTGTCGCCCTGTGTGTTGCCGGAGCTCTCAATGGAAGCAAAGAATAGTACCACTGCGACCCACAAGGCATAATGCCGTAAGAGGCGACTGATGTAGGGGCCTAGGGAAGCTACTCTAGTAAATAAATAACTTCGCAGAATTCGGATGCGCTGGCCTACTTGTATGTGCATAACTGGCACAACGTACAATCGCTCTTAGGCTTAGATCACATACAAATCACAAAGAAGAGTTAACAAGTGGTCGATATGGAGCGTTGGAAGAAGGTGTCATTTGTCCTTTGATTTATTGAAATTTATGTTGGATTTCATTAGTTCTTCTTCAGATTGTTGAAAAAATTCTCCCTAAATACGGAAAGTAACTTGTTTTGTTGTGATATACCACAGCCAACTATAAACTCATAATTATAACTTCTAAACCACTAAACTAGTTGCGGTTCGTGATAATATTTGTTGGTGGGGCCGACAATTTTTTCCGGATAAATCATGATTTTTTTTTAGATTGCTATATTTTAATTTAAAAAATAATAAATACACGTTTTACATTATTTTTGGTGTGGCCCGACCCCACTGGCCCTTATAGACGAGCCTCCACTGCTCAAAACTATAAGTTTATAGTTTGCTGTGGCTATACGCATTGAAAAAAACTTATGGCCGATAGTTTCGTTAAGAAAGTTAAATTCATATTTTGTATTGTTGTGCTAACCTATAACCGGAAACTTGACGAAAACAACAAATGTCTGATCAAAAAGTAAACTCATTTTCAGGAGAGTGGACGACGCAATTTTAAATGGAGCTCGTATATTCCATAGACTTTAGCCCCCCGTCAAAAAGATATGACTTTATTGTAGACGAAAAGATATGTTGTACGTTATCATGCAAAAATATTGTAGCTTTCAGCCGTGCAAGAAAGACAGAAAGTGACGGGTGAGTCCCAGTTCTTTCAAGTTGTCATTGATTGACACTGTCAACTCTGACGTCGTTTACTTTTAGCAGACTTATACTAATACTTATACTTAGCTATTTCTGCTTGACGAGTTTTTACACTATTTACAGAAGTCACTATAGTCTGTTTACAAATATATGTCCCTGTTTAAAAAGCTATAACTCTGCAACCACTTCAACTAAGATGATAAAATTTTGCATCATGATGATCATGATGATCATCAAGAAGCTTGTCCCTTCAGAAACCTGGTTCCTATGACATGGATGACAGAAGTCCTAAAAAACTCTGTTCTGTGCAAGTTGACCGGGACCGGCGTCAGCAGCAGTCATTCTCAGATCGTCAATAACATCTTGCAGCCATCGTCTTTTAGGTCTTCCTCCCATTCTTCTTCCAGGCACCATTACCCACGAAATGATCTTCTCTAGGCACTCATGTCGTTTGATGTGTTCGAAATATTTAACTTTCCTTGATTTTATGCTCTTTATAAGCCAATTCTTAAATATCAAGCTGTTGCAGAACATAACTTAAGCATGTATTCTTTTCTCTCTCCATGATATTCTAAGTACTCTTCTGTAGCATTTGACATTTTGCATACATCCTTGAAATATGAAAGTCCTTACACAATTTTGTTTTGTACATTGAACAGCTGATTTACATTTTTTTTAAATGGGGTATATAAAAATCTTGTCAGAGTATCGGACATATTTTTAAAGAGTTCACTCAGATTTACTGCTTCATATCCAAACTTCCACGTTAAACAAAATATATTCACATGTGCACAGCTTTTTTGTGCCATTTAAACGCAAGTGTCACATTGATGTAATTGCACACCACGGCGGACCCATAGGTCCTCAGTCTCCCCCAAGAGATATCGAAGAGTATGCATACTGATGGCTCCTGTGGTGCACTAGTTAAACAACAGTCCTTCTCTCCCACTTGGGCATCCTCTACTTGTACAATGGGAAACTCCAAACTGCTTAAATCAGTGGATCGATTCAACATCTATTTTAGTGTCTTCATCCAACAGGCAGTCACAAAGGGACTGAAGTACATCCTTCTTATCCATCTTCAACTCCACAACAATCAGTGCGTGGTGAACTACCAATAAGGTTCAGGTTACATTTGATATAAGGGAATACGGCAGTAAAACTATGTAGCAATAGCGAAACATACATAGTTTTACTGCAGTCTTCCCCTAAATCAATAATACTATTCACATTTTTACTGCAACTATTTGTCGTATTGGCATTTAGTGTTATGTCTGACGTATAGAAAGTCTTACTGCAAGAATTCTAAATCAAATGTGATGTAACTAGACAAGAACACTACACTGGTAGCCGAAGAAGAATAGTAAACCAACACAGAACCGGTGTCATTAGTCGCTGAGGAGGAGTCATACTGAGGAGGAGATCGGAGCACTTATGGACTAATTGGTTCGACATGCAGTGATGATGATCTGAGGATTAAACTAAATTATAGGAAGTCCTGAATTTCTTTGCTTCTTTTGTATCCTTTGCTTGATAAAGACCATTTGGTTGAAATGTAGCTGTATATTATTATTGTAGCTTGTAAAACTAAAGTACTTTGTTTTATGTGTTTCGTCTAGGTTGAATTTCATTGACTGAATTGTGTGTACACACATAAGTGTGGGCCACTACTAATTATTCTTTGTTGTTGCTTGATTGTTAAGGGACAAACTGGACATATGTTTTGAAGTATGTGTTGTGGACTTAGACAAGCCTTGGCAAGAATATGAAGTAACAACATACAACTCACCTGTGACCTACATGAGATGGGACCCAGCAGGAACCGCCCTGCTTGTGGTCAACTCTACAGGCAGATTCAATTTGTGGAAAATGAAGGTGAGCGCTCTTTGCGTGTGTTATGTTATGTTATGTGCTCGACATCATAGCACATTGGACATTCCCATGCGTGCTCCGTCATTCGCTGCAGCAACCATCTCATAGTATTTGCATGTGTGTATATATGTTTGTGGGCGTCTGTAGCTTAAGCGGTAGTGAGCTCGATTCACAACCACCACGTACCTGGTTAAAACTCTGCAGCCTACTACTGCCTTGTAGTTCGATTGGGGACAATCAAAGTCTAGCGGAGCAAACCGTACACAAAACTGGATGGCAGGCAAACCAAGTAGTCCAAAAAGACTGGTAACCTGGGCAGATGACGCTCAACAACCCGGGAGGGAAGGTTGTCTAAGTGTAGCTATCCTAAAAGAAAATAAACAACCTGCTGCCTTGCAGATCGGCTGGGGACAGCCAAAGGCTGACGGAGAGTGAACCCAGTAACGCTGGCTAAACCGGACACATTGCCAAAGGATAAGCACCAGGGCTCCAAATGGCGCTAAAGATATGACGAAGCACACTCATGCTAAGGCTACATGAATCATATTTCCACATGAATAAGAATTTATGGGAAATCTGGTACATCAGTCTAAGCGGTGATCGCGAGAGAGAGAGAGAAAAACTCTGCGGCATGCAGTTTGGAAGCAAATTCGTTTCCTTGTGATTTTTACGGAAAGTAAAAATAGACCTCGCCGTTCAGAAAGCAATGGCAAACTACTGAACGTATACGTGGTGCCTAGAGAATCAGTGACTCATTTACTGTGGTTGATGGCTACGTCTAGTAAAGGATATGCCACGATTTTCATTTCATATATGTTTGTTATGATTACCCAGGTCAGGATGAGAAAATGGTGGTGGTATGGGCATACACTGCAGAAGACACAGTCGAGTTTCACTAGACAAACACATTAATCTAACCCACAGGGAATCAGAAAAAGGAACGTCCTAAACAATCTGCAGACCAGAGTTTTTTTGAGGAACTGCAGGATGCTTGATGTTTTAGCACTGCTAATGTCTTACTGCTTACATCTCATCTGCCAGATGTCGGAACAAGTCACGATAGCTGGTTATGTTCTTTAAAACAATGCTTATCTGTAGGGCTAGACAATGGGTGCCGTAGGAAATAAAGATTTCTGGTTCGAACCCTGGGTTTGGTAACTTATTGTTTACTGAAAGCACCTAATACTTGTTCACTATTTGTTAATTATATCTAAAACAGAGAGCCACACAGACAAAGTATAATGAGTACAAAGCACAGACATAGTATAATGAGTACAAAGCAAAAGGAAGACCATGCAAAAGATGGAGTGATGGCATCAAGAACAGCCTTACAAAAATAAATATCAGCTTACAAAGTGCCTTAAAACAAGCACAAACAAGATCACTACACCCCCAACACTTCTATAAAGAAGTAAATGGTGGAAGAGAAGAAGAAGAAGAAGAGCTTATGCTATGAGGTTTCTAACAGAAGTGTGTATACTTATTTCTGCACCTTATTTCTCATACAAATATATGACTGCATATTCATCCCCTCTGTCTAAAAAAGAGATACTAGAGCCAAAGGATTGACTTCATTGCAGCAGGTTTTACCCCATATAGCTTGGTCCTCCATCGCTCTATAGCTTGGCATGCCATCTGCCGTGAGTATTGCAAAACGCATAAACTCTGCAGCTCCTGCAACAATCCTAGGGATCTCTGAAAAAAATGCAACGTTGAACATAACAGCAGGGTCTGGACTCTTAACTGATTACTTTCTGAACACAAGGCAAGGGCTTAGCCACAGAGATTTATATCCCTTGTGTATGTACCTTCATCTTCTTTTTCATACAAATTTATCACTGCAGAAGGATTGACTTCATTGCACCGGATTTTACCCCATATGGCTCGGCTCCTCTCCACAGAAATGGCACACCATCTGCCAGAAGTATTGCACAAAGAGCAAACTCCGTAGCTCCAGCAACAATCCTAGCAGTCTCTGAAAAAAATTCACTTTTGAGAACGCTGTGGTTTGTATTCAAACCTAGGACCTTCGGAATGCAAGGCACAGGCGTAACCACTTCGTCACAGAGGCATATATCTCCTGTGTATGTATGTACCTTCACCTTTATTTCATAGAAATTTATGACTGTATCTTCATCCTCTGAAACAGTTCTCTCATGAGCTTCATTATTAAAGGTCTTTCTTGTGTTCCATAGAACTACCTTCTGAATGTGTGGGAAGATGCTGGAACTGTTGAGATGGATAAAGAGGAAGTATTAGTCCTTGCTTGGTTACACAGTGGTGCTCAGGTAAGTTTGATTTTTTTTATTCATTGTAAATATTTTAAGACCAGTTGTGTTGCTTGTCCAAGTTCGAGATATGAATTAGCGATATCCTTTGTATCCTTTGGAAGTTGTACAACAGAGATTAGGAGTAGAACAGCTCAAGCGAAAGCAACTTTTAGGAAAATGAAAAACACAATATGCCTGAACTCACTACCAATGACATTGCGAAAACCAGTACTCCAGTGCTATATTGAACCAATACTTATGTATGGCAGCGAATCATGGACAATGAACAAATAATTAATACGATCATTGGAAGCCAGAGAGATGTGGTTTTATAGAAGAATGCTGAAAATTCCATGGACAGCGAAGAAAAGAAATGAGGTTTTAAATCAGGTATGAACACAAAGAAACCTTATCAAAAGAATAATAATCAAACAATCAAGGTTTTTCGGGCATATAAAGCGAAGAGGAGGTTTATAACATTTGGTAACAACAGGTAAAATTCAGGGAAGGAGAAACCGTGGAAGACAGAGGGAGAAGATGTTGGATGGTCTGACATCATGGTTCGACAAAAGATTGACATCAGAACTGATTACATGCACCAAGCAAAGAGAGTTGTGGAGAGACATGATCACCTGTGCCTTGTAAATGTAAAGAATGCAGGTGAAACAAAACACTGCCTTTACTGCCTGTGTTAATATTCACAAAACAGATGAGACTGCAGTAAAACTATTTGATTGGCAAACCACGTAATCACAAAGTACTGTAGTTTTACAAATTACAAAAACAATGACAAAATACATCAACGTTTAGACCAACAAGGCCTTTATCAAGCAAACGGACAACATGAATGACAAATGTAAAAAAACAAATGGGCGACCAAAAACAAAGCGTTTCGTCCATTTGTTTTTACATTTGTCACTCCTGTGTCCGTTTGCTTGATAAAGCCTTGTTGTCAAGCTGTGTATATTTGTCATTGTTTTGTAATTTGTAAAACTACAGTACTTGTGATTTCTGTTCTGCCTGTGTTACCATTTTTAGACTGGTGTAGGACAGTTGGAACATGAGCCTGAGAAATTTAGTGGTTGTATGGCTACTGCAGTCACCGCAAAACTGTTCAGGTTATAATTTGTTATTTATGCCCCCGACAGAAAAAAAAACGTCTTGGTCGTACCGTGGATTGCTCCCTTATTCCTGGTTTCCGTTCTGTAACCAATACTAAGGTGGCGTCTGTGGTCTAGGGGATAATGACTCGATCTATTAACCCCGATGTTCTGAGTTTGAATAACGCTGCGGACAGTTTGGTTGCAAATTGTTTAGTGTGGATTTTTACAAAAGGACGATGGCACCACCCTTTCAGAAAGCAATGGCAAACTACTGAATGTAATAATGCCTAGAAAAATCACAAACAGCGTTAAAAGCTGGGGTTGATTCGCAAAGTCCTGTAAAGGATATGCAATGAACTTTTTAACCAATACTAAATAACTGCATGAAAAACCTACATCAAACATAAAAAAAAAAGTAAAGGCACTCTTTTATACCTTGAGATAAATTTGGTAATACAATGTTATACCCGTATTTATCATTGACCATCAGAACACGATGGGTGATTTGGTCAACAACTTGCCTTCTGTCGTTACTTAAGAGAAACTTCTAGTTTCCATTTCTAGTTTCTTTTAGATTTATTCCCTATTTTTGTCGCATATTTTCATTTTTGGGCAATGAGAGATTTATCGCCTGACTGTGATGTTTGATGTGTAGAAACATAGTATCGATTCTGTCGTTTGCTCTGTATTCTTTTCTTGATAAAAACCTTTTGGTCGAAACATTGCTATATCTTGCTTTTCTACCTTGTAAAATTACCTTACTATTTTGTACTTGTTCACTTTTGCTGCATAGTTTTTCTCATCGTCTCAATGAGTATGATCAGGAAGATTGAAACAGACTGGGCTCGGAGACAGTGGTTGGAGTTGCTGAAGATGTTTTAGTTAGTTAGTCTTTCCTCTTGGTCCTGTGGGCGGCGCATAGGGCAGAGGTCATAGCTCTCCATGTCTCACGGTTCGTTGCTATTTGCTTTAAGTCTTTAATGTTTACTAGGCCCATCGTTGAGCCTTCTCTGGTGATGGTTCTACGCAGAGTCTCTCTTGGTCTTCCTCGTTTTCTTTTTCCCTCTGGTGTCCATATGAGGGATTGGTAAGGAGTCTTCTCTCATCCATTCTAAGTGTGTGGCCGATGTAGTTCCAGCGGCGCTTTCTTATAAAATTTGATACATTTTCTTGCTTGGTCTCTTGTCTTATTTGTGTATTGGGTCTGAAATCTGACCATTTGAGGTTCAGTATTCTTCTAAGACATTTATTCTCAAAGTTATCTAATTTTCTTTCTAGAGCTTTTGACTTGTGAAGATGTTTTGAAGATGTTTTGAAGGAGCTTTTGAAGATGTTTAGGCTGACAAAAATCAGTTTTATTTTTGAGTCATGGCATACAGGTATAAAGGGAAATGAACGCACCAATATGATTGCAGGTGTGGCTGCTATAAAAAAAACAGGACAAGCAATGGATCAGGCTGATTTCTGAATTCTCTAAGGAAGAGAGGCAGTGTAAAAGATTGAAGTAATAGTGGTGAATCTGCTAACCAGACTGCAAGAATTCCAAGTCAAGTGTTGTTAGCTAGACAAGAGCATTATACTGGTAGCCAATGAAGTATTATTAAGCCAACAAAGAACCGATGTCATTAGTCACCACACGCTGAGAGACATACTGAGGAGGAGATCGGAACACTTATGGACTAATTGGTTCAATGTGCAGTGATGATGATCTGACGACTAAACTAAACTGAGAGACATATTGAAGAGGCGATCGGAACACTTATGGACTAATTGGTTCAATGTACAGTGATGATGATCTTTTTTTTTTTTTTTTTTTTTTCTTTCGTCCGCTTTCAACTCAAACGAAGTTTCATCTCTGAAACTGATTTTTGCGTGAAAATCCGTTTTCCAATTTCTTACAATGGCAGCAGCGTGCACATTGTAAATTACTTACACTGGCAGCCGTGTGCTCAATGTACTCGTAATTAGTATTCCTCGCCATACAGGCAGATTTTCTCCGACTTCAGAGGTACTCAAGTTATCGTCCTGAGTAAGACCAGGGACTCTAACAAATGCCGGACAGTAGGTTCGAACCCGAGCTATGAGGCGTCTCACAGCTAGCAGGCAGAGCTACTATCAACTACTCTAGGCAGTCCCCTGATGATGATCTGACGACTACACTAAACATAGTTTTACTGCAGTCTACAATAATATACCCGGTAAGTGTATTCACCAAGATTATTATTTCTACTTTCAGACTTTATTTAATCCAGAATCAAGGGAGATAAATTTGTATAATGAGAAATTTATCAGGGCCAAGATGTCTCCATCTGTCACACAGTTTGGGAAAAAACCAGTTGATGGATGGATAGCTGTCACATCCACAGGAATGGTTAGTAGATTCTTCTTTTTCTTCAGCGATCTCTGGTCATGTGCTTGATGCTCATCCATCACGGGTGATGATGATCACAATTTGTATCCAAGGGAATGTTGTTGTGTTATGTTTGTCTGTGTGTGACTAGATGACTAGTGAGCCCGATGCGGGCTTGAAATTTTCTTGTACAGTTTGGGCAAGGTATACTTGCACTTGTGGGGAGTTTTACTGCCTTTCTATTTTGACGTTTTGATCCATCATTAAGGTTCTTCGGTCTACGAGGCAGATAGAACTCCAGCTCTCTTCTCTACCTGCCTCGCAGACCGAAGAACCTTGTCGAAGAAGTGTGCGCCAGGCTGGTCTGTCTTGAGCAACTTTCTCTTAATTCATGTGCTTAATTTACTGTGGACCACAAACTGGGCAGTCAGCTTTAGGTCTGTCAGGTTTTCTCAAAGCTTAGTTTTTATGATGACTGGGTGTGTCCACGGGTTTCTTCTCAGCTCCGAGAGAGAGGACAGTGTTGCAGGACATGCTCTGGTGTCTGTTCCACCTGCTAACACTGGCAGAAAGACATAATAAAGAAAGTTAGCACAGAGCCTTGCTTGAATTACATTGAGAAACAAAGAATGAAGTTTGACCACTTAGTAAGAATGCAACCAAACTCCACTGTATACAGTGTCTTCTACAGCAAAACAACAGTACAAAACTGCCCAGTTCAGGACACTGCACCTACTATCACTATGTCAAGCAGCCCTCTGAGATTTTAAGGTAAGCTCTAGAGTCTACCCCATCAGAAAGAGTCACCAAGAGCTCCACCAACTTAGAATCAAAAGTACAAACCCGAAGGCCTAGCACAAGGCAATGAGTTCATACTTAAACTTCCTTGTCGATTGATTATTTGATTGGACCATCATCATTGCACTTCGATGAGTAACCATGTGTGCTCCGGTCTCTTTCTTACATTGCACTTCGATGAGTAACCATGTGTGCTCCGGTCTCTTTCTTACATTGCACTTCGATGAGTAACCATGTGTGCTCCGGTCTCTTTCTTACATTGCACTTCGATGAGTAACCATGTGTGCTCCGGCCTCTTTCTTACATTGCACTTCGATGAGTAACCATGTGTGCTCCGGTCTCTTTCTTACATTGCACTTCGATGAGTAACCATGTGTGCTCCGGTCTCTTTCTTACATTGCACTTCGATGAGTAACCATGTGTGCTCCGGTCTCTTTCTTACATTGCACTTCGATGAGTAACCATGTGTGCTCCGGTCTCTTTCTTACATTGCACTTCGATGAGTAACTATGTGTGCTCCGGTCTCTTTCTTACATTGCACTTCGATGAGTAACACCATGTGTGCTCCGATCTCTTTCTTACATTGCACTTCGATGAGTAACCATGTGTGCTCCGGTCTCTTTCTTACATTGCACTTCGATGAGTAACCATGTGTGCTCCCGGGCTCTTTCTTACATTGCACTTCGATGAGTAACCATGTGTGCTCTGATCTCTTTCTTACACAGAAAGAGCTCAGCTGCAGTGCACAAACTCTGGTATGTACAAGTATAGTTGATTTGATTGATTGGACCATCATCATTGCACTTTGATGAGTAACTGTGTGTGCTCCGATCTCTTTCTTACAAGGGAAGATCTCTTAATCAGTTTGCAAACTCCGTAGCACCGTAAAGAGTCCCCGCATTGAGAGAATAGAACCAACAATAACCCTACACTTAATCCACTTTAATTAACTGCTTGGGGGTCTCTGTGGCTAAGTGGTTAAGCCCTTGTAAGTCGAAGGTCGTGGGTTTGAATCCGTGCCATTCTGTTCACGAGTGCAGTTTTTCCAGAGACCCTAGGATTGTTGCTGGAGCTACGGTTTCGTGCTTTGTGCAATACTCTCGGCAGGTGGCGTGCCATTTCTGCAGAGAGGACCGAGCCATATAGGGTAAAACCCGGTGCAATGAAGTCAATCCTTCGGTTTTAAAACCTTTTTTTATTGACTGCTTTTACTTTAAAAATTGAACTTATATTCTTATTAATGTTCCTCTTAGATTCATGTGGGCCTTATTCCTGATCAAACCACATCGCTAATTACATCAAAAGCCTGTCTTGGACAAACCAACACCCATGTTGCCCAAGCTGACGTAGCCTTTATGCCAGATGGACAGATTTTGGTTGCCACTAGCGATGGCCAGCTTTCTTCGTCAGTTCATTGCTATATTGCAACATTATCTTTGAAAAATCAGCAGTGCAATGTTAGATGCAGTGCGTCTGCCAGTTTCTTTTTAAAGAAGCAAATTGTGGTGAGTATTTTGTCTGTTTTTTTTTTTATTTAAGAAATATATTTATTGTGCTTTTGTATATAAGTATTACAGAATATAATTGTATATAAGTGTTACAGAAGCAGTGACGATAAACACACGTTTCGACCAAAGGCCTTTATCAAGCAAGCGACACAAAGGAGTGACGAATTCTCTATAATTCGTCACTCCTGTTGTGTCGTTTGCTTGATAAAGCCTTTGGTCAAACGTTGCTGTTTATCGTCGCTGTTTCTGTATTTTGTAAAACTATAGTACTTTGTTTGTACATGTTTCGCTATTTACCAAGTTTTACTGCAGTCTTCCCCTATTTCGATAAGTGTTACAGAAGAGTCCTCTGTATATCATGGATAGAGAATAGAACAAATAGATCTATTCAGAAAGACCTCATAGTAAAAGAAAACTGGCCGGTGTAGGAGAATGAGAAAATTGAAGTGTTTTTGACATATAAAGAGACACGAAGGGTTGGACAAGACCATTATGGAAGGAGGCATCCTGGCAAAGAGGAGAAGAGGAAGACCACAGAGAAGATGGATTCTGGGTGTAACTGATGATTTAATCATGACAACTGCAGAGACAGGACATCTGGCCTATGAGAGAGAGAAATTCAGAATGACTATTAAGGTGGCAAAGTTCGGCTGAGGACAAGATATTTGATGATGATACACAATTCAGGATTGAAAGGGTTAAAAGATCATTTTTATTAATGATTTACTTAGTGCTGTTCTGTGGCTTGAAAACATGGAAGACTACAAAAGAAACCATCTGAAAACTACAGACTTTCATAAATGGATCTTTACATAGAATAGAGGGACTAAGATGGTATGATAAGATTACGAACAGGGAACTCGGAGAAACAAAGCAGATACCAGTGGAGAAAGAGCTAAGAAAGAGGCATTGGCGATGGATAGGACATACATTGAGAAGACCGACCGGAAGCATTGCACGACAAGCACTGTTTTGGAACCCGCAGTGAAAGAGGAGTAGGGGGGGAAGGCCTAGACAGACCTGGAGAAGAGAACTGGAGGCTGATATGAAAAGGATAGGTAAAACATGGAAAGAATTGGAAGGGATTGCAGAGAGATTGATTGATTGATAGACGCTAGCGCTGGATAGGACACACTTTGCGAAAACCGGAGGGAATATAACAAGAAGGGTCCTTGCCTGGAACCTGCAGGGACAGCGAAAGAAGGAGAGGCCGAGAAATACATGGAGATGAGATTTGGAGGCGGAGATCAACAATATAAAGAACAGCTGGAGGGAGCTGCAGGAGATAGCTAGAGATAGGAAGACTTGGCATGAGTTGGTTGAGGGCATATGCCCCAACCCGGGGTAAAAAGGCAAAGAGAGAGAGAGCAAGAGAGAGGAAGAAGTTTGTTGAAGACCTGTGCTCCGTTGGGAGTTAAAAGGTGAAAAAGAAGGAGAGTGGTTTACTTCTATTTGTTCTATTTTCAATCCTTGATACATGGCAGACTCATCTGTAACCCTTATATTTTAAAACACATATATGATTTTTCACTACCATGTTAAATATCCATGTTTTACACACATAGTGAGAAGTGTGAGAACTGTGTTTAATCAGTGAGCCACAGGAACCATCAGTATGCATACTCTTCAATATCTGTTGGGGAAGACTGAGCACCTATGGGTCTGCCCGAGTGCAATGATGTCAGTTTAGTAACCAATATCCATGTTTCACAGACATACGTTGCCTCTATGCATAATGTTAGGGTTGACAAAGATCTGCTCAGGACAAACTTTTTGATGATGATGGTGGTCACTGACCCTCATGAGATTTCAGGGGTAGAGAAGAATAAAACCACTGTTTCCTTTTAACTCATGTCAGTAGAGGCATTAGACATGGGGCTGGTGACTCTACATTGTAAAAAAAGCAACAACAGAAACGGAGACAGAAAAACTTAAACTGCTCACTAAGACCCAGATGCTGTAGTGGTAGGGGATGAAACAACAAACCTTCGAAGCAGAGCTCAAAGACATGCATAGGTCTAGGAGTGAAAAGAAAAGCACAAGATCAAATTAAGTAGCCGCCCATGTGGTGCCGGGGCCCTGCAAGGATAACAAAGAATAACAACGCTGCACCTAGAAGGCATGTTATAAGAGGTGACTGAAGTAGGGGCCTAGTGAAATAAAAAGCGTCGCCCGAATGGTTACCGGGGCCCAAATTTGGGGTGTAAAGAATAGAACCACTGTTACCTGCCACGCATGTCGTAAGAGGCGACTCAGGAGGTTTGGCTGAAATCGGATGCACATGTTCTAAACATGTAGAATTCTATGCATTTAGGGGCCTACCAAACCAATGTGCAACGTATACACGTTCATGGCAAAGATCAAACATATCACAAAGAGTGATTAAAATTGGTTGTAAAGAACGAACGCAATGAAGAAGGAGAAGAAGAATAAAAAGCGTCGCAGAAAGTAGGTGTACTTGTAGGTGCATAACTGGCACAGCGTACAATGGTTCTATGACTCAGATCACATACAAGTCACAAAGAGTGGTTTAACAAGTGGTTGATATGGAACTTTTGAAGAAGAAGAAATTGAGTCAAAATGTTTGTCTCTGCTCGTGTTCCCTGTAGCACTACGAGTATTGATGATATTGTTCTCTGAAGTCAGCCCCACAGAATGAACAAGGAAATCAAAATCAGATGCCAAAAGTCAAGCGCAGCTATATATAGTTGTAGCCTACTCTGGGTTGTAGCCTGACTTAGGGGATAGTGACTTGGTCTTTTAACCCCGACGTTCTGAGTTTGAATCACGCTGCGGACAATTTGGTTGCAAATTGTTTTGCGTGATTTTACAAAGGACGATGGCACCACCCGTTCAGAAAGCAATGGCAAACTACTGAACGTAATAATGCCTAGAAAAATGACAAACAGCATTAAAAAGCTGGGGTTCATTTGCAAAGTCCTATAAAGGATATGCAATTAACGTAGCCTATTCTGAGACCTCCAAATATACTTAACTTTTTTTTGGTATAATTTTGTTTTCTAGCCTGACATGGGATCTCAAGAACCACGCTTGACAAAACTCAGTTTTCTCAGTCGTGAGAATAGTGAAGTGCTACTGGCTTGTTGGGGGACATCTACCTTCAGCTGCATTGAGGTGAATTTTTATTGCTAATCAGTTGAATTTATCTTCTCACGGCAGCAATATATTAACAATGACTTAAGAGATGTCTGTGAAATGTATCTGGTACAGTGAAATGAAAATTGGGGCATATCCTTTACAGGACGTAGCCATCAACCACAGTAAACGAGTCGTTGATTTTATGGGGACCACTTATACGTTCAGTAGATTGCCATTGCTTTCTGAATGGTGAGGTCTACTTTTAGATTATCAGATTTAAGTTCGGCCACATAAGCAGATTACCAACAGACAGTTCTCCTCAAAGAGCAATATTACTCCAATACAATGGATACAGAGCAAAAGGCCGGCCGCACAAAAAGGGGACCTCAGAGATAATAGAGGTAACAAAAGATACTATTTATGTAGTGCCTGTTCTAGATTTCTCTTCTTATCCGGACGCTCTGAGACAAAACAGGATTAGAAAACAAGAAAGATGAAATGTGCTAACAATGACTTAACCCATAGATTCCCAAACTTTTTCGGCCCACCACCCACTTTGCACAACATAAACTTTGTAACGCCCTCTCCACAATATAACAGTTTGCCAACGCCCCCCTCCCACATATATACATGCTCTATGTTCTCTTTGACATAGAAAATTGATATATATTTCTGTAATACATGGTCAATTTTCAGATGATTTGTGCATGAAATAGAAAATTGATGAAAAAATAGATTGTGTAAGATGGGCATAATATGAATTAAAATGCAGACTGCAAATTTTTTATGATTCTTCAATCGCAAAATCATGAAAATAATTTATTTAAAAATATTTATTATTTATTTCTTCTTTAAGAAGCCACCGTCCCCTAATCGCCTGAACACCCCCCCCAATTCTTTTGAACCCACTATTCACTCTCCCCCCGCTCCCAGAACATTTCAGCATCCACTTGGGGTGGTACCGCCCACTTTGGGAAATGCTGACTTAACCCTTAGGACTAGTGATACTGATATTTCGGTATTGAATGTAAACATTGCATTCACATGAATTCTGTTTTCATTCTAAGGTGAGCAATTGTAATATCTAAAATATTACACAAGCTTTTAGAATATATTAAATATTACATTTTTATAAATTTTGGGTGAACAAACCCCAAAATTAGGTCATAAAAAGCTTTTTTTGGGGGTGTTTTTACCCAAAATTTATTTAAAATGTAATATTTAATATATCCTAAAAAACTAGTGTAATGTTTTAGATATTACAGTTGCTCGCCTTAGAGTGAAAACAGAATTCATTTACATTCATTAGATTCAGAGCCTTAGGGATTTGAAATTTTGTGTTTGGTGGCCATTTTGTATTGTTTCCATGGCAACTCTTTGACGTGTTTTTGTAACCTAACCTTTTTCTGCTCTTCTTCTAAGTCATAATCTCTCAAAATTGTTATACAAATTCTACATTAATATGAAAACCCACAAAAATTCTTGACCCACATACCCCCGAATCCTCTCTTAATATCACTCTGACATATGCTGTTTTGGGGCTGTAGATACATCAGCCAACACAGAACAGGACTTGTTAGTTGAAACACAATGAAATACATGCTTTGGAGATCAGAGCAATTATGGACATGTGCCGCCCGAGTGGTTACCGGGGCCCAAATTTGGGGTGTAAAGAATAGAACCACTGTTACCTGCCATGCATGTCGTAAGAGGCGACTAAGGAGGTTTGGCTGAAATCGGATGCATGTGTCCTAAACGTGTAGAAGTCTATGCATTTAGGGGCCTTCCAAACCAATGTGCAACGTATACACGTTCGTGGCAAAGATCAAACATATCACAAAGAGTGATTAAAATTGGTCGTAAAGACGAACGCAAAGAAGAAGAAGATGAACATGCCCGATGAAGATGATCCTCAAATGAACAATGAACTATTTCATAAGTAATTTAACCGATCTGTTCATTCTCGAATCATTATTTGTGTGTTTCTGACTACAGGTTTGGCACTTGATGGAACAGTCGATACCTCTGCATAAAATGTTTCAAAACCCTACAGTGGCAGAATATGCTTACAAAACCAAGCACTGGTCTCATAAATCGTCATGCACACATAACTCAGGGTTGACAGGTATAGCCAGACCTAAGCTGCCAATTAGCCGGTCATTTAACATGGAGTCCACAAATTTTCTCTCTTACTTTGCTTGTACATATTTTGATGGAACTATCAAGATTGTTCACAGACAAAGCTACCAGGTAATATATATTGGGTTACTGGTTAATATAAGCAAGAATTACTAGGTAATATAAGCAAGAATTACCAGGTAATATAGGCAAGAATTATCAGGTAATATAAGCAAGAATTACCAGGTAATATAGGCAAGAATTACCAGGTAATATAGGCAAGAATTACCAGGTAATATAGGCAAGAATTATCAGGTAATATAAGCAAGAATTACCAGGTAATATAAGCAAGAATTATCAGGTAATATAAGCAAGAATTACCAGGTAATATAAGCAAGAATTACCAGGTAATATAGGCAAGAATTACCAGGTAATATAGGCAAGAATTATCAGGTAATATAGGCAAGAATTATCAGGTAATATAAGCAAGAATTACCAGGTAATATAAGCAAGAATTATCAGGTAATATAAGCAAGAATTACCAGGTAATATAAGCAAGAATTACCAGGTAATATAGGCAAGAATTACCAGGTAATATAGGCAAGAATTATCAGGTAATATAGGCAAGAATTACCAGGTAATATAGGCAAGAATTATCAGGTAATATAGGCAAGAATTATCAGGTAATATAAGCAAGAATTACCAGGTAATATAAGCAAGAATTATCAGGTAATATAAGCAAGAATTACCAGGTAATATAAGCAAGAATTACCAGGTAATATAGGCAAGAATTACCAGGTAATATAGGCAAGAATTATCAGGTAATATAGGCAAGAATTATCAGGTAATATAGGCAAGAATTATCAGGTAATATAAGCAAGAATTACCAGGTAATATAAGCAAGAATTTGATCGACGTCATGGCACATGGGGCATACCCAAGCGCCCTCTGTCCTCTGCTGCAGCAGCCATCCTAAAGTCCACTTGCTCACCGTACCCATGAGAAGTTGATTAGTATATCTTCTCTCTCTCTACCACCAAAACGACACTGTCTGGCATGTCCAAACTTAACTCCTAATTTTTGCACTCGTTCCAGTGTCTAAGACTAGCCCATAGCACATAAATGAGAGCGTACCGCATTGATGATATCAGCCCTGTCCATACTTCTGCTCTTTGAGTCGAGCCATTATTTACAAGAAAGCCAGCACGTTCGTTACCCTGCTCTCCAGCATGTCCAGGTGTGTACAGCCAAGACAGTGTCTTGAGATGTGATCTCCGAATGCATTTCGTGTGCAAACTTTCAGATTCAATCCTTTGAAGCATATTCATCGAGTCTGATTTGATAATCATATGGGTAGCCCGTTGCTCAGTCACCCATGAGAGAGCCATGGAGGCAG
The DNA here is from genome assembly GCA_020796225.1 of Arion vulgaris. Taxonomy (NCBI): domain Eukaryota; kingdom Metazoa; phylum Mollusca; class Gastropoda; order Stylommatophora; family Arionidae; genus Arion; species Arion vulgaris. The sequence goes on along the minus strand of CM036776.1, from coordinate 13,592,104 downwards.
CGATGATCTCCATAGTAATGCTCAGTGTTGTTGTCTCGAATGCGCCGCAGTCCTCATGAATACTATACAGGTAATAAATTATGTGAGCTGTGAATGTTACATGGAATGCTTTTGCTGTGTCAACCGTGCGTTTGTTGTGTGTTAGTGTGTATTCAGAAAATGGCGGACAGCGGTTATGACGAACAAGCTCAATCTGCCGTATGCATTTATATTGCGAGTGCAGAAAGCTGGATTTTGTCATGATTGATGTTCCCTTCGACAAGAATTGCAATTCAAGTGATGAACAGTTTGGTGTTGCTACATTAGCGACGGCCATATGCATTTATGCGGAGCAGGTTGCTTTTTGTGGTGGTACACAGCTGTTTCATTCTGGAATTAGTTCACACAGGAAACATTTCACAGTTGTTAGCATTTCGTGTGATTTTCATTGGCACAGGAAGGAGCAATTATGGGGTGACCCGTTGCAGTGAAGTTGGAACCGTACCTATGAACTATGAAATTATGTTTCATTGACTAACACAGGACTAGATCTGTCAGTCACTGCGTGCTGATGGATATACTGAAGATGAAACCAGAGCATTTATGGACTTGTTTCTTGTGCAATGATAGTAATAGTTGTACATCGCAAATAATGATGACAACAGCCTCAGACACCTGCACCTCTCTGGTGTGTGTATGTGTGGAGGTGACTGTAAAGTCGAATCCTCGAACACAATCCCCTACCATGGGTGGGGCATACATGATCGAGTTTAGAGTTGTGTGTTCTGTCTTTTCGCCCAGCTCGCTTTCTTTGCTCCTCAACGGCACGATGATTCTCAGCTATACGAGTTCATCTTGTGTTGTTGCAGCTCCAAATTTGATGATCTTGTGTGAAGGATTTCCAGCATGTGGTGTCTATATCAACGCTTTTTAGAGACACTCTTAAAGTGTCCGTAAAGTGTTTTTTTTATGTCTACCAACCAATCGTCTACCATGTTCAATCTTGCCATACATCAACTGTTTTGGGATGAGTTTATCAAGCATTTGAGCAACATTACAAATCCATCTCATCTCGGCCTTCTGCAACAGTGTTGATGCTTGGTTCTTATGAGGGTATTCGGTAGTTGGGATTTTCCTGCCGGTTTATGGTTAGTAGTTTGCATAGATAACTTGTGTAGAAGTGGTGTTCAGTGATAATGTTCTAATGACTATTTTCATTAATGCATTCCAGGGCTAGATGAGTCAACCTTGTTGTGTTGTCTTTTTTGTCTTTCCCCAGGTGGATGATGGAATTGGTTGTCCACTCTTACCGTTAAGTATAGGGGTGGGAACTTTAATTTGCGGTCCAGGGTCAGATGATTTGTCCTGTGTTGTGTTATATCCATGTTTATTTAGTATGATTTTGATATTGTCTATTCATCTTTTTCTTGGTCTTCCCTTAGCTCTAGTACCGTACCTGTCTCTTTTTATTGTATGCTGTTATTGGTGGTTGGTTTTATTCCATTCTCATTAAATTTCCATTGTTTATAAATTAAATGTTAACTTCCATTGTTTACAAGTTAATGTTAACAATCGTATGTTCATATTCCTAGATTATTTACAAGGCATCATTGGATCAGCTAATTAATTTCAAAACTTTACTGACACCAGACCTCCCATCATCAGAACCTTTGGAGAAACGATCACGATCATCAATTCCTCATCTCGTCTCAGCAGTTCAAACTAATACAGGATGTGGTCTTGTAGCTCTTGGTGAAGGTCGCCTCTACCTTTTCCGTATGTTCAATTCACGTGAAGGTTCTCTTCAGATGTTGCCTGCTTTCGCTGTGCTGTTGCTCGAGTATACAATGTTTGTTGGGCTCGATGTTTGGGATGTTTTGCTTGCAGTCAGACAAGGTAATATTTTTTTAGTTTTTATAACCTTCTTTGAAAGCTCCATAGTGACCACTTGTTAAACCATTTTTAAATTTTTACTTGTTAACAATACATGCATTTTAACAAATTAAAACTTGTTAAATGGCGCCAATTTTAAAATGCAAACATTTCACCATGAACACAAAAAAGAGCAATGTTCAACACAATCTTTCTCCCACATTATGCTACCAGTGCCAAACCTGGTCACTGAGAACAAATGATAGAAGAAAATTAGTCACGACAGAGATGAAGTGTCTACGCAGAATGCTGGGTGTAACAAGAAGAGACTGGTTGAGAAATGAAGACATCAGGAAAAAGTGGGTACAACATCAGTACTAGACTTCATCAAGCAACAGCAAATTAAATGGTTTGGCCACGTAAGCAGATTACCAAGAGACAGTGCACCTCAAAGAGCAATGCTGCTCCGATACAATGGGTACAAAGCAAAAGGCCGGCCACACAAAGATGGACCTAAGAGATAACAGAGACGTCGAAAGACACTATCTATGAAGCACACAAAGCAAAAGGCAGACCAAGCAAAAGATGGACCTAAGAGATAACAGAGGCGACGAAAGACACTATCTATGAAGCGCACACAAGGGCCCGTTTTAGAAATCTCTTCTTGACCTGAAGCTGTGAGGCAAACAGGATTGGAGAACAGAAGAAGAAAGAAGAGTTAAACCATTCGTTGTGATGATTTGTAAATGATTTGAGCACTAGAGTGATTGTATTAATGTTCGTCAATCAAATATGATTATAACCACAAAGTTACTTCATCCAACAAACAAAATGTAATATCAGTCAATGGACACGTAGGTGACTTGTCAGTCCGATGCGTGCCTTGAATAGTCGTGGACAGTGTGGGCATGAGATTGTTGCTACAGTCTGGGACTCGTGTGCACTGGCCTTTCTCTTTGTCTACGCAGTACTGATGCTGCTTGACGTGCTGCCTCACAGGATTTTGCACCCTTTCGTAGGAGTGAACGCAAAGGATGTTCGGTCCGTGCAACTTTTCCCAGGTATCAATCTTGATTTCGAAGGATTTTAGAGAGGACTTAAGCGCGTCTTTGAATCTCTTCTTTTGGCCCCCTCGTGAGCGTTTGCCGCTCGACATTTCACTGTAGAATAATATCTTTGGCATCCTGTGATCAGGCATGCGGAGAGATGTCCGCCCAGCGAAGTTGGTGTTTCATAAGTATGGTGTTAATACTGGGAATACCCGCTCTGTCAAGAACCGTGGTATCTGGGATCTTGTCTTGCCACTTGATTTTCAGCAGCTTTCTTAGACAATTTGTGTGAAAATGGTTCAGCTTCTTAGCATGACGGGTGTAAACAGTCCATGTCTCACTGGCATATAGCAGTACTGGGAGCAGTATGAGAGTGATTGTATATAGTGCCAGCTATGCACCTAAAGTAGGCCAGAAGTAAGAATACTGCATGTGAAACCAGTCATGCTATTCATAAAAGAACAACAGATTAAATGGTGTTAGACACCTGACAAGAATGCCCTGGTATTGTCTACCACAGAGTAACACACAGAAAAAATATAACAAGTACTCCATATCGACCACTTGTTAAACCACTTTTTGTGATCTGAGCCAAAGAACGATTTAAGTTGTGCTAGTTAGGTGCCTTTTTATCAGTTATATGAGGGCTATCATCGTAGCACTCCAGATACATCCATAGGTGCTCCAATCTCTGCCTCAACAAATCCAGCAGCATCCAGCGGCTCAGCACGAAGTTCGATGTTGATTAATCAATCTCTTTGCATATTTTGTATGTCTCTTTTTGGGCTGCACCAATACTGACACCCATCTCTCTCAATATTGACACTCATCTCTCTCAAACGCTTTTTATTTACCAGGGTCGCTTCCCTAGCACACATGGTTACTCAGACAACGATAATGATTTTGAAACATGTATCCATATTTTAGACAGACTCAAGGCTTCAGCATGAATATAAAGAAAACAGAGGTAATGGTTATCTCTAAGAAACAGGAAACACCAAAGTGCAATATCAAAATAAATAATACAACACTGAAATAAGTCCATCGATTCAAGTATGTGGGAACATTCTTAACCTCTTGTTTACCAACTACATGAGGGTGACGTAGTAGGTGGGCATTTGCTGTATCCCAACTACGAGACATTCACGTAGTAAACTCATCAGCAAAATATGTGTAGTAAACGGGAACCACCTCTACAATAGACTATCTATAGCATTGGGGACATCTTCCTTATATAAAATATTGTCATTGGTCAATTTTTCGCCGTCTGAAGGTTATTTATATCTTTGAAAGAGTGTTTCTCTTTGTCGAAAATTGTTCAAGCAAAATGGCTTGTAGAAAATCTTCCAGAACGATTACACCAACAGAAAAAGCTTTGGCGCTGTTGTCATATGGTGCTGACGACATATTTAACGATGAAGATAGCGGAGATGATGATATATTCTCATTAAGTGAATCTGTTCACTCAGATTCTGAAAATTCTGTACAGGTGAGAGACACTGATGACGAAAATAGTGATACTGACGAGAATGTGATTTACGTCCAAGCAAGCGTTCTAGAACTGACCCTGTCGCAAGTACTAGTACTGAGCAAATATCAAGTACTACTAGTACATAGAGCAGTACAAACACAAATTTTTATTATCAAAACATACACATACATATTTTATTTCAAAATACGATATTTCAAACAAATATTCCAAAAAATAACAGAGTTATTACATTTTCAAATAAGTTGGTAGAAATGCAGAAAAATGCTTGGGATGCTCTTTGCGGTTCGACCTATAACCTCAGGTAAACAAGGGGTTAACATCCGATGGAAGATGTAAAGCAGAGATTAGGAAGGAATAGAATAGCTCAAGGGATAGCAGCTTTTCTGAAAATTAAAAACACATTATGCGTGAATTCACTACCAATGTTACTGCGGAAATGAGTACTCAAGTGCTATATTTAAGAAATACTTATGTATCGAAGAATATCATGGACAATGAACAAACATTGTAAGAGGCGACTGAGGTAGGGACCTAGGGAAGCTATCCTAGTAAATAAAAAGCATAGCAGAAATCGCATACGATGGCTTACTTGTAGGCGCATAACTGGCACAACATACAATCGCTATTAGACTTAGATCACATACAAGTCCCAAAAAGTGGTTTAAGAAGTGGTCGATAAGGAGCTTTTGAAGAAGAAGAAACAGGAATGTATCTGGGTTTATTTTACAATTGCTGTTGCTGTATTGTTGCATGTTTTCATTTTGCATGTCCACATTGCAACAGATGAACTTCATTTTCTGGTACTTTCAGGAATGATTGAGGGAATTGTTGATAAGTTGTGCTCCAACTTCCAGAAGCAATCTGGGGCTTTTCAAGAACTCTTACATCAGCGTCTCTTACGTCACAAGATGGCCCTCTACTCCTGTCTTGGACCAGGCAACCAGCATGCAGCAGACTGTAGAGCTATGATTACATTACATTCTATCACGACCGCTATTAAATCATGTCTTCGGCCCAAGACAGTTCTGGCACAAGATAAGGTGATTTTGTGTCTAATGTCTTTTTGTCTTTCCCCATGTAGATGATGGAATTGCTTGTCCACTCTTGCCGTTAAGCATAGGGGTGGGAACTTTAATTTGCATTCCAGGGCTAGATGAGTCAACCTTGTTGTGTTGTCTTTTTTGTCTTTCCCCAGGTGGATGATGGAATTGGTTCTCCACTCTTGCCGTTAAGCATAAGGGTGGGAACTTTAATTTGCATTCCAGGGCTAGATGAGTCAACCTTGTTGTGTTGTCTTTTTTGTCTTTCCCCAGGTGGATGATGGAATTGGTTCTCCACTCTTGCCGTTAAGCGTGGGGATGGGAACATAAATTTGCGGTCCTGGGCCAGATGATTTGTCCTTGTGTTATATCCATGTTTATTTAGTGTGATTTTGATATTGTCTATTCATCTTTTTCTTGGTCTTCCCTTAGCTCTAGTACCGTACCTGTCTCTTTTTATTGTATGCTGTTATTGGTGGTTGGTTTTATTCCATTCTCATTAAATGTCCGAACCACTGCATTTATTGTCTTTCGATTTATTTGGTGCATGAAGTTATGATCACTCTGCTTCTGATGTCCTCGTTTCGTAGTCTATCTTTCCTGGTGACCCTCGCTGCCTTCCTCAAGCATTTCATTTCATATGTGGTGAGCTTTCTGTGGTGTATTACTGTCAGGGACCACGTTTAGCTCTGGTAACAAAGTGTTGGTAGAAAAATATTTTTTATCATTGGTCTTTTTACTTCCAAAGTTTAGATTAGTTTTTGAAAAACAGATGAGATGCCAGGATTGTCATTAGCAAAATTGGGTACACACTGTGCTAGTACACACCTGGACATTCTCTACACACCTGGATGTGCAGGGCATCGAACATTCCTACTTTTTTGCAAACAATGGCCCAACTCGAGCTGGCAGAAGTATGAACAAAGCTGATGTCATCAATGCAGGGCCAAAGAAGGTATTGCAGGAGAGCAACCGTATGTGCCAGTTACCTACCACCGAAAGAAAAGGATGATTAAATCAATCAGAAAGCCACAAATACCAACACAAGACGATTACTATAATATAAGCAGATTGGAACAAGTTGTCATTCTGCGTCTTAGAACAGGACACATTCGGATCCGCAGCCACATGTATACAAAATTCAAGATTGGCAATTCAGCCATGTGGACAGGCACACCAGACTGCAGAGCACATACTTCAAGACTGCCCCGAATATGATACGCTGAGACAAACTCACTGGCCTAATGAAACAACACTCGACAGAAAACTACACGGACCTCTGTGTGAGGTACAAAAGACAGTGAAGTCTATACAAGAGACAACATTGAATATATAGACAATATTTCAAACGAATGAAAGGAAGAATCAATGCAGGACACGCTCATTTGTATGATATGGGCGAGTCCTAGAGACTGGACGGATAGCGAAAATTATGAGTTAAGTTTGGACATGCCAGACAGTGTCTTCCTTGTGGTAGAGATAAAGAGAAGATGTACTAACCAATTTCTTATGGGTATGGTCAGCAAGTGGAACAAGAAATAACAAATTAAATGGTTTGGCCACATAAGCAGATTTCAGTTTCAGTTTGGAATATCTTCACTGCACTCCGGACATGTCCATAGGTGCTCCGATCTCCTTCGCAATATCTCCAACAGCGTCCAGCGACTGACCGTACCAGTTCTATTTTGATTGATGAGCCTACTCGTATACCCTGTTGTACCGTTCTTTTCTTGCCACATCAATCTTCAAACCCAGTTCTCGCAATTATACGAGATTACCAACAGACAGTGTGCCTCAAGGAGCAATACTAGTCCGATACAGTAGGTACAAAACAAAAGGCCACCGATAACAAAAATGGACTTCTGAAGAATAAGAAAAATTCAATAGGCGCATGATGCTGTCCGGAATCAAACCCATAGACTTCAGAACCTAAAGCAAATGTCTAAATCCTTTCACCACCGAGACTCTCTTTGTAAGTTATTGATGTCAACAAATTTATAAAATGAACGGTTACAATATTTTAAATGTCCTCAGAGTCCTGCAGAGAAGCTGGCTAACCTCTGCGCCGTCTCTCTGGAGATGGACCTGGACCAGATCATCAAGACATTAGATGCAGATGATTTTGTCTTAGATTCCTTTAAAAAAACTGGATCTAAACCGAGCTCAGAAGGTAAGTGGTTGCCATTGTTTGATGGTTTAGTCATGGGGTTTCTTCTTCGGCCGCTCCATATTGACCACTTGTTAAACCACTCTTTGTGATTTGTATGTGATCTAAGCCTAAGAGCAATTGTACGTTGTGTCAGTTATGCGCCTGCAAGTAGGCCGGCACATCTGATTGTTGCAACGCTTTTTATTTACTAGGGTAGTTTCCTAGGTCCTACATCAGTCGCCTCTTACGACAGGCCTTGTAGGTCACAGTGGTACTATTCTTTGCTCCCCTAGTGGGCCCCAGCACCACACGGGCAAGGTTCTGGGTTCAATTCTACAGTGGGCATGGAATATCTTTCCGACCGTAGCAGCTCTCAGGTCGACCCAGCCTCAATTGGGTACCGGATGAACACTGGGAAGTAAAGGCGGCCGGCGTGATGTTGACCACATCATCCATGATGTGCCAGCGTGATGTTGACCACATCATCCATGATGTGCCAGCGTGATGTTGACCACATCATCCATGATGTGCAGGCTGACAATGAAAAATACTTGCCCAATACCGTATTACCCAATATACCCTAAGATATAAAAGAATTCCTTTACTTTACTTATGGACACTGTAAAATCAGCACTCCAAGCCAGAAAAATGACAAATCTACAGGCCCTACTGTCTAAACTGTGCAAGCAGCGCAGGGTTGTCTTGCAGTGAATACCCTCTCACTGTGGAATACCAGAAAATCAAACAGCAGACCGACTGGCCAAGGAAGGTGCTGCAGGAGAGCAACCGGATGTGCCAGTTACCTACCACCAAAAGAAAAGGATGATTAAATCAATCAGAAAGCCACACATACCAAGATGACTACTATAATATTAGATCGAAGGTCGTGGGTTCGAGTCCGGACCGCGCCATTCTGTTCACGAGTGCAGTTTTATCCAGAGACCCTAGGATTGTTGCTGGAGCTACGGAGTTCGTGCTTTGTGCAATACTTTCGGCAGGTGGTGTATGTCTTCTGCGGAGAGGGACCGAGCCGTATGGGGTAAAACCCGGTGCAATGAAGTCAATCCTTTGGCTTTTAAACCCTTTAAACCCTAGAACAAGTTGTCATTCTGCGTCTTAGAACAGGACACAATTGACTTGCAGCCACATGTATACAAAGTTCAAGCAATTTAGCTGTGTACATGTGGACGGACACACCAGACTGCAGAGCACATACTTCAAGACTGCCTCGAATATGATACACTGAGACAAACTCATTGGCCTAATGAAACAACACTCAACAGAAAACTACATGGACCTCTGTGTGAGCTACAAAAGACAGTGAAGTTTATACAAGAGACAACGTTGAATATAAAGACAATATTTCAAGCGAACGAAAGGATGGATGGACTTATGGACATGTCTGGAGTGCAATGAAGATATTCCAAACTAACATTGAAAGAAGAAGGGAAGAATCTCATAAGAAAATCAACATATGATCAATGTAACATGTTTCCATATTTATTTTGTTCCTTATTTAATCACTTGCCTTGTTCTTGTTCTCAGTTTTCTTGCAGTCATTACAGCCATTTATACAATGGATTACAGACTTTATCCTACATCTGTTTGCTGCAGTATCCATGTATCCTTGTTATCCGACATATCCTGGTGCATCTATCCTCAAAGATACACAGGTTGGTTTTTATTCACCTGATTCAACTAAGGAATGAAATGTGCAATTATTACAGCCTTGTTGTAAGTCACAATATTGAAAATCGTGGCACATCCTTTACATCAACCACAGTAAATGAGTCGTTTATTTTCTAGGCACCACTTATAAGTTCGGTAGTTTGCCATTGCTTTCTGAACGGTGTGGTCTATTTTTACCTCTTGTAAAAATCCCACAGAAATGAAATTGCTTCCAAACTTGCCCACCGTGGGGTTTGAACCAGGTACGCTTGGGTTTGTGATCGAGCTCACTACCGACAGTCACAATATAGTAAGTGCAATTTTCATGATCTGTCGAAGTAGTAATAGTGATGGGCAACACACATCACTGCTTTCAAGTCTGTTGGTAATCTGCTTATGTTGCCGAACCATTTAATTTATTGTTTCTTAATGAAGTTCGGTACTGATGTTGTACCCGCTATTTCCCTGATGTTGTACCCACTATTTCCCTGATGTTGTACCCACTCTTCTTCTTCTTTGCGTTCGTTCTTTACGACCAATTGTAATCACTCTTTGTGATATGTTTGATCTTTGCCAAGAACGTGTATCGTTGCACATTGGTTTGGTAGGCCCCTAAATGCATAGACTTCTACACGTTTAGGACACATGCGTCCGATTTCAGCCAAACCTCCTTAATCGCCTCTTACGACATGCTGGGCAGGTAACAGTGGTTCTATTCTTTACACCCCAAATTTGGGCTCAGGTAACCACTCTGGCGCTTGTACCCACTATTTCCCTGATGTCTTCATTTCTAAACTGGTCTGTTCTTGTTACTACCAGCATTCTGCATCGACACTTCATCTCTGTCATCATTGCCACTTGAATGATTATACCATCAGGTGTGCCAGTTCATGCTTTCTGCAATACTCTCAGCAGGAGGCATGCCATTTCTGCGGAGATGGACTTAGCCATATTGTGAAACCCGATGCTATGAAATCAATTGTTCAACTTTAAGCCTTTTATTTTTTCTTTCTTTAACCCTGTTTTGCCTCTCATTATCAGAATAGGAAGAGATTTATAGAATGGCCTTTTGTGTATGCTTCATAAATAGTTTTTTTCACAGTCTCTGTTATTTCTGAGGTCCACCTTTTGCTTTGTATCCAATGTATGGAAGTAAATTCGTTCCTTGATAAACAATAAGGCAGCGGATGATGACAACATTACTGCAGAAATTCTCAAAATGGCTAATGATACAACTATTAACCAGGTGCAAGAACTATTTAATAAAGTATGGGAAGAAGAAACTGTCCCAGATCAATGGAAAAAGGGAATAATTGTTAAGATCCCCAAAAATGTGATCTCAAAGATTGCAATAACTGGAGAGGGATCACCCTATTATCAGTAATGACCAAGACTTTCTGCAAAATTATTCTTAATACAATCAAAGGAGCAGTAGACACAACCCTGAAAGAAGAAAAAGCTGGTTTTTGGACCTGGGAGAAGCTGCTTAGACCAAATAATTACCCTACGACTAATTTTGGAGGAACATATTGAGAAGCAACAACCCCTTATACTAAATTTCATCGATTTTAAAGAAGCCTTTGATAGTCTACACAGAATCTCCCTGTGAAATATTCTGAGGTGCTATGGAATACCAGACAAAATAATAAACATTATCAAGAGCCTCTGTGATGGTTCACATTGTGCAGTTCGCGCTGATGGTGGACACAGCGACTGGTTTATGGTTGAAATCGGAATACAGCAAGGCTGTATTCTATCTCCGCTATTGTTTGGAGTGGCCATTGACTAGATGATGTGAAAATGTTGCAGGGGCGAAACTGGCATTGATTGGGTAGAAAATAGTCAACTAGAAAATTTGGATTTTGCAGATGATATTGCCTTGTTAAGTAGAAACAACCAAGATATGCAAAGAAAAACAGACAACTTGTCATCTATAGTATCAAAAGTTGGACTGCAGATAAGCTATGAAAAAACAAATATAATGAAGACACCTATGGCAAGTAATGCACATATCACCCAGGAATCTAAAATGATAAAAATAACAGAGCAGGTAGCAATTTTGATTGCACAGGAAATGTTAAAAAATAAATTATACGAATTGGCAAAGCAACATCAGCTTTTAAAAGTCTAAATAAAATATGGAACTGCAAGTTATATAGTTAGTTAGTCTTTCCTCTTGGCCTGTGGCGGCGCAGAGGTCATAGTTCTCCATGTCTCGCGGTTCGTTGCTATCTGTTTTAGGTCTTTAATGTTTACTAGGCCCATCGTTGAGCCTTCTCTGGTGATGGTTCTACGCAGAGTCTCTCTTGGTCTTCCTCGTTTTCTTTTCCCTCTGGTGTCCATATGAGGGATTGGTAAGGGAGTCTTCTCTCATCCATTCTAAGTGTGTGGCCGATGTAGTTCCAGCGGCGCTTTCTTATAAAATTTGATACATTTTCTTGCTTGGTCTCTTGTCTTATTTGTGTATTGGGTCTGAAATCTGACCATTTGAGGTTCAATATTCTGCTAAGACATTTATTCTCAAAGTTATCTAATTTTCTTTCTAGAGCTTTTGTTGCTTTCCAACTCTCGCATCCATAAGTTAATACTGGAATCACACAAGAGTTAAAGATCTTTAATTTTAAGTGCTTGCTGAGTGAATTGGACTTCCATATATTTGACAATTTGTTAAAAGCACTTGATGCCAATGCGATTCTGTGTGGAATTTCTGGCGCTGTATCCCCGTAGATGTCATCATACTCCCTAGGTATGTAAAACTTTTGACTTTTTCAAGAGTGTAGTTTTTAGTTGAATATTTTCTGGACTGCTGGTAAGGTCAACAATTTTTGTTTTTGTGGTGTTTATTTGGAGACCAATTTGTCCTGAGATATTTTGGAGAAGGTTTGTTTTCATTTGAATATCTTAATGTGATGAACTCAAAAGGGCTAATATCGTCGGCAAAATCAAGGTGTTCTAAAATTTTATCAACCCACTTGATGCCCATATTTGCGTTATTAGTGCATTTTCGCATGCCCCAGTCAATTGCTATTCCAAAGAGCATTGGCGATAAGACGCAGCCTTGTTTCACTCCTGTTTCCACTGGGAACCAGTCAGAGTTACGGAAATCTGTTCTTACACTGCAGCGATTCACTGTAGAAGGATTTTATGATGTTGATGAATTTAGCAGGAAACCATAGTTTTTGAGTAGTTTCCAAAGCGTAGGACGGTGAATACTGTCAACGCTTTCTGAAAATCAACAAAGTTGATGATTAAATTCGATTGAAATTTCTCGAACTCTTCAATGATTACTCTTAGTGTGAAGATGTGATCTATGCATGCTCGTTTTGGTCTAAACCCTGCTTGTTCTTCTCTTAGCCTTTCATCTATAGACTTTTCAGTCTCTCGAGTAACATGCTACAAAAAAGTTTTCCTGACACTGACAGTAGGGTGATCCCACGCCAGTTATTACAATCAGACAAATCTCCTTTTTAGGTAATTTGAAAATAATACCATCTTTCCACTGTTGTGGTGGGGATTCATTTTGCCAGATTTCATTTATCAGTTGGAGTATATGTTGTAAGTTGTTATCATCTGCTGCTTTGAGCATTTCTCCAGAGATGTTATCATCACCAACCGCTTTGTTGTTTCTCAATTTTTAATGGCAGATTTCAACTCTTCTAGTGTGGGCATGGTGATTTCTTCATCTAGGTTGGGAACAATCTCTGGTTGCGGTCTATTTAGTATTTCTTTAAAATGTTCTGCCCATCGTTGTTTTTGTTGTTCTTCTGACAGCAGTATCCTACCTTGATTGTCTTTGATGGGTTTATTTGGTGTAGGAGTATGTTTGCATAGTTGCTTCATAATGTGGAATACGTCTTGTTGTTCCCAGTTTTTGCAGCTATTTCCGCATCGGTGGCTAGATTGTGAATAAAGTTTTGTTTATCTTTTCGTGTTCTTGACTTCACCTCTTTATCTAACATGGTGTATTTTTGTTTCTTGGTATCGTATGCAAGCTTGTCTTTCGTGGATAGAAGAGTTAGTTTTGCTTGTTTCCTTTCTTGAATTTTTGTCCAGGTGTTTTCGCTTAGCCACTTAGTTATATAGTATTAAAACTAAATTACGAATTTTCAATTCAAATGTTGTATCAATCCTAACATATGCCAGCGAGAGTTGGAAAATGACTAAAGATATAGAAAGCAAGTTGAATGCATTTGAAAATAGATGTCTGCGAAAAATAATGAACATAAAATGGAACGAATTTAGGAGAAGTGATGAAATCAGAGAAATGTCTGGTCAACCACTAGTGACAACTGTTATAAGAAAGAGAAGATTGAGATATGTTGGACACACCTTGAGGAGAAATGATCAACGAATATCAAAGCAGGCATTGAAGTGGGATGCAAAGGGTTCAAAAAAGAGAGAGCTATCTAGAAAAACCCTGAAACGAACTTTGCTGAGAGAGGCAAGAAATATCGGTCTCAGTTCCATGGAGGAGATTGAGCGAGTTGCCCAGGATAGAGCAGTATGGAGAAATTACTTGCACGCCCTATGTAACGTATAACGGTACAAGAGGAATTACTATTATTATTATTATTATAATATGAAATCAATGATTCACCTTTTAACATTTAGTTAAGAAATATAAATGTAAATACCTTATACAAACATTTACTGAAACTAAACTTGTGTTGACAGGTTCTAAATATTATACGAGAACTACTTATTATCATCCGAATCTGGGGGAAACATAACCATGCTTGCCTTCCAGTATTCTTGACAACTGTGTCCATCGATCCATTGCCTTATCTGTTCCGACTTGTAACAAAAGCTTGGATTGCAGCTCGTGATCAAAGCAGCATTGAAACAGATCAGACGTTTCTAGATGAATGTTGCAGTTTGCCTAGCAAGGTAGTAGCTTTGTTTGTCTTCCCATTTGTTTTTATTAAGTAATTTAGTACCGTTCATTCTTGCAAGTTTCTGTAGCTCTTTAAATTTCTTGTGGTCAGGTAGCTGGCCTCACACACATTCCCTCCATTTTCATCCAGGCTTGGAACCGCATTGACTGAAAAAGGAGGAGGGCTTGTGTTGCTGAGAGAGACAAGAAATGTTGGTCTCAGTTCCATGGAGGAAATTGAGCGAGTTGTCCAGGATAGAGCGGTATGATGAAATTGCTTGCAGGCCCTATGTAACATATAACGGTGCGAGAGGAATTATTATGATTAATTTAGTAGCATCAGCAGTCACATATTGCGTCGCCTGTGTGTTGCCGAGGCCCACAAGGGGAGCAAAGAATAGTAATACTGCAACATACACAGCATGTCGTAAGAAGGCAACTGAGGTAGGGGCCTAGGGAAGCTATCCTAGTAAATAAAAGTGTCGCAGAAATCGGATCTTTATCCATGTCCATTACTTGTGTCAATGTTTTCATAGTTCTATCGCTACCATTTACTGTCAATGCTTTTATTTTTCTTAGTTTTGTCCATTACTTGTGTCAATGTTTTCATAGTTCTATCTCTACCATTTACTGTCAATGCTTTTATTTTTCTTAGTTTTGTCCATTACTTGTGTCAATGTTTTCATAGTTCTATCTCTACCATTTACTGTCAATGCTTTTATTTTTCTTAGTTTTGTCCATTACTTGTGTCAATGTTTTCATAGTTCTATCTCTACCATTTACTGTCAATGCTTTTATTTTTCTTAGTTTTGTCCATTACTTGTGTCAATGTTTTCATTTTCCGCAGATGTTGTTACCCAACTTCAAAAAAACTTACGGAGAGGAAATGACCTGCTACTTGGCCTTCTCACAACCCTTCCCCATCAACTATCAGTTCAGCGTAGAACCAGACTTCCTCTTCAATCCCAGATACTCTCACAGAGTATTTCCATTTGACTTGTGTCTCCACGCCGAACAGAAATATGACACTGTAAGACAGACTCAGCTCGGTGTCTGTCCCAAAGAGCCGCTTCGAGAGTGCGTGAGATGTTGTGCATTGTCGTTGCGGAGAAAACCATCAGCGACAAAGTCACCGCTTTTGAGAGCTTGGGAACTTCGGTTTGTTAAGTCATGTTTGTGCGGCGGACACTGGAAGCTACAGCAATTAATACCTGAGCCTCAACTGGACAAGAATTGACATTTTAAAATGTTGTTCATCTTGTATCTGGTTTATTCTCAAATGTATAAGATTGTTAAAAGAAAAAACTGTCGTTACTGCCTGTAATACCACTTTTTAGGGCAGTGTGGGACAGGATGGACAAGCGCTTGAGGAAATTAATGGCTAGTGCAGTTCTCAGCGAAACTGTTCAGGTTAAGATTTTTCTTTTATGCCCCGACAGAAAAAAACTCCTTGACCTTACCGTGGATTGAACATGTGTCTCCCACACGGGAGCTGCGCTCTAATCCTTTCGGCCAGACACTTCTGGAGGTTAGGTAAATTTTGTTCAGAAATGAAGTTGATGTGGAGTAGAAAGGGAGTAGTATATAATAGCAGCCATCTTTTGTCACAGTAGATAAGTAACGAGGGCCTGTGTGGCGTAGAGGTAGATAAGGGCTTCTGTGCCATAGAGGTTAGGTGTTTGCTCCTTGTTCCAGAAGTACTCGATTCACTCCATTGTGGAGCCATCAGGATATTATTCCAGAGGTCCATGATCTCAGTGTAAAATGGTGATGGGTCAGGCATACCCTACAGAAGATAGTTGAGTGTCACTAGACAGGCACTTGAGTGGAACCCACAAGGAAAGCAAAAAAGAGGATGCCTCAAACAGACCTGGAGATGAAGTCTTCTTGAGGAACTGAAGAGTGATCAACTGTCCTGGGAGACCATAAAGAAAACAGCCAGAGATCGAGAAGAGTGACAAACAACTGTTGAGGCCCTATGCTCCATGAGGAGTGGGGAGGAATGTTGTAGGACCATTAGTTGGTAAGAGCGTATTAGTTGTGGTAGCGTATGTTCGGTATCGAAGGAGTGATGGGAGCTACTCCTGATGACGACTATATATACCAAGATGGATGATGGTGTTACATTGTGTAGTATTCACATAACTCAACACAGTTATGATTGACTTAGATGTATATTTATTGATGGTATCACATCTAGACACACAAAACACGTCTGGTCATGTCGAATGTTTATGTTCGTCTCCTTGTTTACTAACGTTTCTACACCGTCCTACGTCAATTGGTTTTTCTACGTCAAGTCTCGTTTAGTGTTGCCATTCTGCTTATAATGAACAGATGCAGGTTTAATGTGCAAACACTACAGTCAACTACTAAAATATCTACAACTACATACTAAAGCTAACTGTCTGGTCCACCAGCTACCACCTGGAGCTGAGGGACTGGCTGCATGCCTTCTACAGGAATAAGTAAGTCTGATTTCAGTGTAGGTGAGATTGAGTTACTAGTCCTATCGGAGACAGACTATAAAACGTAAGTCCTGTGTTCAAGTTCAGCGTGTAAAAGAACCTGCCGCAGCTTAAAATCGAGAAGATCAGGCTGGAAAGCCTCCGCCCTGTCAAAATTCATTAGAAAGATTTACCTACGTGTTGCCTGGGCCTACAGGGGGAAGAATAATATTAACACTGCGACCTACAAAGCATGTCATAAGAGACGACTGAGGTAGGGACCAAGGAAAACTACCCTAGTAAATAAAAAGTGTCGCAGAAATCGGATGTGCTGGTCTACTTGTAGGTGCATAATTGGCCCAATGTACAATCGCTCTTAGGCTCAGATCACATACAGAAAAAAGAAGATTAGAAAGAGTTTTTAAAAAAATGTAATTCTTACAAAATATTTTCACCATCTTTTGAATTACATCAGGACGATCTTTGCCAGTGCTACAGAGTTTGTGCACTGCTGCTGAGATCTTCCTGTGTAAGAAAGAGATCTGAGCACACATGGTTACTCACCGAAGTGCAATGATGATGGTCCAATCAATCAATCAGATAAGTAAGTGTATGTATAACAGAAATAAAAGAAGACTAAACTATTCATGACAGTTCAGAGGATAATTATTTGTTTGTTTACATTCGTTCTTATTAACCAAGTTTACCCGTCTGGTGCTGTGTCCGCAAGGGAAGCAAAGAATAGTACCACTGCAACTTACAATGCATGTCGTAAGAGGCGACTAATGTAGGCACTAGGGGTGCTACCCTAGTAAATAAAAAGCAGCGCAGAAATCGAATGTGCTGGCCTACTTATAGAAGCATAACTGGCACAATGTACAATCACTCTTAGGCTCAGATCACATACAAATCACACAGAGGGGTTGAGAAGTGGTCGAAATGGAGAGTTGGAAGAAGAAGAAGAAACATTAACCAAGTTAACCACTTGAAGACTGAGCATTGCTTTGCAAAAACTAACTTTATACTTTATCGATCCAGCAGTCATCTTGTAGTAGGACGATGATTTGGAGATTTAGATTGCTGGTGATGGTGACTTTCAATCCATGGTTCATACTTGCATACAAGATGGTAAACACTGTATGAACTCAATCTTGAGAGTGTATAACATGTTTATTGGAGTTAACATTACATGCTTATTGATGGTATTCTCATGTAGGCAAACACGTCCACTCACTTCCAGTATTTATGTTCGTCTCCTTATGTTGTCACTACGTCGCTAAGCAGTACTAACATTCTACGTCAACTAGTTTCACTACGTCAATGTCTCGTTCTAGTGTTGCTATCTGCTTACAGTGTGCAGATTTGGTGTGCAAACACTACAGTCTACTAATTTCATATCTACCAACCTATCTATCTAAACTACCTGTCTGGTCTGTTAGCTACCACCTGGGGTTGAGGGACTGGCTGCATGCCTTCTACAATCTGAGCATTTGCTCTTCGACTTGAGGCCATGGCAGTGAATTTACAGGTCTACCTGAGTTGTAGTGTGCTAGCATAGAGAGTGTTTTCAACATCTGGATATGGTTGCGAAAACTAAAAGAACGAACTAACCTATATAAGGAAACTGACATAACAAAAATCTAGTGTGTAACTCCTTGTGGACCAAACGTCACATCATATAGCTTGGGATTGGACGCCTTTTTTACCAGAAGCCACACTAAAGGGTGTTTCTATTCTAAAAACAAATGGCTTTTGCCCTGGTTCACTAAGCGTTAAAAGCCTGCGTTTTTTTCCTTGGCAATATATGGTTGTGAGACATGGAACATTGACAAATCGATGGAGAAGATCATTACCTTTGAATGCAAATGCTACAGAAGATTAGAATATCATGGAAAGGAAAAAAAACAAATGCTTCTGTTCTACAACAGCTTGATATTAAAGAGAATTGGCTATTAAAGAGTATAAAATCAAGGAAAATTAAACATTTCGAACACATTACTTTACTTTACTTTTCCGATCCAGCAGTCATCTGAGCATTTGCCCTTCGACTTGAGGCCATGGCAGTGAATTTACAGGTCTGTCTGAGTTGTGGTGTGTTAGCATAGAGTTTTCAACATCTGGGTCTGGAGGTAGGTACTTGTGGCGTAGGTCACTGAGTGTAGGGCACTGGAAGAGATAGTGTGTGACAGTTTCTTCTGAATAGTCACACAGTAGACATTATGGGGCAATCTTTGGTTGGATGCGATGTAGGTGAGCAGTCACACAGTTGACATTGTGGGGCAATCTTTGGTTGGATGCGGTGTAGGTGAGCATTCAGGGGCACATGTTGTGTCCTAAGGCGGAAATGCCTTAGGTTCTGCGCATGGCCCTTTATTTGGCAGAGTTGGGGTCGACTAGCCTTTCTTAAGAATGGCAAAAAGGTGAACATTAGTAGCCTGCTGCTGACCCATACAACACATAAGCCAAGTCCACCTCTCAGTGCTGTAGGCCGGAAAACTTTGACCTGCGAGGTTCCATGGCTAACGAAGTTCTGGGTCGCCTTGGGGAATGGTCTTCCCTAGGTAAGTAATCCGCTGTTTCCCCCGCCACCTCCCAGTTCAATAGACCGGGAACTGACCTGCGAGGTTCCACAGCTAACGAAGTTCTAGCCCGCCTTGGGGAATGCTTTTCTCTAGGTAAGTAGAACCCTCCCAGTGTCGTAGACCAGGAAACTTTGACCTGCCAGGTTCAGTGGTTAATGGGATTCTAGTTTGCCTTGGGGAATGCTCTTCTCTGGGTAAGTAGCACCCTCCCAGTGTCGTAGACCGGGAAACTTTAACCCGCCAGGTTCAGTGGCTAATGGGATTCTAGTTCGCTTTGGGGAATGCTCTTCCCTATGTAAGTAACCCCCCTCTCCCTTCCTCCCAGTGGCATAGACCGTGAAACTTTGACCTGCGAGGTTCAACAGCTAACAGAATTCTAGCTCACCTTGGGGCATGGGGCTTCCCTTACTTACTTACTTAATCCCGTCATGCCTAGTGACACATGGGGCTTCAGAAAGAACTTTCCATGCTCTCCTGTCCCGTGCAACCTTCAGCGCAGAGCCCACGTCAGAGATGCGGTGTCCAGTTCCTCTTCCATCATGCGCCTCCATGTTGTCCGTGGTCTGCCTTTCTTTCTCTTTCCTTCTGGTGTCCAAGTGTGGGCTACCCTTGCAGGCATTTGTCTCATTCTCATAACATGTCCGAGCCATTTCCATCTTCTCTTTTTGAGTATATGGGGTTTCCTAGCTCAGTTTTTTTATGTCCTGCTTAGGTTTGAGAATCCGAATGAAACCATGCTGAAACTGGATGTTAAGTTGGCGTCTAACTGGCATAATTAATTCGTGGGCTACGGCGCTAATTAGATAACGCCTAGAAAGGTTGGCCTACAGCCGAAGGATTGACTTTATTGTGCCGGGCTTTACCCCATATGGCCCAGTCCCTCTCTTCAGAGATGGCAAGCCACCTACCGAGAGTACTACACAAACTTCGTATCTCTGCCAACAATCCTATCATCATCAGGTGCCATCTTCACATCGAAGGTTGGCTGCAATGAATCTCCAGCATCCTCTGTCTTCCGCCTTGGCGTTGCACACTGCCAGACTGTAACCTGTCCATTTCTTAAAGTTTCTCTCCCACTTATCTCTCGGTCTTCCTCTTGCTCTTCCCCCTCAACTTTCCCTCTAGTAAATGTTTTATCATGGTGTCATGTCTTTTTATGTGTCCAAAATACTTTACTTGTCTGAATTTTATTTCTCTTAATAATTGTTTCTTCATGCCTAGTTTTCCTAAAACTTGTTTATTTGTCTGTTTTTCTGTCCATGAAACTCTGCCTATTCTTCTATATATCCACATCTCAAATGCATCAATTCTGTCTTCTAACTGCTTGTTCATTGACAGACCTGAAGCTGACTGCCCAGTTTGTGGTCCACAGTTAAGCGCATGACCAAAGATCGCTGAAGAGGAAGAATTGTCCATGTTTCCGAGCCATACATTAAAAAATCCTATGGTATCTAGAAAAAAAATGCACTCGTGAGTGAACCGGATTTGAATCCACGTCCTTGCAAGGCAAGAGCTTAGTCACTGAGACCCTCGAGAAAGAGTAGTTTAACTATAACAAGTCGCTGACGTATAGCGAACGAAGAAGGGAATGGACTTTCCCCTAGGTCAGTTTTTTTGTTTGTTGGAGCTGGAGGGTTTCTATGTATGGAGGAAAACCCGAACAAAACAGCATGCGCAAATCGTATGTTCTGAGTTGTTGATTAATGGGACCGTCATCATTGCACTTCGATGAGTAACGATGTGTGTTCCGATCTCTTTCTTACACTGGAAGATCTTACCAGAGGCTGTGCACGAACTCCGTGGCGCCGGCGAGGGTCCCCAGATGTAATTTTGAAGATGGTGAAAATATTTTGTTATAAATTTTGTTTTTTAAATATTTCTAATGAATTTTGCCCGGGCAGCGGCTTTCCAGCCTGATCTTCTCGATTTTTAACTGCTAATGGTTCTTTTGCTAGCGAGAGTTGGAAAATGACTAAAGATATAGAAAGCAAGTTGAATGCATTTGAAAATAGATGTCTGCGAAAAATAATGAATATAAAATGGAACGAATTCAGGAGAAGTGATGAAATCAGAGACATGTCTGGTCAACCACTAGTGACAACTGTTATAAGAAAGAGAAGATGGAGATATGTTGGGCACACCTTGAGGAGAAATGATCAACGAATATCAAAGCAGGCATTGAAGTAGGATGCAAAGGGTTCAAGAAAGAGAAGTCGACCTAAGGAGACCCTGAAACGAACTTTGTTGAGAGAGGCAGGAAATATCGGTCTCAGTTCCATGGAGGAGATTGAGCGAGTTGCCCAGGATAGAGCGGTATGGATAAATTACTTGCTGGCCCTATGTAACGTATAACGGTACGAGAGGAATTATTATTATTATTAATGGTTCTTTTACGTGCTTAAATTGAACACGTGACCTCCTTTTTATCGTCCATCTCCGATACGGCTAAGAACTCGGTCTCACCTACACTGAGATCAAGGATCTCTGGAAAAAACATACCGATGGTTCCTTGAGGGAAGCGAACTGAGGACCTTTGGAACGAGAGGTGACCTCTACGACGACACAGTGACAAACCACAGCCAGGCTCTAGCACCGTGTGTGCTGAACTACGGATCTGTATCCGCCTTACTGGTACAACGGACTCACACTGTCTAAGACGCTAATCGCATACCGACCACACAAAGATGTTTAACAAGTGATTGATGCAGAGTAGCGGTTCCCAAACTTTACATTACCGTGGACACCTTTTGAATATATTTTGCTGCCGCAGACCCCAACAGTTTTTGCAGTGGCGGCTCTTGATAATTTTTGTTGGTGGGGCCAGACAAACATTTTCGGAAAAATCTTGGTTTTGGGTTGTTATGTTTTAATTTATCAAATAATAAATACACGTTACACATTATTTTTGGTGGGCCCTGCCCCAGTGGCCCTTAATGACGAGCCGCCACTGAGTTTTTGTATATGAAAAAGGATAGAAATGAATAATCTGTGTGTTACTTTAGTAAACAATGTTTGCAATTTAACATTTTAATAAACAGGATGATGTTTCCTTTTGCCTTGAACAAGACGAGCCATCATTAGCGTCATCAGTACATTTGCGTTTCAATTTTAGACAGCGATCCATCCTGAAGGCTTGAACAAGACGAGCCATCATTAGCAGCATCAGTATATTTGCGTTTCAATTTTAGACAGCGATCCATCCTGAAGGCTTGAACAAGACGAGCCATCATTAGCATCATCAGTACATTTGCGTTTCAATTTTAGACAGCGATCCATCCTGAAGCTCAACCAAATTGTATTGTAGGACAATCCAATACACGCCAACGTTATTTATCATATCTTTCCCAAGATCGTTTCAGCCAATTACTTACTTAAATTTCATTCTTCTAACGATGGAGTTATTATTACACCATGGTACCAACAATCAAGCTGGCTCCAATTTCTCAGACTGCAGGAAACTTCAAATGATCTTTTATTTTATCCTGTCAGACATTTAGACTCTGGTCTCGCCCGAGTGGTTACTGGGGCCCAAATTTGGGGTGTAAAGAATAGAACCACTGTTACCTGCCACACATGTAGTAAGAGGCGACTAAGGAGGTTCGGCTGAAAACGGATGCACATGTCCTAAACGTGTAGAGGTCTATGCGTTTAGGGGCCTACCAAACTAATGTGCAAGGTATACACACGTTCTTGGCAAAGATCAAACATATCACAAAGAGTGATTAAAATTAGTAGTAAAGAACAAACGCAAAGAAGAAGAAGAGACTCCGGTCGGTCCGGGTCCTTTGATTTCGCAGGGAAACTAGTTTACCACTGTTTTATATATATATATATATATATTTTTTTAAATTCTGTTTGAAATGTCAAAGATAATAATATTTCTTCAAGCGTTTGAGGACCCCATGTGAGTACCTCGCAGACCCCCAAGGGAGGTGCTCACAACCGCAGACCCCAATTTGGGAAACGCTGGTGTAGAGCGAACGAGGAAGAAAATAATTCTCCCCTGACTAAAGTTACATTGTTTATCAAATTGGAATTCCCGATGCCTAGTCCACTTAACAGGAAATCCCCTTCTGTAAATTGAAATGTAAACCATGGAATATCATTTACAGGATGTCGCTGTTGGCCACAGTAAACGATTCGTTGATTTTCTAGGCCCCACTTATATGTTAAGTAGTTTATCATTGCTTTTTATTAAACTGAACAATTTGCAGCTAAAACAGTGCAGGCTAGAAGCGAATTCTTGTTCCAGTGGGAAACCCCCAAATCTTCTGTCAGTGGTTCTAATCGTGTACGAACTTGTGTCTTTTTTATCTTTCTTCTTCTGTTGTCGTCACACTGCTACCGGGTTGTTGTCCAGTGTCGTGGTTTTCTGTTTTTTTTTGCGCTGTTCTGGTGGCTTGGGTGATTGTTATTTTGCTATTTGACAGGATTCTGCTATGCCATCTAACCATCTTTTTCATGGTCTTCCTCTCGCCTTCTTTCCCGATGTTCTGTTGTAGAAGACTGTATACTGTGAAGTTTGATTCATTCTTATTAAGTGGCCAAACCACTTCATTCTTTGTTTCTCTATGTAATTCAAGCGAGGTTCTATGCCAACTTTCTTTCTTATGCTGATGTTGGTAACGTTTCGCAGACAGTACATTTCACATGTAGTTATTTTTTGTGACTGCGCTTTGCTCATTGTCCATGTTTTGCTCTGGTAACACAAAGTAAGTATAAAAATGCTGTTGATCATCTGTTGCTTAGCTGTCAGTGAAATTTTTGGGTGCCTTAACAATGGGGCTAGCTATGATGTATGTTTGTGCAGTTATTAATATCTTCTTCGCCCGTCTGCCCAGCGTGTTCGTAGCGCGTTGACTACGGGTGACTATCCCTCTGTGTGTGCGGGTTCAATTCCGCAGGATGACAGAAAAAGCCCCAGATTCCCCAGATTTACGGTGTTCGTGGCACTGAACCGAAGGGTTACGATGTCCATGGCCCCCTAGCCGAAGAGCTGAAAAGCTCAAGTGCTTCTAGATCGGAAAAAAAATCAATCTTCGAACTCTCCACATCAACCACATGTCAACCACTCTGTGTGATTTGTATGTGATCTGAACCTAAGAGCGGTTGTACGTTGTGCAAGTTATGCGCCCACAAATAGGTCAGCACATCCTATTTCTGCGCTGCTTTTTATTTACTAGCGTAGCATCCCTAGATTCTAATTTAGTCGCATCTTACGACATTCATTGTAGGTTGCAGTGGTACTATTCTTTGCTTCCCGTGCGGGCCCGGCACTATACGGGCAGTTATTAATATGAGTGATGATATCAGCAAATATAATTAATACAAATAACTATATATAATAGATAAGACATCAGTATAACTGTGTTATTGGTTACTTAACTAACGTTATAGCTCTGCTGGTAAACATATAGGGCTAACTCTCCCCGGCAGATGTCTGGAGGTCTCTGTGATTAAGCTCTTGCGTTCTGAAGGTCAGATGTCTGGAGGTCTCTGTGGTTAAGCTCTTGCGTTCTGAAGGTCAGATGTCTGGAGGTCTCTGTGATTAAGCTCTTGCGTTCTGAAGGTCAGATGTCTGGAGGTCTCTGTGGTTAAGCTCTTGCGTTCTGAAGGTCAGATGTCTGGAGGTCTCTGTGGTTAAGCTCTTGCGTTCTGAAGGTCATGAGTTCGAAATCGGACAGCGCCGTTCTGTTGACGTGTGCATTTTTTCCCAGAGATCCCTAGGATTGTTGCCGGAGTTTATGCTTTGGGCTAAACTCTCCGCAGATTGCGTGCCATTTCTGCAGGACTAAGCCCTGTGAGGTAAAACCAGGTGAAATGAAGACAGCAGAACGGCAACAGTGGAAGTCTCTTATGGAAGCCGTATGTGTCAAACTGGACACCAAGAGGATAGAGAGAGATTGTTCAAGACAGATCTAGTTGCAGGAAATGTGTTGATGCTTTATGCTTCATATAACGCTAAGAGAAGAAGAAGACGATGACACTGGGTTACAACCAATGGGATGACAAAATAAGAAAGAATATCTCCTCGGTGTTTGTGTAGACCACAATGTGAGAATCCACTTGGTTGGTTATTGGTTATTGGTTACTAAACTGACGTCATTGCACTCTGGGCAGACCCATAGGTGCTCAGTCTCCCCAACAGATATCGAAGAGTATGCATACTGATGGTTCCTGTGGCTCGCTGATTAAACACACCTCTCACTCTGCCTCTCAGGCATCCAGTTCGACTTGAACAACGGGTAACTCCAAACTGCTTAAATCGCTTGATCGATTCAACATCGATTTTAGTGTCCTCATCCAATAGAGAGTCGCGAAGAGACCGAAGAATATCCCCCTTATCCATCTTCAACTCCCCAACAATCGATGCTGTTGATGCAAGCCTGTCCGCTCTCTCATTACCGTAAACACCCGCATGCCCAGGACAGTATATCCACGTAAGCCGCTGGAGGTTAGAAACTTCTATAGACGACATCCACTCATACCGAAACCTGCCCTTCTGAATCTTATGAAGCATCGACTGAGAGTCAGAAACAACAACTGCCCCAGTAAATGAAGTCCCAGAAATCCAATGGAGGGCAGCAGTAACGGCCTCAACCTCCATCCTCATACTAGAAGTAGTTGTCCTGTATGCCCCACTTCGCTCTGCAACAACCCTACCATGCGCATAAGCCAAGAAACCCCAGCCGGATTTCTCACCACGTTGAACCGACCCATCAGTATATACAACAACATCATCATCCCTTGCATTATCTTCTATCAGTTACAACCAATGTGATGACAAAATAAGAAAGAATATCTCCTCGGTGTTTGTGTAGACCACAATGTGAGAATCCTTGACATGCTGTACACCAGTGTTCAAGTGTATATTAGTAATTAGTGCTTTCCCGGATATAAACAGAAGATGCATGTGGGCGTGGCTATGACGTTGTAATACGGATTCAGAAAGACGCGCACATGACTACATACAATATGTGTAGTGTTGATATAGACACATTCTGACAACCGGTAGACATACGAAAATATAAATCTATTAGGAAATTTGGCCCATACTAGCGTGGCATAGAACATACTAAAAATTATATTCTAGATAAGCAGGAACAAAGGTATACAGATAGCTCTGAAGCCATATTGTAATACAACTCATATTTATATATACATATACAGCGTTATTGTGCTTACATGTATTTGAAACTTCTGTGCATACGAAGCTAATAAGGATGGCTGCGGCTCATGATGATGTGAGTGGCGGACAACATGGATATAGTGGAAGCTTACAAGACAGATTAGCGGCAAATTGCGGTGAGAATTATCACATTTTTTTTCAATTTCTTTTTTAAACTACATTCGAATGTTTCTATTTCTAAATGTTCTTTTCTATTTGTTTGTATGTTTGTTGTTTTATTAATGAATTAAAGACTCTTTATAGCGAGAGTTGGCTCTTCTTAACCACTTTTCAACCGCTTCTCAACCAAAGACCAAGTCTTTTACAAATAAGAATTAGTGTTTTCAACTTAGGAATGGATGTCTTCGACTTAAGATAGCGGTTTTTTTTTCAATATGAGAACGAGTGTTTTCAAACTTAGAACGAGTGTTTTCAAACTTAGAACGAGTGTTTTCAAACTTAGAACGAGTGTTTTCAATCTTAGAACGAGTGTTTTCAAACTTAGAACGAGTGTTTTCAACCTTAGAACGAGTGTTTTCAATCTTAGAACGAGTGTTTTCAAACTTAGAACGAGTGTTTTCTAAGCTTGTCCTATGGAACATATCTCCGAATTTCTTGATAGTAGCTTCAATCCTATAGTCACCACACTACCTTCATTCTTGAAAGATACGAACCACACCTTGTCTGTTTTTTCGTCTATTGAGTTGTTGCCTGGCAGGACTTACCGTCTCTTCCTCCTTGATGTGTGCTCATTGTACACTTCCATACCTCATTCCGACGGACTTCAAATTTCTCGCCAGGAGGCTCTCTCTAACCAGCATAGAACTTCCAATTCTGACAGGGTGAAACTTGTCTTAACTTTCCACCCTCATAGTTCCCTTGTGAAGAAAGTCTTATTCCGTCATCTCTCCATTCTTCAGTCTGATCCTGAGACACGTTCAATCTTCCAACACTATCCTTTGGTGGCGTACAGACGGGACAGAAGCCTTAAGGATATGTTGGTTCACAGTCGCCTCAAGCCTAATATCCAGAGTCATTTTGGCACCATCCAGTGTGGCCGTCGGCGCTGCAACACTTGTGCTTATGTCATACAGACCCGCACGGTGTCTTTTCCAAAAGCCACGTTCGTTGTTGAAGACAGTTTCACGTGCGAGTCCCGTAATATTATTTATGCCATTATCTGCAAGCGGTGCAACAAGGCCTATATTGGGAAACCGGCAGGAGACTCAGTGACCGATTCGCCCAACACTTGCGCGATATACGCCAATGCTCTGTGACCCCTGTAGCTACCCATTTCAATGATACTGGCCATTCAGGAGCTTGCGATGTCCCGGTCACAGCCATCCGATCATGTTCCTCTGATGATCGTAGTCGATTTGCTCTGGAGAATCGGTTGATTTCTTTGTATGGTACCTTGCGACCACGCGGGCTCAACGTATTACATTCTTATGCTTCTTAGTACTTTCTCTTCCTATGCTTTGTACTCTATATGGGTATATGTTGCATGTATTCAAGTTATATATTTACTAGATGTTTCATTGTTTCTTTTCCGTTCTATTTCTAGTTTTTATGTGTGTTTTTGTGTTACATTTATTTCTTTATTCGTTTTTATTCCAGATTTTCCTTAGATAGGTTTGTATTTGGTCGTCCATTTGTGTTTCATTTTAATTTGTCACTCCTGTTTGTTCGTTTGCTTGATAAAGGCCTTGTTGGTCGAAACGTTGCTGTTTATCGTCACTGTTTCTGTATTTTGTAAAACTATAGTACTTTGTTTGTACGTGTTTCACTATTCTTATCTTGATATCTTTGTTTGTTCCTCCTTCTGTGTCTATGTTGCTACCAAGGTATATGTATGATTCTACTTCCTGTTGAGATGTTTTCTCCAGCATAATCTGGTTTACATTTACTGCATTTATTCTCATGACCTTTGTCTTTCCCCTGTGTATTTTCAAATCTAGTTGCTGAGACTTATTATTTAGAATATTGTCCACATATTATCCTACCGGAAGTAAATTTGTACAGATAAATCTCTGGTTGGGGTTTAAAAAAAGTTAATTGCATATCCTTTACAGGACTTTGCGAATCAACCCCAGCTTTTAACGCTATTTGTGATTTTTCTAGGCATTATTACGTTCAGCAGTTTGCCATTGCTTTTCTGAACGGGTGGTGTCATCGTCTTTTTTATAAAAATTCGCGCGAAACAATCTGCAACCAAATTATCCGCAGCGTGATTCAAACTCAGAACGTCGGGGTTAATCGACCGAGTCAGTATCACCTAGACCACAGACGCCCTGGTTGGGGTTTACTAATATAAAATCCAACATTATAAAGTCACATCTATTGATCATACTGCAGCGGGATGCAAAATCTGATTTGTCATATGGAAGCCGACAAAGCTGACTCACAGTCTCATTGCTTGTTCTAACTATATATATATACTATTATCCTCTCTAAAGTCCTCTCTAAAATCCTTCGAAATCAAGATTGATACCTGGGAAAAAGCTGCACGGGACCGAACATCCTGGCGTTCACTCCTACGAAAGGGTGCAAAATCCTGTGAGGCAGCACGTCAAGCAGCATCAGTACTGCGTAGACAAAAGAGAAAGGCCAGTGCACACGAGTCCCAGACTGTAGCAACAATCTCATGCCCACACTGTCCACGACTCTTCAAGGCACGCATCGGACTGACAAGTCACCTACGTGTCCATTGACTGATATTACATTTTGTTTGTTGGATGACGTAACTATGTGGTTATAATCATATTTGTTCTTCTTCTTTCTTCTTTCTTCTTCTTTGCGTTCGGTTTCGTATGCTCGTCTAAATCATGAGATGGGTTGCCTCTATGAAGCTGCATGTCAGTTGGAGTTCTTCGAGAGTTCCCCATAGCTTGGTCTGTATGCTTTGTTCATGAGGCCACGTTTCATTTCGTTGGTGTATGTATGATGGACATGACTGCAGGATGTGCTCTGGAGTCTGTGTTTCTGTCTGGCATACACACTGTGCAGTCTGAGCAGGCTTTATTCTGTGCATGTGGCGGTTGAGCCTGCAGTGACCTGTTCTTAGGCGAAAGATTGTTGTGTGCTGTTTTCTGTTTAGTCTGCTAATGGGATCTTGTGGGTGTTTGCTGTGGGTTTGTTGCCTCCATACCTCTTTGTACTTTCTTTTGATATGTGTCTTGATTTCTGGTAGTGATACTGGGTGTTTCTGTTGTGTAAGTTTTGTTCCATCCTTAGCCAGCATGTCTGCTCTCTCATTTCCTGGAATGCCACAGTGGGCTGGTATCCACTGGAGAATAATTTTGTTGTGTTCTGAGAGCTTGTTTAGCTGTAGTGTTAGCTCTCTTTCCATGTTATCTTGTGGTTCCCTTTGTGTGGCCTGCAGGACTGACAAGCAGTCGCAAAGGAAGACAAGTTTGTTGTTTTGGATGTTTCTTTGCTGCAGTATTTTTGAGGCATCCACAATTGCCTGTTGTTCGGCTCTAAATAATCATATTTGATTGACGAACATTATACTATTATCTGTCTCTATCTCTCTCTTGTGACTTGTTAACCCGGTTAGTCATAAACACTTAGTCAACTCATATCAAGTATTCATATCTTTAGCTACCTCATACAACTCCTTCCATCTCTTCCATTTATCGCTAATCTCTACCTCTAAATAAATATATATTACATTACTATTTACATACTGCATTGATATTGTCCTTCGTATATCATGGACAACAAATATGGCTTTACAAAAAAAATTAAACAACTCAAAACAGTATGGAACGGAACTGATAAGAAAACAAAGATCAGAATACTAAGAGTATGCATATTCCCAGTGGCAACGTATGGGTGTGAAGCATGGATATTTAATAAAATAGTGGAAAAACATATAAGTGCTTTTGAATATAAGTGTTACAGAAAAGTCCTTCGTGTATCTTGGACAGAGAAGAGAACAAATAGATCTATCCAGAAAGAACTCAAAATCAAAGAAAGCTGGCTGATGCTACAAATAAGAAAGAGAAAATTGAGATATTTTGGATATATAAAAAGACATGAAGGACTGGAGAAGACCATCATGGAAGGAGGCATACCGGCAAAGAGAAGAAGAGGAAGACCACGGAGAAGATGGATTCAGGATGTAACTGATGGTTTGAACATGATGGCTGCAGAGGCAGGACATCTGGCCTATGAGAGAGAGAAATTCAGGAGAACTGTTGGGGTGGCAAAGTTCTGCTCAGGACAAGCTATTTGATGATGATATCATGGACAGAGAAAAGAACAAATAGAACTATCTAGAAAGAACTCAAAATCAAAGAAAACTAGCTGATGCTACAAATAAGGAGAAAGGTATAGTATTTTGGATAAATAAAGATACATGAAGGACTGGAGAAGATTATCATGGAAGGAGGCATACCGGCAAAGAGATGAGGAAGACCACGGAGAATATGGATTCAGGATATAACCGATTGTTTGAGCATGACGGTCGTGGAGGCGGGACGCCTGGCCTTTGAGAGAGATAGATAGACAGAGAAAGAGAGAGAGAGATAGAAATTCCGAAGGACTTAACTGTATGGCGTGTTGACCAGGGCAAAAGCCATGTTTTTGCAAGCCATTTATTTTTAGAATAAAAAACGCCCTCTAGTGTGGCTCCTAGTAAAAAGGTGTCCAACTCAAAGCCATGCAGTGTGGCATTTGGTCCACAATGAGTTAAGGTGGCAAAGTTCTGCTCAGGACAAGCTATTTGATGATGATGAAACAGACCTGAAGACAAAGTATTCAAGGGAAGGGTGCTCGTCTATCCTGGTAGGACATAAAGAAAACAACCAGAGACCGAGAAAAGTGGCTAAACAACTGATGAGGCCCTATGCTCCACGAGGAACGGAGAGGAATAATTCAAAGTAAGTCACTACAGTGATTAATTTTTTTATTGTTAATACCGCTTGCTTGTTTGATTGATAGGACCATAATCGTTGCACTCCGGTGAATAACAATGTGTGCTCCGATCTCTTTCTTACGCAGGAAGATCTCAGCAGCAGTGCACGAACTCCGTAGCACCAGCTAGTATACCCGGTATAATTTTGGAGAATGGTGAAAATTGTGAAGGAATTTAATGTTAATCTTTTTAATAATTTAACCCAGGCAGCAGCTTTGCAGTCTGCTCTTATTAATTTCTAAACTCTAACTTTTTTACGTGCTCATTAGGACCCTATGCTCCAGGAGGAGCGGAGAGGAATAAGTCAAGTAAGTCACGTTAAAAATAGGTCAAGTAAGTCAGGTCGAAAATAGGTCAAGTAAGGCACGTCAAAAATAGAGTTCAAGTAAGTCACGCCAAAAATAGAAGTCAACGTAAATCACGTCAAAAATAGAAGTCAAGTAAGTCACGTCAAAAATAGAAGTCAAGTAAGTCACGTCAAAAATAGAGGACAAGTAAGTCGCGTCAAAAAAAGAAGTCAAGTAAGTCACGTCAAAAAATAGAAGTAAAGTAAGCCACGTCAAAAATAGAAGTCAAGTAAGTCACGTCAAAAAATAGAAGTAAAGTAAGCCACGTCAAAAATAGAAGTCAAGTAAGTCACGTCAAAAATAGAAGTCAAGTAAGTCCACGTCAAAAATAGAAGTCAAGTAAGTCACGTCAAAAATAGAAGTCAAGTAAGTCACGTCAAAAATAGAAGTCAAGTAAGTCAAGTCAAAAATAGACTTCACCGTTCAGAAAGCAATGGCAAACTACTGAACCTTCTTCTTCTTCTTGCATTCACCGCTATGAATTCAGACGTAGTCAGTGTGTCTGGTATAACGCTTGTAACTGATTTTTGCGTGAAGGCCTGCTTTCTCTTTTATCAGTGTCCCCGCCATACGTGCGGGCCTTCTCCGAATTCAGAGGAGACTACTACTGAATGTATAAGTGGTGCCAAGAAAATCGAGGACGAAGTTTTATAAAAGATATGCCACAATTTTCATTTATTTTATATTATTTCTATGGGACGGGCTAGCTTATTGTATAAGCGTTCGTCAATCGACTCGAACACCAGCCTTTAAAAGTCTAAATAAAATATAGAACTGAAAGTTATATAATATTAAAACTAAATTACGAATTTTCAATTCAAATGTTGTATCAATCCTAACATATGCCAGCGAGAGTTGGAAAATGGCTAAAGATATAGAAAGCAAGTTGAATGCATTTTAAAATAGATGTCTGCGAAAAAAATAATGAATATAAAATGGAACGAATTCAGGAGAAGTGAGGAAATTAGAAGACAGAATTGATGCATTTGAGATGTGGATATATAGAAGAATAGGCAGAGTTTCTTGGACAGAGAAACTGACAAATAAACAAGTTTTAGGAAAACTAGGCATGAAGAAACAATTATTAAGAGAAATAAAATTCAGACAAGTAAAGTATTTTGGGCACATAAAAAAACATGACACCATGATAAAACATTTACTAGAGGGGGAAGAGCAAGAGGAAGACCGAGAGATAAGTGGGAGGGTAACTTTAAGAAATGGACAGGTTACAGTCTGACAGTGTGCAACACCAAGGCGAAAGACAGAGGATGCTGGAGATTCAATGCAGCCAACCTTCGATGTAGAGACGGCACCTGATGATGATGATGAAATCAGAGAAATGTCTGGTCAACCACTAGTGACAACTGTTATAAGAAAGAGAAGATAGAGATATGTTGGACACACCTTGAGGAGAAATGATCGCGAAAAGCTGTACGGAGAAACGGAGTCCCAAAAACAACAGTAAAATTCATGATAGAAGTTGGTCCATCAGTCTAGGCCGGGAACGCAAGAGAGAGATCAACGAATATCAAAGCAGGCATTGAAGTGGGATGCAAAGGGTTCAAGAAAGAGAGGTCGACCTAAGGAGACCCTGAAACGAAATTTGCTGAGAGAAGCAGGAAATATCGGTCTCAGTTCCATGGAGGAGATTGAGCGAGTTGTCCAGGATAGAGCGGTATGGAGAAATTGCTTGCAGACCCTATGTAACGTATAACGGTACGAGAGGAATTATTAATAAATTAATTAATATTAATCGACTCGAACACTTGTGGGTTTAATTCCACACTCGTCGTTCCACACATGAGGAAAGAAATTCGCCCCCTACCTATTGAACGCTCATCATCAAATAGCTTGTTCTGTGTAGAACTTTGCCATCCTAACAGTGCTTCGTGATTTCTCTCTCTCTCTCATAGGCCAGATATTCCACCTCTGCATCGGTGATGCTCAAACCATCAGTTACATCATAAATCCATCTTCTCCGTGGTCTTCCTCTTCTTCTCTTTGCCGGTATGTCTCCTTCCATAATGGTCTTCTCCAGCCATTAATGTCTTTTTATATGTAGTGGTTATGACGAACAAGCTCAATCTGCCGTATGCAGTTACATTGAGAGTGCAGAAAGCTGGATTGTGTCATGATTGATGTTCCCTTCGACAAGAATTGCAATTCAAGTGATGAACAGTTTGGTGTTGCTACATTAGCGACGGCCATATGCATTTTATGCGGAGCAGGTTGTTTTTGTGGTGGTACGCGGCTGTTTCATTCTGGAATTAGTTCACACAGGAAACATTTCACAGTTGTTAGCATTTCGTGTGATTTTCATTAGCACAGGAACGGAGCAATTATGGGGTGACCCGTTGCAGTGAAGTTGGAACCGTACTTATGAACTATATGTCCAAAATACTTCAATTTTCTCTTTCTTATTTGTTGCATCTGCTAGTTTTCTTTATTTTTAGCTCTTTCTAGATAGAAATATTTCTTCTCTTCTCTGTCCAGGATCTACGGATGACTCTTCTGTAATACTCATATTCACAAGTATTCTCTAACACTTATATTGCAGACTATAGGCTAGAAATGTGAAGTGAATTAGGTCTAAGGGAAATTTAAAATGTTTTATATATATATATATATATACAGGGTGTTCAAGATAATAGCAGCATGTGAATGGAGTCAATCTGGCATATATGTATGAAAATGAGAAGGTTCAGTTATGACGTAGTATAGGTCAAGGTTATGTGACGGTATGTAATTGTAGTGAGGGAAGGGGCGATGAACAAATGTGACGTAAAACGAGCTAGTCAGAACCGGTTTAAATAGTACATAAACATAACGCGATAGATTATCTGGCAACTTTCGATTTGTCAATGGGGCTGCTTTAATCTTGAACACCCTGTATATATATAATTTTTTACATATTTTGTTTTACTACTTATATCTATCGATATATGAGGAGACTGCAGTAAAACTGTGTAAAATGTCGAAAACGTAATAACAAAGTACTGTAGTTTTATAAAATATAAAAACAATAACAATACACAGCAACGTTTCGACTAAAATGCCTTTATCAAGCAAACGATACAACAGGAGTGACGAATTTCACAGCACATTACATATAGACTACGACAGAGACATTCCAACGATCCTATAATGAAAATCTGTGAAATTATAGAATAAATACTGAGAACAAGTATTCAAGTATTTAAGAGATCTGAGAATGAATACTTATAGCTACGATACAAACTAAGACGATTTAAAAACCCCAAAAATAGAGAGAGTATGTAAAAGCCACTATAGAGGCTGGTGGTTTGATTGGTGCACATTTGTATGCCGCTATAATGGTTACTTGTACAGATAGAGTTAAACAATATATAGGTTTTGAAACAATGATTGCTTTCCCCAAGAGTTTAATTCGGGTTATCGGGTGATTCTCTTGTGACACAACACGATATGTCATTAGGAGGGACAGGTTCGTTATATTACGTGATTTCTATTTCCGATCGTGCTATCTGTGGTATCTGTTTAATTAAAAGAAGGTTGGGCATTGCTTTGCAAAAACTAAAAGAACTAACTAGCCTATAGAAGAGAATAGACATAATAACAAAAATCAAGTGTTTAAGGGTCTGCGTTTTTCCCTTGGGAACAGATGGTTGTGGGACATGGACCATTGACAAAGCGGCAGAGAAGATCATCAATGCTTTTGAATGCAAATGCTATAGAAGAGTACTTCACATATCACAAAAAGAGAAAAGAACAAACACTTCTGTTATGCAACAGCTTGATATTAGAGTTGGTTATTAAAGAGCATAAAAACAAGGAAAATTAAATATTTCGTACGCATCAAACGATATGAGTGCTTGGAGAAGATAATTCTAGAAGGAACTGTGCCTGGAAGAAGAACGAGAGAAAGACCTAGAAGACGATGGATGATGATGTCATTGATGATCTGAGAATGACTGCTGC
Organism: Arion vulgaris; assembly: GCA_020796225.1. Taxonomy (NCBI): domain Eukaryota; kingdom Metazoa; phylum Mollusca; class Gastropoda; order Stylommatophora; family Arionidae; genus Arion; species Arion vulgaris. Next base: position 13,556,560 of record CM036776.1, on the reverse strand, counting down.
TGACGCCTGTCAACTAGCACAGAACAGAGAGTTTTTCAGGGTTGCTGTCATGGAAGGTAAGTTCCAGAACGGACAAGCTACTTGATGATGATGATTGTCTGTTTATGTTTCACAATCACGTCGGATTTCTATCTAGCATATTTCTTTTATTTGATGTACTGATTGAAGGATTGATTGATTGATTGATTGATTGATTGATTGATTGATTGATTGATTGAAGGATTGATTGATTGATTGATTGATAGTGCCATAATTATTGCATTTCGGTGAATAACCATGAGTGCTCCAATTTTCTCGTACATGATGATCTCACTACACGTGCACGAACTCTGTAGCACCGGCGAAGGTCTCAGGTGTAATTTTGAGGCGTATAAAAATTTGTGGTAATCTTTTTTTTTAATTGATAGTAATCGCCGGTATGTTGCCGTGGCACACAAGGGGAACAAAGAATAGTACCACTGCGACCTACAAGACATGCCGTAAGAGGCGACTGAGATAGAGACTAGGGAAGCTACCTTAGTAAATAAAAAGCGTCGCAGAAATCGGATGTGTTTGCCTACTTGTAGGAGCATAACTGGAACAACGTACAATCGCTCTTAGGATCAGATCACATACACATCACAAAGAGTGGTTTAACAAGTGGTCGATATGGAGCGTTTGAACAAAAGAATCGTGGCTCACGGTAAATACACGTATGTGGCGACTACTCGTTAATCACAACAACTAGTTACTAGTCATGTGCGGATAGTTGTTATTCGTTACTTGAGGCTCTCGGTAAATACACGTATGTGGCGACTACTCGTTAATCACAACAACTAGTTACTAGTCATGTGCGGATAGTTGTTATTCGTTACTTGAGGCTCTCGGTAAATACTCGTATGTAGCGACTACTGGTTAATCACAACAACTAGTTACTAGTGGTGTGCGGATAGTTGTTATTCGTTACTTGAGGCTCACGGTAAATACTCGTATGTAGCGACTACTGGTTAATCACAACAACTAGTTACTAGTGGTGTGCGGATAGTTGTTATTCGTTACTTGAGGCTCACGGTAAATACTCGTATGTAGCGACTACTGGTTAATCACAACAACTAGTTACTAGTGATGTGCGGATAGTTGTTATTCGTTACTTGAGGCTCAGTTGGCCTACACCATAGATTCTCAAAATTTTTCGGCCCACCGCCCACTTTACACAACATAAACTTTGTAACGCCCCTCCACAATATAACAGTTTGCCAACGCACTCCTCCCATATATATATATACATGTTCTATTTTCTCTTTAACATCGGAAAAAACATTGAGATATATATATAAATATATGTATATTTCTGTCATACATGGTCAATTTTCAAATACAGTAAACCCTCGTTAACACGAACTCGAAGGGACCGAAAAATCACGAGTTCGTGTTAAAAAATTCGTGTAATCGGGGACTCAAATTTTGGCATTGCAATGCAGCACAGTATTAACCATATACAATACAGATGCCATCATATAAACACTACTACAGTAATTAACTTTTAAAGAAGTACTCACGTATTATTTTCTGCAGAAAAATTCCTGTATATTGCGCTGTCGCAGACGGAGGCGAAAGTGCATAGTAACTTCACGGCCAACTGTGTGTATAGCTTCCGTAAACCTAGCGGTCATTTCAGCTGTTGTAGCAAACCGTTCTAAAGTGTCCAAGGCCGTTAACACTTCCTGGCGGGTGGGCGGTATACTATTGTCTTCATCACTTTCTTCTGATGATATTTCTTGCACCTCACACACAACTGATTGTACATGTACATCAGATTCCTCTGGAGAACACACGGCAACATCGTCATCTGCACTAATGAATTCCTCAAAACTAACTCCAGGGTTTGCAACGTCTTGAAGAATATCCCATTCGTCATGAGAGGTGGTGTCGATGTCACCATCTAACTCTTCGATAGGATTAGTGTTGCTATGTCTCCAGGCTCTGCTAAAGCAGTTCTGCAAGTGTGTTGATGGCACAGATTCCCAGGAGACAGCGATAGCTTTTATTGCATCGAGCACGCTCCAACTTGGGGTTATCGTGTTGTTTTCAACAGCGCGAATTGCAGCTCTACAAGTCGCTTGCGATAAGCTCTCTTCATAAGAGCAATAATGCCTTGATCTAAAGGCTGAAGACGACTTGTTGCATTTGGGGGAAAAATTGAACCTTTACGTTTGTTAAGTTCAGATCATGTATTTTATGGGCCGTACACCTGTCCATTGTCAGAAGAACATGCCTATTCTGAGCCACCATTCGACTGTTGAAATGAAGAAGCCACTTACGAAATGATGTGCTGTCGATCCAAGCTTCTTATGGTGAGAGTAGATGCAAGGTAGAGTATCCATGTTCATGTTTTTAAAACAACGTGGTTTCTTGGACTTGCCTATCACCCATGGGAGGTGTTTATCACTGCCGTCTGCATTACATACAAGGACAACAGTTAGACGTTGTTTACTGCGCGCTCCACCATGGCACTTGCCACCTTTTATTCCGAGGGTATGACTTGGAAAAAGATTGTAAAATGTCCAGTTTCGTCCATATTGTACACGTCACATGAGGCATACTTTTCTCTCACTCCGTAAAATCCATGCAACCAGTTGTTTGCTTCTTCTTCATCAACTTTATTTGCTTCACCACAAATCACTACTGATGAAATTGAGTGTCTCTTTTGGAACCGGTACAGCCAACCAGCGGAACAGCTGAAATCTTGAATATCCAAATTTTTGGCAATCTCATTTGCTTTTGACTGAATTATAGGTCCACTTAAAGGTACATTGAAAGTGCGCATATGGTTGAACCATTCTAGAAGTAGCGTTTAGATATCTTCATACTTAGCACTACGAAGTCGCTTAGATTTGTTACCGGAACCTAATGCAACAGCATTAAGAATTTTTCCCCGGTCTTTAAGTACTGTGGATAAGGTAGACTTGGCAATTCCATACTGTTCAGCAATTGTCTTTTCCTTCAATGCACCACGGTCTACTTCGTTTAGAATTCTTAGTTTTGTTTCCAGATCTATACATGTCTGCTTCCTCTTAGACATGACTCTTCAACTGACTCTATCTAACTTTCCGTCCTATCTGAACATTTTCTCACCAGATTTTTATCAACTGGAATTTCACTTTTATTTTCACTTTCTGCTCCTCCCCTTTTCTCCTTCCACACCCCCTTCCTGCCCAAAACCATACTTTACTTCTAATTGGGTGTTCTGGCTATAAAATTCTCGTACCTGTAATAAAAATACAGTACCCAGAGCTTCTACGATGTAACCGAATCCTGGAAACGACGAATTTACTTCCGACAGATCTGCTATCGCACCTTCCGGGGACGCATTAATCTTTTCCCCGCTGTCCGAAAATGCTTTGTGTAAATATTAATGTCTCCACCTATCTCGCCCCTCTATCTCAAACTCAAGGGCATCCCACAGGTAAATGAAACTGTTAGTGTTATCTTTCCGATCACTAACAATGAAAGGCTTTAAGGTGACAACAAACATTGTGAAGCTTTGGAAGTTCGGGTTAAATGAGATAAAATTGGCGGAGGGACTAAAATACAGTTCGTGATTCGTGGTACACAGAAATTCGTGTTATTTACTGATAAGAAATACACATTTATGACGGGACCACATTTTTGTTCTTGTTAACCGGGTGTTCGTGTTAAGCGAGTTCGTGTTAACGAGGGTTTACTGTAATTATATGCATGATCGTGTAAGATCGTGTAAAACATGGATCGTGTAAGATGGGCATAAGATGAATTTAAATGCAGAATTCAAATTTTAAATGATTATTCAATTGCAAAATCACGAAAATAATTCGACCCCTAATCGCATGAACACCCTCCCCAAATTCTTCTTAACCCACTATCGCCCCCTGCCCCCGCCCCTAGAACGTTTTAGCGTCCACTGGGGCGGTACCGCCCACTTTTGGGAAACGCTGGCCTACACGCTCTGATATAACCAAAACAAGGTTCATCCTTAGGTTGTACGGTGCTCGCATTGGCTTAAAGAAGGCTTAATCCACTACATAACAAACAAACAAACAAGTATGACAGTGGCAGAGATAACGCCGATGGTGTGGGTTTTTTTTCTGCTATCTCCTGCTATGTTTTATGTCAGCAAGTTATCCGAGTCTAGCTTCACCAGATTTTAGACATAAATTTCCGATTTCCCTACTAATCTGATAACGCCTATACTAGAGGCGACCATGTTTGGGTACTTGAAGGACCTGCAAGCATCACTACACCAAGTATGCAACATTTTTTCAAGATTGATAATACAGTGAATACCATCTCACTGTGGAATACCTGGCAATAAGACTGCAGATGTATTTGGTAAAAGCAATCAGCAGGCTTCCACAGACAGACACCAGTATGACATATGAGGAAGCAAAGGTACAGATAAAAATGGCCTACAAGAACAAATGGATGAGAGATCACCCAGGTCACGAAAAGTATGAGGAATACCACCAACTAAGTAGAGAAGAACAGGTCGTCATTTTCCGTCTACGAACAGGGCACAATAGGCTGAGGTACCATCTGTTTAACAAATACAAAATATGTCCTTCTGACATGTGCACATGTGACACCAGCAAGATTACAGAGACACACATACTGCAAGAATGTCCAACATACAAGGAACAGAAAAAAAACACTTGGCCAATCCCCAAATCAGTCCAAGACAAGCTATACGGAGATGTACATAGACTCCGGTTGACCACTAACTACTTTAACAGTATACAAATCGATGTTAGTCCAAGACAAGCTATACGGAGATGTACATGGACTCCGGTTGACCACTAACTACTTTAACAGTATACAAATCGATGTTAGTCCAAGACAAGCTATATGGAGATGTACATAGATTCCTGTTGACCACTAACTACTTTAAAAGTATACAAATCGATGTCTTAAAACGTTGGAGGCAGAAGAACAAGACCATGGTTGACACTTTTACTAACATAACAAACAAAATAACACTTTTTACTAACAATTCTCTCTGCAAAGTAACGAAACAAAATGTAAGATTATGTTTGTTTATTTCCCTTTCTTCTTCAGGACAACATGAGATGGAATATTGTTATGATTGTACAACACTTTGGAACAGGTACAGTAACTGTAAAAAAAATCCGGGCCATTTCGACTTCATACCTGTTAACGAGTAAGTATGTCTTTGTCTTAGCCAGATTTGGCATATCTTCATTTGCTTGTTATGTGGGGTACTGTGGGTAAGAGACATCCCAATGTACAAAAACACTAATGATGTTAAGGGTGCGAGAATCAAGCGTGACATGTCGTGGATGGCCCAGTCCACATCCAGGCTCTAGCACTATACTGGAGCCTGGCTATGCCCAGTCTGAGAGAACAATTAGCCAGGTGACCACAGTTGTGACTCTACCAAAAGGAGAATAATTGGTCTCAATAAATGGTAACCAACAATGTTATTGGTTATTGGTTACTAAACTGACGTCATTGCACTTCGGCAGACCCATAGGTGCTCAGTCTCCCCAACAGATATCGAAGAGTATGCATACTGATGGTTCCTGTGGCTCGATGATTAAACACCTCTCACTCTGCCTCTCAGTAACTCCAAACTGCTTAAATCGCTTGATCGATTCAACATGGATTTTAGTGTCCTCATCCAATAGAGAGTCGCGAAGAGACCGAAGAATATCCCCTTATAACCAACAATGTTACAGGATAGTACTTAAAATATCATGGACAGAGAAGTGTACAAATGCTTCTGTTCTGCAACAGCTTGATATTAAAGAGAGTTGGTTATTAAAGAACATAAAATCAAGGAAAATTAAATATTTTTGACACATTAAACAACATGAGTACCGGAGAAGATAATGTTAGAAGGAACTGTGCTTGGAAGAAGAATGAGAGAAAGACCTAGAAGACGATGAGTGGAAGATGTCATTGACGATCTGAGAATGACTGCTGCTGACGCCGGTCAACTTGCACAGAACATAGAGTTTTTGAGGACTGCTGTCATGGGAGCCAAGTTCCGGAAGGGACAAGCTACTTGATGATGATGAACAAGTATTCGAGGGTTTCCGGGAAAACAAATTACCGCACACAAGATTCGAACCACAAACAGTTTTTTCTTACGTCACCCATTGCCTAGCCATACAGACGAGGGTTTTATCTTCTTCTTCTTCTGCTTTCTCACTGGATTGGGATTTCAGATTCTCTAATAAAGACAGCCATCTGTCTCAGATTATCAGCCACGCCATACAGTTTGTCTTCTGCGTTCTCACTGGATTGGGATTTCAGATTCTCTAATAAAGGCAGCCATCTGTCTCAGATTATCAGCCACGCCATACAGTTTGTCTTCTGCGTTCTCACTGGATTGGAATTTCAGATTCTCTAATAAAGGCAGCCATCTGTCTCAGATTATCAGCCACGCCATACAGTTTGTCTTCTGCGTTCTCACTGGATTGGGATTTCAGATTCTCTAATAAAGGCAGCCATCTGTCTCAGATTATCAGCCACGCCATACAGTTTGTCTTCTGCGTTCTCACTGGATTGGGATTTCAGATTCTCTAATAAAGGCAGCCATCTGTCTCAGATTATCAGCCACACTATACAGTTTGTCTTGGACGCTAGTGTAAGTGGGCCACCTCTTTCTTCCAAGTCTGCATAATGGGGACAGTTCTGTAGGATATAATTCCTATGATTTCTGCTTCCCCATTTGTGCCGACCTCTTCTCGCAGTAAGTTTTGACAACCCTCGTGATTGTAGGTCTGACATTCTTACTGCGTGGCTAAATCTCCAAGGTAGATTGGTGACCGTAGAATCCGTTATCCCATTCCTCATTGTGAGAGGTCGTTGCACCATGTTATGCACCTTTATGGCCTGGTGCATCCGTTTTCTGCAAACATTTGTTTCGAGTTAGCATTCCCTAGCGGACACATGCATCCGATTTCAGCCAAACCTCTTTAGTCGCCTCTTACGACATGCGTGGCAGGTAACAGTGGTTCTATTCTTTACACCCTAAATTTGGGCCCCGGTAACCACTCGGGCGAGACGAGGGTTTTTTAAGAACACAGTCAGTTAGTTCTAAATACCAACTTAAAAGTTGGTTAGCAAATAATTTACACACTGAAACAACATGAGCAACTTTCTTATGTGCATCTTAGACATATGTTCTATGTTTTTTTGTTGATATTTGGGGAGTTTTTTCTGATCCAGAAGCACTTGAGCTGAAAACTCTTCGGCTCGGTGCCTAGGACATCATTACCTTTCGGTTCGGTGCCACGAACACCGTAAATCTGGAAAACCTGTGGCTTTTCTGCCAGCCAGCGAAATTGAACCCGCACTCACAGGAAGCTTGTCACCCGTCGTCCAACGCGCTACGAACACGCTGGGCAGGTGGTCTATGTTCTATGTTTAATGAACAAGTGATCACATGCCTTTTGATGAACTACAGCCCACTGTAATATAAGGCTGTGTTGTTCAATCAGGAAATAGGAAATTCCCTTTGGAGTGTGCTAACTTTTTACCGTGACCTCCGATAATATACGGCCAGCGGGCTCGGATAAAAATTCTTGAAAATAAGATCACAACCGTCGCATGATCTCGTATTCCCGTATTTTTAGATAAAAACGAATTCATTTTAAAAACAACACAACATGCTAAAATCAAGGTTATACAGGGTGTTCAAGATAATGCAGCCCCATTGACAATTCGAAAGTTGCCAGGTACAGCATTGAGTTGTGTTTATTTACTATTTAAACCGGTTCTGACTAACTCGTCCTACGTCACATTTGTTCATCGCCCCTTCGACACTACAGTTACACACCGTTACACAACCTTGACCTATACCACGTCATAACTGAGTCTTCCCATTTCCAGACATATATGCCAGATTAGCTCCATTCACAGGCTGCTTTTAAGTTGAACACCCTGTATAATGTTACAAGTTAAGTTTAACACCAAGGAGTATCAGTATTATTAACATTTTGCATCAATAAGTAACCACAAGATATGTTGGGCACACCTTGAGGAGAAATGATCAAAGAATATCAAAGCAGGCATTGAAGTGGGATGCAAAGGGTTCAAGAAAGAGAGGTCGACCTAAGGAGACCCTGAAGCGAACTTTGCTGAGAGAGGCAGGAAATATCGGTCTCAATTCCATGGAGGAGATTGAGCGAGTTGCCCAGGATAGAGCGGTATGGAGAAATTACTTGCAGGCCCTATGTAACGTATAACGGTACGAGAGGAATTATTATTATTATTATTATTATAAGTAACCACAAACTCATAAAATTGAGTAAATTACAAAAAGCTTACAGTGTTCTATCAAACGTATACAAAAAGCAACCCATATTAAACAGGAATTTTGGTTTTCTCATCTGAGCTAGTCGGCCTTATGTTACCGAAGGCCAAGGTTTGATGGAACGGTGTAAGCGTTTTTGCAATTTTATAAAACTATTTAGTAATTTCGTTTACTTAATAAAAAAGAAAGAACACTGATGTCCTGAAAGAACTAAATGTTAAAGAGAATTGGCTGATAAACAACATACTATACAGAAAATTACATACTTTGGTCACATCAAGCGTCACGATGGCCTGGAAAGAACAATACTAGAAGACAGGGTCCCAGGACGCAGAGGCAGACCAAGAAGAAGATGGCTACAAGATATTAAAGAAACCATGAACATGACCATCGACGAAGTGGGTGAACTGGCAAGAGACTGGCAAGAGAGTGAATTTCAGATGTGTTGCAAAGAGAGCAACGTCCTATAAAGGATACGCACCTTGATGATGAATTTCGTTTATGAAAAGTTATAATATAATACTGATATTCCTTAGCGTTAAACTTCATTTGTGACAGAATATAACGTTGTTTTTGGTGTTGTGTTGTTTTTGGTGTTGTGTTGTTTTTGGTGTTGTGTTGTTTTTGGTGTTGTGTTGTTTTTGGTGTTGTGTTGTTTTTGGTGTTGTGTTGTTTTTGGTGTTGTGTTGTTTTTGGTGTTGTGTTGTTATTAAAATGAATTCGTCTTAATTTAGCAACATTGGTATGCAAAGGTTACGTGACGTCAGAAGTAGGATTTCGGGGAAATTTTCCCTCTTGAGTTGAATGACGTCTAAACTCGAATGTTGACCTAATTGCGCCGGGTTTTACCCCATACGGCTCCGACCTTCTTCACAGAAATAGTACATCCCCTGTCGAGAGTATTCCACAAAACAGGAACTCTGTAGCTCCGGCAACAATCCTAGAGGTATCTGGAAAAAATGAACTGGTAATCAGAATGGCGCGGTCGGGATTCGAACCTACGAACGTCGGAACGCAAGGCAGGTTAAGTTACAGGGCGCTATGCTACTGTCTAACCTGAGTGTGATATAATAGATGTACTTCTTTCCACGAGCTTCGGAACGCAAGGCTGGTTAAGTTACAGGGCGCTATGCTACTGTCTAACCTGAGCGTGATATAATAGATGTACTTCTTTCCACGAGCTTCGAATGCAAGGCGGTTAGTTACAGGGCGCTATGCTACTGTCTAACCTGAGCGTGATATAATAGATGCACTTCTTTCCACGAGCTTCGGAACGCAAGGCTGGTTAAGTTACAGGGCGCTATGCTACTGTCTAACCTGAGCGTGATATAATAGATGTACTTCTTTCCACGAGCTTCGGAACGCAAGGCAGGTTAAGTTACAGGGCGCTATGCTACTGTCTAACCTGAGCGTGATATAATAGATGTACTTCTTTCCACGAGCTTCGGAACGCAAGGCTGGTTAAGTTACAGGGCGCTATGCTACTGTCTAACCTGAGTGTGATATAATAGATGCACTTCTTTCCACGAGCTTCGGAACGCAAGGCAGGTTAAGTTACAGGGCGCTATGCTACTGTCTAACCTGAGTGTGACATAATAGATGTACTTCTTTCCACGAGCTTCGGAACGCAAGGCTGGTTAAGTTACAGGGCGCTATGCTACTGTCTAACCTGAGCGTGATATAATAGATGCACTTCTTTCCACGAGCTTCGGAACGCAAGGCTGGTTAAGTTACAGGGCGCTATGCTACTGTCTAACCTGAGCGTGATATAATAGATGCACTTCTTTCCACGAGCTTCGGAACGCAAGGCAGGTTAAGTTACAGGGCGCTATGCTACTGTCTAACCTGAGCGTGATATAATAGATGTACTTCTTTCCACGAGCTTCGGAACTCAAGGCAGGTTAAGTTACAGGGCGCTATGCTACTGTCTAACCTGAGCGTGATATAATAGATGCACTTCTTTCTCTTCTCCAATCCTGTTTTTCTTCACATCGTGAGATAATAAGAGATTTATAGAACGGGCTTTTGTGTGCGCTTTCTAAACAGTGTCTTTCGTCGCCTCTGTTATCTCTGAGTTCCACTTTTGCGTTGACGGCTTTTTGCTTTGTTTCCACTGTTTCGAGCAACATTGCTCTTTAATGTGCTTTGTCTGTTGGTAAACTTTTTATATGACCGAACCATTAAATTTGTAATTTTTTTTTAATGAAGCTCAGTACCGATGTCTTCATTTCGGAATGAGTCGCTTCTTGATACTCCCAGAATTATGTGTAGACACTTCATCTCTGTCATGACTAGTCCTCTTTCATTCGATGTCAGCCGGTCTCCAGGTGTGGCACTGATAGCAGAATGTTGGAAGAAAGATTTTGTTGAACAAGGCTCTTTTTTGTGTCCATGGTGACATGTTTGCATTTTTAACCCTTTCGCTGCTACATACTTTCTGAAGGCTGAGCTAAAAATAGCTACTCTTTGTTTCTAGGTCAAAAGCGTGAATGTACGCCTATAGCAGTGACAGTAGCAATGTATAACGTGGTAACACTTCTTTAGCCAACAGAGAAGAGATAATAACAGACGTGTTAATGCGTCTAGAAGTGAATGGGAAAACGTATATATATACGTCCTTAGCAGCTAAAGGGTTAAATTGGCGCCATTTATCCTTTTATTTGATTTACTTTGTTGCACCTATGTTGAATTTCGTTTGTTCTTCTTCCGAGCTCGGCTCCCATGTGGGAGACAAGTGTTCAATTCACGGCAAGGCCAAAGATTTTTTTCTACTGTGGGCATAAATGAAAAATCGTAACATGAGCAGCTTTGCGGCGACTACACTAGCCATGCAGCCATTAAATTCCTCAGACTCTCCTCCCACACCGTCCTAAAAAAGCGGTATTACAGACAGTAACTACAGTTGTTTGGTTTTTTTTTTTTTTTTTTTTAAATTCTTCTGTTTGCTGATAAAATGCTCCCTAAATATTGTAAGTCTTTCTTCTTCTTCTTCTTCTTTCTTTCTTTTGTCGTCACACTGATACCAGGTTGTTGCCCAGTGTTGTGGTTTTCTGTTTTTGTCTTGCGCTGTTCTGGTGGCTTGTGTGATTGTTATTTTTTCTCTTTGACAGGATTCTGCTATGCCATCTAACCATCTTTTCGTGGTCTTCCTCTCACCTTCTTTCCTGATGTTCTGTTGTGGAAGACTTTGTATACTGTGGAATTTAGATGCATTCTTATTAAGTTGCCAAACCACTTCACTCTTTGTTTCTCAATGTAATTTCAGCAAGGTTCTGTGCCAACTTTCTTTCTTATGCTGATGTTGGTGACTCTGTCTTTTCTGGTGTTGTTGGTAACTTTTCGCAGGTAGCGCATTTCACATGTAGTTATTTTAAGTCTTTGACTTGTTTTAATGGGTGTTTATTTGTATTATACACCGGTATTGATTGTCTGTTACTCTGGCAATGTCTGCAGGTTTGGAATAGGTCACCTTCCTTTTGAATGTCGGGACAAGCGTATCGTCTCTTACATCAAGAAGATTAGCAGATTTACTGTCAGACTCTTAGTCAAATACACAAGCATTGATCGACCATTCTATTATCCGTCGGCGGACACACGAGGAACAGATCTACTTCGTCTTGCTTCAGGTGAGTCTTTCATTTTACAACCGGTGTACGCCCCTGTGTTGCCAGGGCCCGCAAAGGGAATAAGGAATAGTAAAACTGCGACCTACAAGGCATGTCGTAAGAGGCGACTAAGGTAAGAGCCTGGGAAGCTACCTAGTAAATAAAAAGCGTCGCAGAAATTGGATGTGCTGGCCTACTTGTGGGTGCATAACAGGCACAGCGTGCAATTGCTCTTATGCTCAGATCCTATAAAATCACAAAGAGTGGTTTAACAGGACCTATAGGTGCTCAGTCTCCCCGAACATAAGATCATATGGAACGTTCAAAGGAGAAGACAACACGTGTTGAAATATTTAGATTTCTCTTTTCCTTTTTCAAGTGATAAATCAATCGTGAGGATTCCGGTTTGTGATCCACATTGGATTAAGCGCATGACCAGATTTCTTTGACTTTTAATCCCTTCTGGTTAGATTCATATTTTTTTATTTTCCATATTACTGCTATGGCTCGCCCGAGTGGTTACCGGAACCCAAATTTGGGATGTAAAGAATAGAACCACTGTTACCTGCCACGCATGTCATAAGAGGCGACTAAGGAGGTTTGGCTGAAATCGGATGCACGTGTCCTAAACGTGTAGAAGTCTATGCGTTTAGAAGCCTACCAAGCCAAAGTGCAACGTATATACGTTCTTGGCAAAGATCAAACATATCACAAAGAGTGATTAAAATTGGTCGTAAAGAACGAACGCAAAGAAGAAGAAAGAAGATTGTTATGGCTATTTAGCCATCTTCTTGGTAGAAAGCCTACCATGGCTTTATTTCCTGGCAGTGACCATACTGGTCCATGACCATAGCTAATATCTCTATTAAAGAGATCTTCTACCTACTTTCGCGAGTTTTGAGACAACAACTGTTGATCACTCTCAGATTTGTCACCTGCTCCCGCACAAGGTTACTAAAACTAGCCACTGCTGAGGGTCAAGCACTCGTTGTTCTTTCAGAGGCATATTCCCAGCACTTAACTGGGAATTGCGTATTGTTAAAGCACCCAAACATCTCACTGACAGCTAAACAACAGATGATCAACAGCATTTTCATACTTACTTTGTGTTTCCATAGCCAAACATTGACAATGTGCAAAGCAAAGTCGCAAAAAACAACTACATGTGAAATGCGATGACTGCGTAAAGTTACCAACAACACCAGAAAAGATAGTCACCAACATCAGCATAAGAAAGAAAGTTGGCACAAAACCGTGCTTGAATTACATAGAGAAACAAAGAATGAAGTGGTTTGGCCACTTAATAAGAATGCATTCAAACTTCACAGTATACAGTTTTCTACAATAGAACATCAATAAAGAATGCGAGAGAAATACCACTTAAAAGGTGGCATAGCAGAATCCGGTCAAAGAGCAAAAATAATCATCGCCCACGCCACTAGAGAAACGCAAAACAAAAACAGAAAACTACGACACTGGGCAACAGCCCAGTAGCAGTCTGACGACACTGGACAACAACCCGGTAGCAGTGTGACGACACTGGGCAACAACCCGGTAGCAGTGTGACGACACTGGGCAACAACCTGGTAGCAGTGTGACGACACTGGGCATCAACTCGGTAGCAGTGTGGAGACAAAATAAGTAGAACTGTGAATGATAACGGCAACTGCTATTACTAGCCACAGTTGAGTGTCATGTACTTGTTATTTTTTCAGAGGCGTATTTTCCAACAATTATTAGTGAATGATAAATGCAACTGCCACTACTAGCTAGCCACAGCTAATGGTCACGCACTTATTCTTTCAGAGTTATATTTTCCCAGAGTTAACCGTGAATGATGAAGGCAACTGCTACTGTTGAAACTGTCATCTACTGACCGGGTCATGCGGGTGTTTGCGGCACCGAGAGAGCGGGCATGCTTGCATTGGAAGTCGCCATTGTTTCAGGAGTTTATGATGGATAAGGGGGAAGTTCTTTGGTCTCTTGGCGACCTACTGTTGGATGATGACACTAAAATAAACTTTGAATCAATGGAGCGAGTTAGGGAGTTTGAAATTACACGTTGTACAAGTAGAGCTGGTTGCTTGAGAGGAAGAGAGATATGTGAGTTTAACCAGTGAGCCACAGGAACTATCGGTATGAATACCCTTCGAAATCTGTATGGGGGAGACTGAGCACCTATGGGTCTGCCTGGAGTGTTGTGATGTAATTTCATTAACTAATAGCTGTAAAAACTATTAATTTGAACAAATATGTTTTTCTTTTCCAGGGTCTGCATGGCTTCCCGGAAACACCTCAGAGTTTCCATGTCCAATACCAGATTGCCCCTACAGCAAAAAGAAACACAATGTTTACGGCTACATCAGAATCCTGACAAACAAACATGTTGTGTATGATTTAGTGGAAGCCTTGAAGACCAAAATTCAATTTTTTTATGATAGTCGACATAATTCGGACAAACTTTACGTTGCTGAATGTGTTAGTTTGGAATACAGTTCAGAAGATAATGATATCGCACACTTGAAATGTGTAACACACGATTCGGATCTGTGTCATATTTTGAAGGAAGATGTAGGGGAGGTAACAGCATTGTACAACAGAATCCCACCGGAAGTGTGGCAGTCATGTCGTAATCTGTGCGTCGTTATTGGACATCCGCATGGTATGCCAAAAGTTATTAGTGTTGGTAAACATGTACATTTTGAAGCCACATTAAGTTTATCACATGCACACTACCACACAGGATCAACATGTCCTGGAAGCTCAGGGTCTCCAGTATATTATCTGTGTCCAAAGGAGAAAGGAAACCATCACATGTGGTTACCAGCTGTACACAGTTTCCATTGTTTGATTAGCAAAAGGAATTGTGCTTTTAGATAGCACATGAGGCTACACTTATCCTGACGCTGTGAAGCAAAATAGGATTTCTAGAAAAGAAAAATGTGGCTACAGATATGTTCTTGTAAGGATTAGATAACGTACTGTCTTTACTGCCAATGTAACCGCTTTTTTAGAGCGTTGTAGGAAAGGAGGAGGACATATTCTAACAGCAGATTAAATGGTTTGGACACCTGACAAGAATGCCCTGGTATCGCCTACCACAGAGAGCCACACAGAAAAAGTATAATGAGTACAAAGCAAGAGGAAGACCACGCAAAGATAGATCGACAACATCAAGAACAGCCTTATGAAAATGAATATCATCTTACAAAGTGCCTTAAAACAAGCACACACAAGATAACTACTCCCCCTCCCCTAACACTTCTATTGGTTATTGGTTACTAAACTGACGTCATTGCACTCCGGGCAAACCCATAGGTGCTCAGTCTCCCCAACAGATATCGAAGAGTATGCATACTGATGGTTCCTGTGGCTCGCTGATTAAACACACCTCTCACTCTGCCTCTCAGGCATCCAGTTCGACTTGAACAAAGGGTAATTCCAAACTGCTTAAATCGCTTGATCGATTCAACATCGATTTTAGTGTCCTCATCCAACAGAGAGTCTCGAAGAGACCGAAGAATATCCCCTTATCCATCTTCAACACTTCTATAAGGGAAGTAAACGATGGAAGAGAATAAGAAGTAGTAGGACAGGGGAGAAATGAGCCTGAGGAACTTAATGGTTGCATGGCAAATGCAGTCACCTCAAAACTGTTCAGGTTTGAATTTTTCTTTATGCCCCGACAGTAAAAAAACTCAATGAACTTACCGGGATTGAACCTAGGTCTCCCAAATTAAGGAACATGCTAGTCATTATTTCATATTTATGCACTATTATACCGGGATATTTATTTCAAATGTCAGCAAACACACTAGTCAATACCTTGCTCAGATCGAAGCACACATGGTTACTCACCAAAGTGCAATGATGATGGTCCAATCAATCAATCAATATATAGCTTCACATTTTTTATACCAACATTTTTTTTAAATAGGAGAATATTTATTGTATTCACCAGCTTTGAATTCAGTTGTAGTCAATGTGTCCAATAAGGTGCATGTCACTGTTTTTTGCATGTAGGCTTGCTTTCCTTATCACCACTGTCCCTCCCATTTAGATAAGCCTTACTCCAACTTGTAATATAGATTTTTAAAATTTTTTTTTCCCCGATCCAGAAGCACTTGAGCTTTTCAGCTCTTCTGCGTGGACATGGACATCGTAACCATTCGGTTCGGTGCCACGAACACCGTAAATCTGGGGAATCTGTGGCTTTTCTGCCACCCGCGGAATTGAACCCGCACACACAGGGGGATAGTCACCCGTAGTCCAACGCGCTACGAACACGCTGGGCAGACGGGCAATATAGATTTCCAAGTCTACAGCAAACACCCACAAGATATCACCAGCAGACTAAACAGAAAACAGCACACAACAATATTTCGCCTAAGAACAGGTCACTGCAGGCTCAACCATCACATGCGCCCGCCTGCCCATGTGCTACTGGATTGGATAATTAAAAAGAAACATCACATGCACACAATAAAGCCTGCTCAGACTGCACAGTGTGCATGTCAGACAGAAACACAGACTTCCAGAGCACATCCTGCAGTCATGTCCATCATACATACACCAACGAAACGAAACATGGACTCATGGACGAAGCTTATAGGGCAAGCTATTGGGAACTCTCAAGGAACTCCAACTGACATGCAGCTTCATAGAAGCAATCCATCTCATGGTTTAGACGAGCATACGAGACCGTACGCAAAGAAGAAGATTCCCTAGTAAAGGATCAGGGTTTTTCATAGTCTAACCATGTATACATCAAGAATGTTTGGCCTAAGCTGGCCTTGAATCTCAGAATTTTCACGGCACGCGATCACTAGCGTAGCATGTTATCTTTGCTATCAGTGACTCCATGTGAGAATATTAATCCATCTGTCTGTCTGTCTGCTTGCCTATCTGTCTGTCTATTTTCTAATCATGTTTTGCCTTTCAGCGTCAGGTCGAAAAAGGAGATACATAGAGCAGGCCTCACTATACACCTTGTCTTTCTTTCTCTTCTCCAATCCTGATTTGCCTCACAGCTTCAGGGTAAGACGAGATTTCCAGCACAGGTTTTTGTTTGTGCTTCATAGTTTCTTTTGTCGCCTCTGTTATCTCTGAGGTCCACCTTTTGCGTGGTCTGCGTTTTGCTTTGTATCCACTGTATCGGAGCAACATTGCTCTCTGTGGTGCACTGCCTGTTGGTAATCTGCTTATGTGGCCGAACTAAAAGAGACACAAGATGGATACCATATCCAAAAGAGACAGAAGATGAATCGAATATGCGCTTCGTATAGAAGATAACTCTATCATGAAAACAGCCCTTAGAACAGTTTTGACCTCACAGTATTTCCTTTCAAATATCATCTCGTTTTCATAATTCATTCAGATATGGTTATTTTTGGGTTGGTGGATCGCCACGCAAGACGGCTCAGCCCTGGTCTATGAGGTCTTGTAATTTGTAACATAATATAACCTTGATTTAGCATGCTGTGTTTTTGTTAATGAATTAGTCTTTATATAGCAACACTGGAATGTGAGGATCATTTGAAAGTTGGGGTCTTATTTCCTAAAATTTTTACCTGGCCTCCGGCGTACATTTATCGGAGGCCATGGTTGATAAGAACGCACAAACATAGTCAAGATGTTGTTCTTTATTCTGTGTTTGTTGTTTCCTTTTTTTAATAAAGTTTTCCTGCTTCAAACAAAACCTATTTTTATTTGTAGTCTTTATAAAACTGCATTTTCTTATATTGCTTTATGATGCTATTTGACAAAAACAGTAGGGTCAAGTCAGAGCCAACTATAAACTTATGGGCCTGCAGAGTCGGGTAAGAATTATGGGAAATCAGACCACATCTACACCATGTGACCTCGCATTCCCAGTATTGTTGTATATTCCTTCTTCTGCGTTCTCACTAGATTGGGATTTTGGATTCTCTAATAAAGGCAGCA
Source organism: Arion vulgaris (assembly GCA_020796225.1). Lineage (NCBI taxonomy): Eukaryota > Metazoa > Mollusca > Gastropoda > Stylommatophora > Arionidae > Arion > Arion vulgaris. The sequence continues at coordinate 13,538,716 of CM036776.1, read as the reverse complement.
TGTTATAAAGGCAGCAGGATAATAATATTGGGAATTTGGATTCTCCATGGAGGAGATTGAGCGAATTGCCCAGGATAGAGAGGTATGGAGAAATTACTTGCAGGCCCTATGTAACGTATAACGGTACGAGAGGAATTATTATTATTAATAAAGGCAGCCGTCTGTCTCAGATTATCAGCCACGCCATACAGTTTGTCTTGGACGCTAGTGTAAGTGGGCCACCTCTTTCTTCTCAAGTCTGTATAATGGGGACAGTTCTGTAGGATATAATTCCTATGATTTCTGCTTCCCCATTTGTGCGACCTCTTCCCGCAGTAAGTTTTGGCCACCCTCGTGATTGTAGGTCTGACATTCTTACTGCGTGGCTAAATCTCCTAGGTAGATTGGTGACCGTACAATCCGTTATCCCATTCCTCACTGTGAGAGGTCGTTGCACCATGTTATGCGCCTTACGGCCTGGTGCATCCGTTTTCTGCAAGCATTTGTTTCGGTTAGCATTCCCTAGTGGACACGTGAATCCGATTTCAGCCAAACCTCCTTAGTCGTCTCTAACAAAATGTGTGGCAGGTAACAGTGGTTCTATTCTTTACACCCAAATTTGGGCCCCAGTAACCACTCGGGCGTATTGTTGTATATAGACGAATTCATTTTAAAATCAACACAAAATGCTAAATCGAAGTTATATTATGCAACAAGTTAAGTTTAACAATAAGGAATATTAATATTATGAATATTTTTCATCAATAAATAACCATAGACTCACAGAATTGAGTAAAATTGCATAAAAACTTGCAGTTTTCTATCTTCTTCTTCAATGATCCAGCGGCACTTGAGCTTTTGCCCTTGGGCCCAATGCTATGTAGTGGTATCTGCATATGTTTGTAAGTTTTTCATTTGTTCCGTATAATGTGTTCCATTTATCTGGCCTTGGAGGAAGGAGGGTCTTTCTGATGTCATCTAGTACTTGACACTTGAAGAGGTGGTGGTGAACGGTTTCATGATGATGTGCTCACAGTTGACACTCTGGAGTGTGATGTGGATGAATTCTGTTCAAGTGATTATTAAGTGTTATTTGTTGGGTTCAGAGTCTAATAATGGTGCTCTGATCTCTTCTTGTAAGGCGGTTGATGTTGTCATTAAGGTTAAGGCTGGCCATATGGGTGTACACCTCTCTTCCTGTGTTTCCCATGGCCCATCTGTTCAGCCAAATTTCTTTATTTGTTGTCATTAGAATTTGCTTTGCTGTATGGAGAGTTGTTGCTGTGATTGGTTGTTCCTGTGTTGACTCTTTCTTGGCTAGCCTATCTGCTTTGTCATTTCCAGGTGTGTTTGAATGTCCAGGGATCCACTGCATGGTTATTTTGATGTCATGTGATGTAATAAGTCTGTCAATATCTAGGGCTATATGGGATAGTTCAGATTTACAATGTCCACCATCTTCTAGAGCTTGAAGGGCAGACATTGAATCTGTGAAAATAATTATGTTTTGTGCCTTTGATGGATAGGCGTCGAAAACAGTCTTCAGGTGGTACAAAGCTGCTTCTATCGCATGAATTTCAGCTTCATAATTGGAGCATATCTCCCCGCATGCACCAAACAGCTATTTGGATGATCTGTCTGGGTATTGTATATATGCTACGTAACCTGCTTTGATGGTGGCTTTAAATGCAGATCTATCAGTATAGACATGTACCCATTCTTGGGGATAGGCATCAATGGTTCTTTGAGATGCTATCATAAGGCTGACTGGGTCGGAGCGTTTAGTTGCTTCATCTATCAATTTTGTTCTAATTTCAGGTGTATTCAAGAGTGTATGTGGTGGTAAGTTTGCTATTACTCTCTGCAGCTGCTGCCTTGTTTCTGGAAGGTGGTATCTGTCTTTGATTTCACTGACTTTTGTTTAATTCTGTTTCTCTGTTGCCACTTCTCAACAAGTGGTTTATTGGGGTGATCTTGATTCATTCTTTTGCTCCTTTCATAAGCTTCAACAGCAGCTTTGTCCCTACGCAGCCCAAGAGGTTCCACATTTGTGTGTATTTCACATGCGGCGGTTGGTGTTGATCTCATTGCTCCACTGATTAGACGTAAGGCATTGTTCTGTACTCTGTCCAGGGAGTCAAGGTTTGTATTGGAGCAAGTTGTTAGAAGAGCACTGTTGTACTCTATTGCAGAGCGGATGTAACCAAGATATAAGCCTCTCAGAGTATCTTTGTCTGATCCCCATGTTGTGCCAGCAAGCTTCTTCAATAGCTGTAATCTTCTTAATGCTTTGTTCTTTACATTCACAACATACTTCTTCAGGTTAAGCTGGCGGTCAAGTGTTACTCCAAGATATGTGGGGTGTTGTTCTCTTAGCAGTTGGTGATTGTCTAGATTTAATGTGATATTCTGTTTGGCAACTTTGTGGCTAATAGTGAAGATGGTATACACTGTTTTGGCACAGTTTATCTTTAGTTTCCATGTCTGGCAGTAGTCATGGAGTTTTCTTAGGTCTCCGTTAAGTTTACGTGCTCCACTTTCTACATCCTCATGACTTTGCCAAATAGCCAGGTCGTCTGCATATAGCGCTTTTTCAGCCGTAATCTGACTTGCAAGATCATTGATGTATATGAGGAAGAGGGTGCAACTTAGGGATGAGCCCTGTGGTAAACCCTCTTCTAAGACCTCCTTAGATGAAATTGCATCATTGATTTTTGTCTGGATCATACGGTCAATTAAGAAGTACTTAATCCAGTTGTACAATTTCCAATGTCCATCATCTTCATAAGGAGGCCTTTTCTCCATACTCGATCGTAAGCCTGCTGCAGGTCAAAGAAGATGGCTACTGTGTGTTTGTTGTTCTGGAAGCTGTCGTGTATTCTTTGAGTAAACCTAAAGAGTTGGTCCTCTGTGCAGTTGCCAGCTCTAAATCCCGCCTGTTCGTGGCATAGCGTGTTGGTACTTTCAAGAAACCAGTAGAGACAGCAATTTACAATTTTTTCAGCTAATTTCCCTAGACATGATGTTAGGAAGATTGGTCGGTAGCTTCTGGGTTCACCTGGAGGTTTAGTGTTTTTCAGGATAGGGATAATATGGGCACTCCTCCAGGCTTTGGGGAGCTTTCCATTTCTCCATGTCATGTTAATTAGATGGAGGACTGCTACCTTCCCTATTGGACCCAAGTTTAGAAGCATCTCGTTGTGGATCTTATCTGGTCCAGGAGACTTTCTAAGTTTCAATTTCTTTAATGCTTGTTCTAATTCCTGTCTACTAATTTCTTTCTCAAAAATGGAAGCATTTACTGTTTGAGCTTTTTCTTGTTGCTTCAAATGGTTCAGACGCTTTCTGTTAATCTTTGTGAGTTCCCCTGCTCTGTTCACTGATGCAAAGTAACGGTTGAAGTGCTCTGCTTTTTCTGGTCTTTAGTGATTGTTTTCCTCCCATCTATCACTGGCAGTGTTCTATCAAACATATATATATATTCCAGCCCCCAACTTAAACTAGGTCAGGGATTTCTCCGTCAGTTATCAGGCCCAGTTAGAGTTGACTGTAGACAAGTGAAGGTTTGTGCACAATGGGCAAAGCACATTCCTCATATTAAATGCCCAGGCTAAGCAAGCAAGATTCTTCTTCTTCAAAGGCTCCATATCGACCACTTGTTAAACCACTTTGTGATCTGTAAGTGATCTCTGGTCATGCGCTTAATTTACTGTGGACCATAAACTGGGCGGCCAGCTTCAGGTCTGTCAGGTTTCCCATAGCTTAGTTGTCAGGTCGACTGGGTGTAGCCACATGTTGCTTCTCAGCTCACCCAGGAGAGTACAGTCTTGCAGGATATGCTTCGGTGTCATCTGAGCATATGAGCGATTGTATATTGTGCCAGTTATGCACCTACATGTAGGCCTGCACATCTCAATTTTGCAACACTTTTTATTTACTAAGGTGGCTTCCCTAGGTCCCTACCTCAGTTGAAGATATGCATTGTAGGTTGCAGTGTTACTATTCTTTGCTCCCTTACGAGCTTCGGCAACACACGGTCAGAAAAAACCAATATATATAAAACTGAATTCAGTAAAATCTACAATATCTTTCACTACAAAAAATATATAACAATTTTGACTTTTATTCTATTTTTTTTATTGTATTCCTCTCATACCATTATATATTATATAGGGCCTGCAAGCAATTTCTTCATAACGCTCTATCCTGGGCAACTTGTTAAACCTTTTCTATGGAATTGTGTCCAATATTTCGCGTCTCTTTCAGTAACGTTTGCTTCAGGGTTTCCCTATGATGCAGTTTCTTTCTTGAATAGATTTTTCTTCCTCTTCAATGCCTGCTTTGTGGTTCTTTGATCATTTCTTCTCAGAGTATGCTTAACATATCTCCATCTTCTCCTTCTTATAACAGTTGTTATTAGAAGTTGAAAAGACATGTTACTGATTTCATCCATTTTTCTGAATTTGTTCCATCTTAAGTTCATTATTTGTCACGACATCCATTTTCAAATGTACTTAACTTTCTATATCTTACGTAATTTTCCAACTGTCACTGGCATATGTTAGAAATGAGACAATGTTGGAAATGAAATTTTATAATTTAGTTTTAAAACTATATAACTTGAAGTTCTATATTTTATTCAGGCTTTTAAAAGCTGATGTCTGTTGTCTTTCCCTAGGTGGAGGATGGAATTGATTATCCACTCTTGCTGTTAAGCGTAGGGGTGGGAGCTTTAATTTGCATTCCTGGGCCAGATGAGTCGCCCTTATGTTATATCCAAGTTTATTTAGTGCTGTCTTGATATTGTCTTGATAAAGCTGATGTTGCTTTGACAATTTGTAGCATAAATTTCTTTTTTGGTATCTCCAAAGCAGTCAAAATTACTACCCAAATATGTGAACTGCTCCGTTATTTTTATCATTTTCAATCCCAGCATGATATCCATATTACATCCATAAAAACATTTCGCCATTGCAGGTCCTGATAAGAAAGGAGGAGGACTTTATTAGACCAGTTACTGATTACTAAACTGAAGTCACAGCACTCTGGACAGAGCCATATATGCTCAATCCCCCCCAACAAATATAAAAGAGTATGCATACTGATGGTTCCCGTGGCTCACTGATTAAACAGACTCATCACTCTGCCCCTCAGGCATCCAGTTCTACTTGTACGACGGGTAATGCCAAACTGCTTACACCTCTGAATCAAATCCACATCTATTTGAGTGTCCTTGTCTAACAGGCAGTCGTGGAAGAGACCAAAGAACATCCATCTTCAACTCCCCAGCAATCTATGCTGTTGATGTAAAGCCTGTCCGCTCTCTCATTAACGCAAACACCCACATGCCCAGAACAGTACATCCACATAAGCCTCTGGAAGGTAGAAACTACTATAGATGACATCCACTCATACCGAAACCTGCCCTTTTGGATCTTATGAAGCATCAACTAGTGTTTACATCGACAAATTACAGAAACTTACAATACATATTTATATATTGTAAAAAATACAAAACAAATTTTTTAAATGATTGTCACGAGGTCAAGCAGTTCCACATAAAAATGTAATTACTGTTAAGAATTTTAAGTAATACACAATATAATTCATTGACATTACAATTCTTAACTGTGACCTTTGTGCTAAATAAAGTAAGGGGGTCTCTTCTTCGAACACTCCATATCGACCACTTGTCAAACTGTGTGATTTGTATGTGATATGAGCCTAAGAGCAATTGTACACTGTGCAAGTTATGTGCCTACAAGTAGGACAGCACATCCGATTTCTGCGCTGCTTTTATTTACTAGGGTAGCATCCCTAGGGCCTACATCAGTCGCCTCTAACGACTTGCATTGTAGGTCACAGTGGTACTATTCTTTGCTTCCCTTGCGAGCCCAGGTACCACATGGGCGAGGGGGTCTCTGTGCATGAAGACTCGCCTCTAGCTTCAATTGTACGCGGTTCGTGTCTCATGTGAAGCGATCGGGATATGTTTTGAGCGATTCCTGATCTTAGTGTAGGTGAGATCTAGTTCCTAGTTCTATTGGAGAAGGGTGATAAAATGTAGGCCCCATATTCAAGATGAGCACATAAAGTAACCCTTGGCAATTGAAAATCAATAAGAGCTTACTGCAATACCACCACCGAGTCAAAATACATTGAAAGATTTTATTTTTTTTTCCTAAAAATTTTTACCACCTTCAAAGCTACATCGGGAACCTTCGCAGGTGCTACAATGTTTGTGCACTATCACTGAGATCTTACTATGTAAGAAAGATATTGAAAGAAACATGGTTATTCACCGAAGTGCAATGATGATGTTCCAATCAAGCAATCCACCTGTGTGGTGCCGGGGCCCGCAAGGGAAGCAAAAAATAGGACCACTGCGGGCTACAATGCGGGTAAGAGGCGACTGATATGGGATGTAGGGAAGCTACCCTAGTAAATAAAAAGCATAGCAGAAATCAGATGTGCTGGCCTACTTGTAGGAGCACTATTGGCACAACGTACAATTGCTCTTAGGCTCAGACCACATACAAATCACACAAAGTGGTTTACAAGTGGTCGATATGGAGCGTTGGAAGAAGAAGACTATCAATCAATCAAAATGATATTAAGTTTGGTCTAGCAAACACTACCAATTTGACATAAATATATATGGTTACATATTTATTGTAATCTTCCCTTATATCAACATGGTTACATATTTACTGTAATCTTCCCTTATATCAACATGGTTACATATTTATTGTAATCTTCCCTTATATCAACATGGTTATATATTTACTGTAATCTTCCCTTATATCAACATGGTCCTATGAGAGTGAATAAATAATTTGAACATCTAAGATAAAAAATAAGACTGAAAAAAAATACATATTTTGTATGTTATCTTTGCAGAGAACATCTCTAAACAGCTCAAAGGACTGCAAGGACTCGATGAAAAATCTTTGAACAGCTCGAAGGACTGATAGGAATCAATGAAAAATCTTTAAACAGCTTGAAGGACTGCCAGGAATCAAGATAAATGGAAAATGATTAACCTAAGATATGTAGATGACACAGTTTTGTAGGCTGCGAATGAGCAAAGAGTTACAAGAACTAGTAAACCAACTAATCAAGACTAGAGTATGCCTCTGAAGTTGGAGTAAGTCTTGCCTGAATGGATTGGGACACTGGTGATAGGGAAAGAAAGCCTTCACATAAAAATAAGTCAGAGGAGATGGACAAATTACAGTCTGGCAGAGTGTAACATAATGGCAAGAGATATAGGATGTTGGAGGTCCGTTGTAGCCAACCTTCAATGCGGAGACGGCACCTAATCATGATGATGATCTTTATAATGGATCAGCAATCAAAATGTAGATGCTTGTAGGATCAACATTAACAACAAATTCTTGAGTGAGTGTGTAAGACCCAATTGTTGTGTTTTCAAATGCTTCTCGAGCACGGTAACCATTTGCATTAGTGAGACCAATATCAGAAAATGATGTTTTGTACGCAGTGGGTGTACCTTGGTAATTCTTGTTTAACAAACCAATAGCCACTGATCCAGGATTGCTCAGTTTTTTTATCCATACAGAGATGGAGTTTGGCACCTGCAAAAATATACATTTTCATAGAAATTATAATTTAAATCAAGCGCAATAACTGAAAAAAATAGTAGAATCGACATTTGTGAAATCAAACAATAATTAGAAAAAATAAAAGAATCAACATTTATGAAATCACACACACACAAAATGGAGGTATTAAAAGAATCAACTCTGAAGTAATGCAATGTGCAAACTTGCCTTCAATCATGGGCATGCACAGCGGTAGAAGACTAAGATGGCTAAGGCATGTGCGAAGAATGGACAATTGCTGCATATGTTGTTCTGTGAAATTTCGGAGGGGAAAGAGACACCAGGGCAGACCACTGCTCAGATATAGAGATGTCTGCAAGGCCTCAATGAATAACTTTTCTATCGGTTCCAGCAGATGGGAAGGGCTAGCTGATGATGGAGTTATATGGAAAACAACAACCGCAGGGGTTGCAGAATCTTGAAAAGAGACAGGGATGAATTCTCTCTCTCTCTCACAATCCCCACTTAGACCGATGTACCAGACTTTCTCATGACTTCTGCTGTTGCTTTTATGTTGCACTTTCTCATGAATCTCATTAAACTCGTTTTCGGGCCAGGTTTCATTTCTCAGGCCTGCTAGCAGTTGGCAGTCTTGCAGTATGTGCTCTGCCGTCATGTCCGCCTTTTCACAGCGGCACAAGCTAGTTGTTCCAATTTTAAACTTGTTGTACGTGTGGGCCCGGAGTCTGTTATGACCAGTACGGAGGCGGAATATAACAACTTGTTCGCTGCGGGACAGACCATAGTACCCAACTTTTGCGCTGTGTTGAGGGTGATCTTTCGATCACTTTTCTCTATATCGCCATCCGATGGTTGTTTTGGCCTCCTCACAGCTGATCTCGTAATCGGTCTGCGGCAGTCGCCCTCCTGCCTTTGCTAGCCTGTCTGCTTCTTCGTTTCCGCTTATATTGCAGTGTGATGGGATCTACAGGGATGAGTTGAAAGACTAGAGAGACAAGCAAAAACTCAGAAGTTGTCACAGTAAAACACTTGCCAATTGACCGTCTGTAAAGATGAAAAAGGACATCAACATATATATAAAAGAATCAACATACATTAAATTACACACAATAACTGGAAAAATTAACAGGTCCCATTCTAAGACCATGTGGGCTCAATGTATTACATTCCTATGCTTCTTAGTACTTTCTCTTCCCATGTCTTGTAATCTATATGGGTATATGTTGCATGTATTCAAGTTATATATTTACTAGATTTTTATTGTTTCTCTTCCGTTCTATTTCTAGTTTTTATGTGTGTTTTTGTGTTACATTTATTTCGTTATTCGTTTTATTCCCAGATTTTCATTTTTATTTCCAGATTTTCATTAGAAACGTTTGTTTTTGGTCGTCCATTTGTTTTTTAAATTTGTCACTCCTGTTGTTCGTTTGCTTGATAAAGGCCTTGTTGGTCGAAACGTTGCTGTATTTTGTCATTGTTTTTGTAATTTGTAAAACTACAGTACTTTGTGATTACGTGTTTTGCCAATCAAATAGTTTTACTGCAGTCTCATCTGTTTTGTGAATATTCTAAGACCACCTCTTTTACCAACATATCTGTGTATGTTTCTTTCTTTCTGTAATCCTGTTTTGCCTCACAGCATGAAGATACCTAAGGGGGAAAAGCCCATTCTATAAATCTCTTGTGATGCTGTGATGCAACACAGAATTAGAGAAAACAATCAAACTATCAGTGATGTTGAAGAAGATTGTTCTGGCTCAGGATGGATAGGTATTGTAAATGCTTAGTGAGTTTATGTTTTAAGATCTGAACTTGGGATGGATGTCTCACGCTGTTTTTCAGTGTGCAGAAAATTACTTATATTGAGCTGCCCTTTTTGTACAGGGTGTTCAAGATAATTGCAGCCCCATTGACAATTCGAATGTTGCCAGGTACAAATTGTAAAAAAGTAAAGGAACCCTTTCATACCTCGTGGTATATAGGTCAATACAGTGTTAGGCCTGTATTTTCTTGACTGTCGGCACACATTGGGTGATGTGGTCAGCATCACGCCGGCCGACTTTACTTTCCCAGAGCATGTCTGGTACCCAGTTGAGGCTGGGTCGACCTGAGAGCCGTTGTGGTCGGGAAAATTCCACGCGCATTGCGGGAGCTGAACCCAGACCACCAGCCTTGTGAAGCGAGTTCACTAACAACTACGCTACAGCAGCTTAGGTACAAATTGAGTTGTGTTTATTTACTATTTAAACCGGTTCTGACTAGCTCGTCCTACGTCACATTTGTTCATCGCCCCTTCCCGCACTACAATTACACACCGTCACACAACCTTGACCTATACTACGTCATAACTGAACCTTCTCATTTCCATACATATATGCCAGATTCGCTCCATTCATGGGCTGCTTTTAAGTTGAACACCCTGTATTTCTGCAAAATCTTTAGTTCATTTGTGGTTATTCAGACATTGGAACTTTGCATTACCACAAACAGATTAGTGGTCAATGGGATTTACCAAAACAGATTAGTGGTCAATGGGTTTTACCACAAACAGTGTAGTGGTCAGTGGGTCTTATCACAAACAGTTTAGTGGTCAAGGGGTCTTATCATAAACAGGTTAGTGGTCAATGGGGCTTACCACAAACTGATTAGTAGTCAATGGGTCTTACCACAAACAGATTAGTAGTCTTAATTCGAATAGTACAGTGACCAATGTTTTTTATCTCAAAGCAGTCCAGTGGACAACCGTATTACCTTAAACAGTTTAATGGTCAATGGGTCTTACCTCAAACAATCTGATGGCCTGATTGCCCAGTGGGTCTTGATTGATGGCAATGATATTTTTGTTTTGAAGCAATGCTTTGGTTTGTGGATCAACATTACGAAGGTCCACTGACATGATGAGGGGTGCAGCAAGCAAAGCCCACATACCAAATTGGGCTTTCTGCTGGAAGTAACTAAGACCAAAGTCCCCAACCACCAACTAAAGTTGAAATATATTATTAATAAATATATATATTTATTTAGATAAGTATCAAGAAGAGACTGGTTTAGAAGGCAAAAGAACCCAGAAAAAAATGGGTACAACATTAGTACTGAGCTTCATAAAAAAACATCAAATTAAATGGTTCGGACACATAAACAGACCTTCTTCTTCTTTGCGTTCGTTCTTTACGACCAATTTTAATCACTCTTTGTGATATGTTTGATCTTTGCCAAGAACGTGTATACGTTGCACATTGGTTTAGTAGGCCCTAAACGCATAGACTTCTACATGATTAGGACATGTGCATCCGATTTCAGCCAAACCTTCTTAGTCGCCCATTACGACATGTGTGACAGGTAACAGTGGTTCTATTCTTTACACCCCAAATTTGGGCTCCGGTAACCACTCGGGTAACCAAAAGACCTCAAAGAGCAATGCTGCTCCAATACAGTAGATAGAAAGTAAAATGTCGTCCATGCAAAAGGTGGACCTCAGATAAATTATAAAACATTGTTTATAAAGCGCACACAAATGCCAGTTCTATAAATCTCTTCATACCCTGACACTGAGAGGCAAAACAGGATTAGAGAAGAGACAGAAAGAAAGAATTAATTTCCTATCTGGTAGATATTTTAAAATGCTACTGGTATCTCCACTAAAGCAAAGTTCAAAATCTCTCTCTCTTTAGCCTGTTACGCCCTTGGCGTTTAGGCAGCAACAAACATACACCATTCTTCGCTATTCATGGCCTTCCTCTGTATTGTGTTCCAGCTATGATTCATTTCCTTCAGTTCTTGCTCTATCGTTTTCCTCCAGGTCGTCTTGGGTCTTCCACGCTTTCGCCTACCCTCTGGAGTCCATCTCAGTGCAGTTTTCGTGATATTAAAATATTAAGCTCAAATTAGAGGTCTCTGTGGTCTAGAGGTTAGGTGCTAGTCTCTCCTGCCAAAAGTACCAGGTTCGCTCCCTCGTGGTGTCATCTGGATATTTTCCCAGAGATCCCTGATCTCAGTATAGATGAGATTGAGTTCCTAGACCTATCGGAGATGACAATACACGTTGGTCAGGTGTTCAACTTGAGCATGTAAAAGAACCCTTGGCAGTTCAAAATCAAGAAGAGCTGCTGCCAGAACAAAATTCATTAGAAAAGATTACAAATAAAATTCTTACAAAAATATCTTCACCACCTTCAAAATTACATCGGGGACCTTCGCTGGTGCTACAGAGTTCGTGCACTGCAGCTGAGATCCTCCTGTGTAAGAAAGAGATCGAGGCACACATGATTACTCCTGAATTGTAATGATGATGGACCTATCAATCAATCAGCTCAAATGTAAAATCTGATGTAAACTCTGAATAGTGACCATGTTAAATACAAATAAGATTCATGCCTATGTCAACAAATGTCTTTGGCAGATTCTCAGACTGAAATGGTATGGCAGAATGGCAAACACAGATTTGTGGACAAGAACAGGACAGGAACCCATGATGACACAGGTCAGGAGGATAAAATAGTGATGGGCCAGGCATACCCAGCGGAAAACACAGCAGAGTTTCAATCAGGACTTAAGTGGAACCAGCAGAGGAAACGGAAAAATTGACATCTTAAACAGAACTGGAGACACAGTTTTCTTGAGGAACTAAAGGTTACTGGACTTTCCTGGGAACCCACAAAGAAAACAGAGACCAGGAGAAGAGGAGAACAACTGTTGAGGTCCTATACTCCAGGAGGAATGGAGAGGAATAATAAATATAGATGGAGAATAAGGCCGAAGCCACACAAAAAAGGGTCTAAAGCAAAAGGATTGACTTTACTGCGTCAGGTTTTTATCCTACATAGCTAGGTTCCTCTCTGCAGAGATGGCACGCCACCTGCTGAGAGTACAGCATCAAGAATGAACTCTGTAGCTCCTGCAACAAACACTCGTGAACAGAACAGCGTGGACTGGATTCAAACCCATGACCTTCCAAACGCAAGGCACAGGTTTAACCACTTATCTACAGAGATTCATAAGAGAGGAATATGTAAGATCAATCAATCAAGTGTCATGCCGGTTGGCATAGGCGATCATGTTTCTACCCATCTGTCTGTCTCTGATTAAAGCGGAAGAATTGAATTCATTGCACCGGGTTTTACCCCATATGGGTCGGTCCCTCTCCGCAGAAATGGCATGCCACCTGCTGAGAGTATTGCATGAACTCAGCAGCTCCGGCAGCAATCCTAGGGGTCTCTTTTAAAAAACTGCACTCGTGAACAGTATGGTGCAGACTGGGTTTGAACCCACGACCTTTGACTCGCAAGGCAAAGGGCTTAACTACTTAGTCACAGAGACCCCCTCTGGTACAATCCATAAATTCCATCACCGAACCATTGCCGAATAACGATTTCAAGTCGCCCTGAATTTTTTCCCTTTGTCTCCCTCTATCTCTCTTCCCCTGCATTTTGCCTGTTGTAACCAAATGTTCTAAACTGCCCCATCTAATTATATGTCAGAAAAAAATTGACTGTCTGCCTCTTATTCGATTGATTAGATTTCGATATGAATCTGTCTCCGACAAGAACTCTTCTTTAGTCTTTCTAGCTGTCCATGGAACCTTCAAGATTATTCTGAGAAATCACATTTCTGTGGCTTCCAATGTTCTTATCATGTGTCTGTTCATTGTCCATGACTAACTGCCATATAAAAATATTGGCGCTATATAGCATTGGATTAAATAAGTAAAATAGTAAAATAAATGGAACTGATAAGAAAACAAAGATCAGAATACTAAGAGCATGCATATTCCCAGTGGTAACGTATGGGTGTGAAACATGGACATTTAATAGAGCAGTGAAAAACATATATGTGCTTTTGAATATAAGTGCTACAAAAGTGTCCTTCGTATATCTTGGACAGAAAAGAGAACAAATAGATCTATCCAGAAAGAACTCAAAATCAAAGAAAATTGGCGGATGCTTCAAATAAGAAAGAGAAAATTGAGATATTTTGGACATATAAAAAGACATGAAGGGCTGAGAAGACCATCATGAAGAAGGCAGACTGACAAAGAGAAGAAGAGGAAGACCATGGAGAAGATGGATTCAGGATGTAACTGATGGTTTGAACATGACGGCTGCAGAAGCAGGACATCTGGTCTATGAGAGAGAGAAATTCGGAGGACTGTTGGGGTGGCAAAGTTCTGCTCAGGACAAGCTATTTGATGATGACGATGAGTAAAATAAATTCTCTAACGTCTGATTACTTACTTCATCTGGGTCATTCCAAGTACCGGGCCTAGCATAGTAACTGAAGTTCCCAACATAGTAAAATAAAGTCTCTAACGTCTGATTACTTACTTCATCTGGGTCATTCCAAGTACCGGGCCTAGCATAGTAACTGAAGTTCCCAACATAGTAAAATAAAGTCTCTAACGTCTGATTACTTACTTCATCTGGGTCATTCCAAGCACCGGGCCTAGCATAGTAACTGAAGTTCCCAACATAGTAAAATAAAGTCTCTAACGTCTGATTACTTACTTCATCTGGGTCATTCCAAGCACCGGGCCTAGCATAGTAACTGAAGTTCCCAACATTTTCTCCGGAAAAGTCAATCACTGAAAGTACACTATCCCATGAATCTTGAATGTCATCATAATTTCTCCACAAGTTGCATGTGTTGGAGATCAATTCATAGCTGGACTAAAATAAATTGTACAAGAATAGTTACAGTAAAAAAAAATAACTTTTTTATCAAACATAACTGAATTATGATTTTATTTGTTTTGTCGCATTTATGTTGGATTTTGTTAGTTATTCTTCCATTTGCTGAAAAATTGCTTCCCAGTTTTTCTTCTTCTCTTCCACAATTTACTTATTTTTTGAAGTGTTGGTGAGGGAAATGAAGTGATCTTGTGTGTGAATGTTCTAATGCACTTTGTAAGTTGTTATTCATTTTCTTAAGGCTGTTCTTGATGCCATTGCTCCATCTTTTGCGTGGTCTTCATCTTGCTCTGTACTCATTATATCTTTTCTGTGTGGGTGTCTGTGGTAGACGATACCAGGGCATTCTTGTCAGGTGTTCCAACCATTTAATCTGTTGTTCTTTTATGAATTGCATGACTGGTTTTACATCTAGTCTTCATCTGATTTCTTATTTTGTTTCTTATTGTCACTCCTGCAGCTCTTTTAATGCACCTCATCTCCGTAGTTATGCATGGCTTTCCGCTCATTAACTGCTGTTATTGTCATTAACTTGTTTTAATTGCTCTATGCTGATAGAGATATTGGTAGTGCTTTCCTCTTTAGCAATTGTCCTTACATTGGATTTGTCTATGTCTCTTTAGCAATTGTCCTTACATTGGATTTGTCTATGTTTCTCTTCTTCGAACACTCAATAGGGACTCGTTAACCACTCTTTGTGATTTGTATGAGATCTGAGCCTAAGAGCAATTGTATATTGTGCCAGTTATGCGCCTACAAGTAGGCCAGCACATCCGATCTCTGCTACACTTTTTATTTACTAGGGTAGCTGCCCTAGGCCCCTACCTCAGTTGCATCTTGTAGGTTGCAGTGTTGCTATTTTTTGCTCCCATTGCGAGCCCCGGCATATCTATGATGATTTTTATGGTACAGCCATCACATGATAACAATTTCTTACCATGATTCATTGATTGCACTTTGCACCATCATCATTGCACTTTGGCGAGTAACCATGTGTGCTCTGGTCTCTTTCTTACACAGGAAGATCTCAGCTGCAGTACACAAACTCTGTAGCACCGGTGAGGGTCTCAGATGTAATGTTGAAGATGCTGAAGAAATTTTTGTAAAAATTTTATTTTTAATCTTTTCTCATGAATTTTGTCCTGGCAGTGGCTTTCCAGCCTGCTCCTCTAGATTTTGAACTGCCAAGGGTTCTTTTACATGCCCAAATTGAACATGAGACCTACATTGTATCATCCGTCTCCAATAAGACTAGGAACTCGATCTAACCTACACCGAGATCGGGGATCTCTGGACAAATATCCAGATGGTTACATGTGAGGGAGCGAACTTTGTACCTTTGGCATGAGAGATCAGCACCTAACTTCTACACCTCAGTGACCCCTAACTTCTAACCAATAATAGCAAAAGTTATTAAGGTACATATCATAAGCTTTAACATACCACAGGTAGATGCTCAGCCCACTCATAAAGTGGCCATTCACAGGAAAAGACCATTGGATGTCCAGTTTTGTTCAAAAAGAACTGCATTATAGGATAACCTGAAATATATAATTCAATTAGAAAAATTAAAGTGCAATGTAGAGATTGATAGATTGGCAAAGGAAGGGGAAAAATTACCTCAGTTCGAGGCAACATTGAGACCGGTTGAAGATTGGTTGGTTATTGGTTACTAAACTGACGTCATTGCACTCCGGGCAGACCCATAGGTGCTCAGTCTCCCCAACAGATATCGAAGAGTATGCATATTGATGGTTCCTGTGGCTCGCTGATTAAACACACCTCTCATTCTGCCTCTCAGGCATCCAGTTCGACTTGAACAACGGGTAACTCCAAACTGCCTAAATCACTTGATCGATTCAACATCGATTTTAGTGTCCTCATCAAACAGACAGTCGCAAAGAGACCGAAGAATATCCCCTTATCCATCTTCAACTCCCCAACAATTGATGCTGTTGATGCAAGCCTAACTGCTCTCTCATTACTGTAAACACCCGTATGCCCAGGACAGTATATCCACATAAGCCGCTGGAGGTTAGAAACTTCTATAGACGACATCCACTCATACCGAAACCTGCCCTTCTGGATCTTATGAAGCATCGACTGAGAGTCAGATATAACAACTGCCCCAGTAAATGAAGTCCCAGAAATCCAATGGAGGGCAGCAGTAACGGCCTCAACCTCCATCCTCATACTAGAAGTAGTTGTCCTGTATGCTCCACTCGGTTGAAGATAAAAAGGGGATCTGGCCAGGCCATTGAGTCATTTGTATGTGCCGATTCCTCCCCGCCAATAATGGCTGACACATTACGTTTCTGATGACATCTTTTTTTGAGTTTGTTCTCTAGACAGTTGCAGTTCCCTGCTGATGAGATCTGTTTTCCCAGGTTTGTCTGGAGTCGTTCTACTCTAGGTGACTTCAGCTTTCTGTCGCTAGGCTCACCAACCCAGGCTTTTATGTATGGTGTGCTCCCTGGAGACTATGGTTTAATCCCATTTACTTGGAGGAAAGTGTCATAGAAGTATAAGACAAGAAAAAAAGATGTTCTAAAGGGTGAGAAAGGACGACTGCTATTTGCCCCATAAGTGTGGGCGGGAGGGGGTTAGTTGCAGCCAGAGCATTTACCACTCGCGGTGGGTTCTGCACTGTTACCTTATGAGGGCCCATCCTGCTCCCGCCCTTTAATCTGGCCTTTCACCTTCAGTCTGTTTGGCTAGGTTAGACCTGCCAGGAGTTAGACTTCGGCCGACATAGCCTGAAGGATCCTAAAGGCACACAAACCCTCCAACCATGATAAGGTAGGCTAATGTGGAGGGACCTTCAGTCCGTTTGACTTAGCTAGACCTGCCAGGAGTTCTTCTTCCTCTTCTGCATTCTCACTAGATTGGGATTTCGGATTCTCTAATAAAGGCAGCCGTCTGCCTCAGATTATCATCCATGCCACACAGTTTGTCTTGGACGCTAGTGTAAGTGGGCCATGCCTTTCTTCTCTAGTCTGCATACTGGGAACAGTTCTGTAGGATATAATTCCTATGATTTCTGCTTCCCCATTTGTGCCGACCTCTTCCCGCAGTATGTTTTGGCCATTCTCGTGATGGTAGGTCTGACATTCTTACTGCATGACTAAATCTCCGAGGCAGATTGGCGACCGTAGAATCCGTTATCGAATTCTTCATTGTGAGAGGTCGTTGCACCATGTTATGCGCCTTACGGCCTTGATGCATCCGTTTTCTGCAAGCATTTGTTTCGGGTTAGCATTCCTAGCGGACACATGCATCCAATTTCAGCAAAACCTCCTTAGTCGCCTCTTACGACATGCGTGGCAGGTAACAGTGGTTCTATTCTTTACACCCAATTTGGGCCCCGTAGCCACTCGGCGCCGAAGTGTTCTGTTGTTTGTTAGAAGAGTGTTATGTCCTGTTATGAGACAAAGTACAACAACGTTACCCACTTTGTATTTCAATCATTTGTCTTTAAAACACTAACTACATTTCAAACAGCAAACATGAACAAAAAACCTATCTTTACTGTCTGTGTTACCACTTTCAAGGGCAGTGTAGGACAAGGGAGGACATGTGCCTGAAGAATGTAATGGTTGCAAGGCTGGTGCTGTCACCATGAAACTGTTCAGGTTATGACTTTTTGCTTCATACCCTCAAGAAAAAAAACTTCTTGGCCTTGCAGGATTGAACCCGAACTCCGAATGACCTATCTGGGAAGTGTCGTCAACATTCAAGGTGGCACAGATGAAGACGTTAGGGTTAGAATACAAAAGGCAAGATCAGCATTTGCCACTCTGAAGAACATATGGAGTTCAAGAATGATCTGAAATAAAACTAAGATAATGATATTTAACTCAAATGTCAAGTCTGTCCTTCTGTATGGAGCAGAGACATGGAGAACGACTAAGGTGAACACCAAAAAGCTGCAGACATTCATCAATAGATGCCTACGCAGGATACTCCATTTGAGATGGTATGACAAGACCACAAACAGAGAACTGTGGGAAAGGGCAGGACAACGGCAGGTGGAACAGGAGATAATGAGCAGAAGGTGGCGATGGATAGGACACACACTGAGGAAACCCCTGACAGCATCGCGAGACAGGCTCTCCGATGGAACCCTCAGGGCAATAGAAGTAAGGGAAGACCCAGAAACACCTGGAGACAGGAGTTAGAGATGGAACGCAAAAAAATGGGGAGAGAGTGGCAAGATCTGGAAAAGATGGCCTTGGATAGGCGGGCTTGGAAGGCCTTGGTTGCGGACCTATGCTTCCCTAGGGGCGAAGGGTGAAAAGAAGACTCCCGAATGACCATACTCTAATCCATTCAACCAGACACTCCTCTCAATAACAAATATAAATAAATCAAAATCTGAGTAAAACCAAAACTCTGTCAAACTTCACTGTCCTAAGACATCATCTGTATGACAGAACTTACCATAACGCATATCATTAGCATCTGAGTTACATCCATCAAACTTCAGCATATCAATATCCCATTCAGCAAAGGTGTTAGCATCCGATTCCAAGTAGTACTCACTTCCAGGATAACCTGCGCAAGTTTTTGTACCAAAGTCCTCATAGATTCCAAGTTTGAGCCCCTTTGAATGAACCTACAGAAAGTGAACAAAATATGTGTAGGTTCCAGTAGTGGCTCGTGCTTATTTTTGTTGGTGGGGCCAGACAAAACTTTTCGGAAAAATCATGGTTTTGTGTAAGGTTATATTTTAATTTATAAAGTAAAAAGTACAGGTTACACTTTATTTTTGGTTGTTCCGCGCCTCAATAGCCCTTAATGACGAGCCGCCACTGGTAGGTTCTATCCAGTGGCGGCTGGTGATCATTTTTCTTGGTGGGGCCAGACATTTTTTTCCGGATGAATCATGGTTTTTGGTTCCTATATTTTAATTTATAAAATAATAAATACATGTTATACATTATTTTTGGTGGGGCCCGGCCCCACTGGCCCTTACTGACGAGCCGCCACTGGTTCTATCTATCTATTCTCTAATCCTGTTTTGCCTTTCTGCGTCAGTTCAAAAAAAGAGACACCTGGAGCGAGCCACCCCATGCGCTCTGTACAAGGTGGAATTTAGTGTGTTGGATATTCTGTTGATCCATCGTTTCCATGGTGGTCCTCTGGGTCTGTTGCCATTGTATCTGAGTGTTGGTGCTCTTTGTGGTAGCTTTGATACGTGTCCGAACCATTTGACCTGTTGTTTCTTTATATATTGTAGCACCAGCAAGGATTCCACTCTTCTTCTGATTTCATAGTTTCTGATCTTATCTTTTCTTGTAACATTTAGAATTTGCCGTAAACACTTCTTCTCTATCGTTTGTATTCTTCTTTTCTCTGCAGTAGACTGGAAGACTGGAAGACAAACACTGGATATGATTATGGAAAAGACTCCTCAAAGACCTAAGCAGAACAGACCAGGTCATTATATTTCGACTACGCACAGGACACTGCAGACTCAACAAACACTTATATAGACTAGGAATAAGTCAAACAGCTCTCTGCAAGTGTCAGCAGGCGGAACAGACACCAGAGCATATCCTGCAAGACTGTCCTCTCCTGGGTGAGCTGAGAAGCAACATGTGGCCACACCCAGTCGACCTGAAAACTAAGCTTCGGGGAAATCTAACAGACCTGAAGCTGACTGCCCAGTTTGTGGTCCCCAGTAAATTAAGTGCATGACCAGAGATCGCTGAAGAAGAAGTATTCTTCTTTTCTCATTTGTTGTCAGTGTCCATGTCTGACACTGATAGCATGGAGTTGGTAACATTGCTCTCTCTTATTGTCCATCGTTACATGTTTGTTTTTCAGTATTGGTGACATTTGTCCAATAATTTGGTTTGCCTTATTACATCTGTGTTGTATTTCTGCTGTAATTCTTCCATTGGATGAGATCATGCTGTAGGTTCTAACACCTAGAAAAATACATGAGTCAGCTCTGACGCCCCCTATGACCAATCATATCTGATACCATGCTACAATTATCGGTTATATGAGGACTATCATTATAGCACTCCGGACACGTCCATAGGTGCTCCAAAATCCAGCAGCGTCCAGCGGCCCGACACGCCAGTTCGATTAATCAATCTCTTTGCATTTTTGGTATGTCGTTCCTTTCGAACCGCACCAATATTGACACCCATCTCTCTCAATCTGGTCAGCAAGTGGGATTCACAATCCTGAAACTCTTTGCTCTGAAAGACTCCCTCAGTGCTTTTAGGGTGTCCTTTCGGTCCATGGCAGCTCTCTCTGATATTGTATATTGTAGCAATGCCAGCCAATCTATCAGCTCATTCATTACCACTGACTCCTGCGTGCCCAGGGACAAAAATGAAGGTGATTTCTCTGATCATTGTCTGTACCAGCACCTCCACCCAGTTTCGTCTCATCATTCCTGATTCAACTTTACGAATCATGCTCATGAGGTCACTTAGTATGAAAACGAGAGTAATTGTGAGATGCCAACTAGTTCACCGCCTCCGTAACCGCCCGAACCTCCATTGTCAAGCTACCTGTGGTTGTTGCGTAGGCCCCACTGGCCTCTCTTATTATTTTTCCTCCTGAGCGTGCTGAAAAGCCCACGCACAGCGTTGTTGGCGAATGACTGAACCATCGTGTAAATAACCACATCTGTATCATTGATGGTGGCATCTTATATTAATTGCATCTACTGCCTTCGTACATAACCGGTCTTGATCTAATGTATCATGTGCATAGAGTTGCTGAGCATGCATGCACGAATGAATGTTTATGTTTGTATAAATTTGTACAAACAACAACAACAGTTGATAAGAACAAATGCAAAAAACAACAACAACGAAGCGACAAAACTAAAGAGAATCTATATCTAGCATCTCTGTGTATTTCTAATCGTCAAAAGGCGAAGAATTGACTTCATTGCACCAGGTTTCCCCATATGGCTTCATCTCTGTTGGCAAAAATAGCATGCCATCTGCCGAGAGCATTACACAAAGCACAAACTCCGTAGCTCCTGCAACAATCCTCTGGATCTCATGAAAAAATTGCACATGTGCCTCTACCCGGATTTAAACCCACAACCTTCAGTACAACAGGCAAACAATTTCACCAATTCATCACTGAGACACCATGTGCATTACTATAGGTACTCTGTCAAATTCAACAAAGTAGCTGCAAATTTTAGATTGCTTACACAATATCTCCGACAATGATTCCTAACTTTACCTCAACTCAGAATGAATGTTCAGAATAAAACCTAGAAGACCACATGAATAGATTAAACCAAGCTTGTAATAATCATCTCCCCAAGAGGCCTCTTGTAGTGGTGGGGAGCTTGTGTACATCCATGATCCAGAAAGCTATGCTGTGAAGAGCTTTGTTCCTGGAAGGAATGCCCATGTCAGACTGGTAGAAGGATAGAGAGCAGACAAAATGTGACCTTCTTGTCTTCCAGGTTGGGCAAGAGGTTAACAACCCATTCATGAAAAATATATTGCGTTATGAAATAAAGCAAAAGATATCTTTGTTGCATCAGATGAAAGGTCAATTAGGCAACTGGTTTTATGAAAGAGGGAGCTCAAACCCAAAAGAATATCCCCCTCCAGACGACTAACCTATCGCCCAAATCCATATCTGTTATCGGATGTTGGAATGTTAGAACCTTATATCAGAGAAAGCTAAAAATGTGCTGTCGTAGGCAATCATGTCTCTCCACAAATCTCTCTATCTCTGGTGCAGTTAATCAGTTCTGACATGAATTTTTTGTCTAACCACAATATCAGACAATCCAACACCTTCTCCCTCTGTCTTCCATGATCTCTCCTTCCCTAAATTTTACCTGTTGTCACCAAATGTTCTAAACCTCCTCTTCGCATTATATGCCCGAAGAACCTTGATTGTCTGATTCTTATGGTAAGGTTCTTAACAATTGATAATGCTGCCTGCCAAGCATGTTCGTAGCGCGTTGGACTGCGGGTGACTAGCCCTCTGTGAGTGTGGGTTCAATTCCACAGGCTGGCAGAAAAGCCACAGGTACCCCAGATTCACGGTGTTCGTGGCACCGAACTGAAGGGTTACGATGTCCATGGCACTGAGCTGAAGAGCTGAAAGCTCAAGAGCTTCTGGATCTGGAAAAAAAAACATTGATAAAACTAGATTGATAAAACTAGAAAAAAAAGATTAATATAATTACATAGTTAGCCAGAGCTCTGATGCCACTTGGAAATCTAACAGGATCTGGCACCAGTTTTCCATTACTGTCTCTTTCTTTAGCAGGCCAGCAATCATCTATGTTTATATACTGATAACCGGCATCCTTGTATCCTTCAGATACCATCATATCTGCCATCGTCATGAAGAGTTTCTCACTACAGAAGTATAACATCATTATTTATTATATAGATACCTACAGCAGAAGTAATCAAGCTTTACAAGCTAACAGTTACATTGTTTTTTCAAGTTAAGTAGTAAATGTTTAGTAACATTATAAGCAGTTAACCAAATTAGTGTCAAACATGGCCAATAACAGCAGTTAATGAGTGGAAAATCGTAACGACAGAGATGAGCTGCAGGTGTGACAATAAGAGACAAAATTAGAAATGAAGAAATCAGAGGAAGACTGGATGTGATGTGAAACCAGTAATGCAATTCATAAAAGAACAACAGATTTAATGGTTTGGACACCTGACAAGAATGCCCTGGTATCGCCTACCACAGAGAGAGCCACATAGAAAAAGTATAACGAGTAAAAAGCAAGAGAAAGACCATGCAAAAGATGGAGCAATGGCATCAAGAACAGCCTTACGAAAATGAATATCAGCTTACAAAGTGCCTTAAAACAAACACACACAAGATCACTACACCCCCAACACTTCTATAAAGAAGTAAATAGTGGAAGAGAAGAAGAACCACCAAATTGATGGTGAAACACGTAAAAAACAAAATACTGTAGTTTTACAAAGTAAAAAAACAATATACAGAGATGTTTCAACCATAGAGCCTTTATGAAGAACTTGTCTTTGTCTTCTGTAATGTTACGAGAGTTGGTGTGTAGACGCATATGACATTTATGAGTCCATTTTTTACACAGAGTAAATGAGACCATTAAAAGTTCTGATACAGCTACTGTTGTGTGAATAGATTTAGCAAGGTTATTGTGCACAGCAAAGCCGACTTCATATAGTCTACGTTGATTCTGTCTAAGCACTGCCAGAAGAACATATAGTTCTTTTCTTTCACTGACTCGCAAACTGGGAGCTGATGTCATGTACGGTAGCTATATCTACATTCAGTCTCTTAAGTTTTCTGTCAATGACAGCAGATTTTCTTATGTGTTTTTTTTGTTGAGGGGTCTAGGTTGACAAGTCCAGAACACATGCCAAATCTAAAAGGTTTATTTTACTTGTTTCTAGGTACAAAGTGTTCCATTCACTTTCTGACTTTTGGGTCCATCACTATAAGATGGAATGGAATATACACATAATCATCAACTGCCTTAGAGTCCCTACAGATTTGTGGTCAATGTTCACTCCTCTAGCTTCTGGACAACTGTGCTGACCCACAAGATAGTGGAAATTCTCTATCAGGATTTACTACCCTAGCCATTAGTTTTCCAGAGCTCCACCTCCAAAAGGCAGTGAATTTAACAGTTGCAGATGGTATCTTCTAGTGTTATACGGTAGCAAATGAAACATCTGATCGCACTGTATTTTAATACATTATTCTAATGAAAGTTTTTGGTCAACATATTAAATGGTCTAATTTTCTCAACAACAAAAACAAACAGATGACTCACCTAATGCAATTGTCAGGATCATTGACACAATCCACGTTACAACGAAATCGTTCCCAAGATAACCAACCCATAGGTGGAGTCAAAGCCAAGCCATTATTCAAAGCATGCGTCACATGACAAACCAATAGAAGCAAATACAGCTGA
The DNA here is from genome assembly GCA_020796225.1 of Arion vulgaris. NCBI lineage: Eukaryota > Metazoa > Mollusca > Gastropoda > Stylommatophora > Arionidae > Arion > Arion vulgaris. Next base: position 13,514,534 of record CM036776.1, on the reverse strand, counting down.
AGAATCATTATCTGAAAACAGAAAATGTTTATCATATTAAGAATGTATAACATTGTTAAGAGTAAAGCAACATTTAATTTTAATAACGTTATTGTTACAATGTGTGACCAGAAGCACTTGATTATGTCAAACTGTATACCGTTAGCTTTAGACTTAGTTCGTCACCAAATATTAATTATCTTAAAATTTGCATAATTTAATAACGTCCATCAAAGTCAAAGACATAATTAAACCTACGTCGACATTTTATTTCGAAGCTGTAAATCTTATGAAACTATTCTATATCCGTGTAGCTAATCATGTTATGTTTATGAATCCTTCTTGGTCAACTACAGAATACATTACATCAATATAAAATTATTATTTGCAACATTATAAACCTGCAAAGTAGTAAGTAACTTTAAGTAAGAACTTCTTGCTTGGGCGGGCTAGTTGTTACCCGGTCGGTAGTTAGAACAAACGGACCAACTTCAGTAATAGTAATATCGAAATATGATATATATATGTCAGAAATGACTCAGATTAAAGTCAGCTTTACTTTAAAATTGTATGCAACAGCTGGTCCTGTCTTAAGTCGTGTAAAGTAGCCAAATACTGCACTGATTTAGGTCAGACATCAGATTATAAATTGAAAACAGAATATCACGTGATATGGCGTACAATATGGTCTCCTATTCCGGCTCGATGAAGTTTTGTAGTCTGTAGAATTTAATCCGATGTAAATATCTTCACTCGTGTATTGCCGGGACTCGCAATGGGAGCAAAGAATAGTAACATTGTGACCTACAAGGCATGTCATTAGAGGCGACTAAGGAGGGTATGATGTAGGGCTAGCTACCTCATCTGTAAAAATATGCGCCAGAAAAACGTCAGATACCAGTCGAAAAAGAGCTAAGGAAGAGGCGATGGATAGGACACACATTGACTTGAGAAGGCCAACTTGAAGCTTTTCGAGATATGCACTGTTTTAGAACCCCCTGGAAAGAGAAGTAGGGGAATGCCAAGAAATACCTACAGAAGAGAGCTAGAGACTGATATTAAAATGCTAGGTAAAACATGGTATTGGTTACTGGTTACTAAACTGACGTCATTGCATTCCGGGCAAACCCATAGGTGTTCAGTCTCCCCCAACAGATATCGAAGAGTGTGCATACTGATGATTCCTGTGGCTCACTGATTAAACACACCTCTCACTCTGCCTCTCTCAGGCACCCAGTTCGACTTGTACAACGGATAACTCCACACTGCCTAAATCGCTTGATCGATTCAACATCGATGTTAGTGTCCTCATCCAACAAACAGTCGCGAAGATACCGAAAACGTCCCCTTTATCCATCTTCAACTCCCCAGCAATCGATGCTGTTGATGCAAGCCTGTCCGCTCTCTCATTACCGTAAACACCCGCATGCCCAGGACAGTATATCCACGTAAGCCGCTTGAGGTTAGAAACTTCTATAGGCGATATCCACTCATACCGAAACCTGCCCTTCTGGATCTTGTAAAGCATCGCTGAGAGTCAGATACAACAACGACCGCAGTAAATGAAGCCACAGAGAGCTAATGGAGGACAGCAGTAACGGCCTCAACCTCCATCATCATACTAGAAGTAGTTGTCATGTGTAAAATATAGAAAGAATTGGACGGGATGGCAAGAGAGAGGAAGAGATGGAAGAAGTTTGTTGAAGACCTGTGCTCCGTTGGGAGTTGAAAGAGAGAGGAAGAGCTGGAAAAAGTTTGTTGAAGACCTGTGCTCCGTTGGGAGTTGAAAGAGAGAGGAAGAGCTGGAAGAAGTTTGTTGAAGACCTGTGCTCCGTTGGGAGTTGAAAGAGAGAGGAAGAGCTGGGAGAAGTTTATTGAAGACCTGTGCTCTGCTGAGAGTTGAAAGAATTGGAAGGGATGGCAAGAGAGAGGAAGAGCTGGAAGAAGTTTGTTGAAGACCTGTGCTCCGTTGGGAGTTGAAAGGTGAAGAAGAAGAAATATCTTCACTTAAAACTTCGTAGAGATTTGATTATTCCTCATTGTAAGATTGATTGATAGGACGATCATCATTGCACTTCGGTGTGCAACCATGCGTGCTCAAATCTCTTTCTTACACAGGAAGATCTCAGCGGCAGTGAATGAATGTGAAATGTGATGCCTACGAAAAGTTACCAACAATGCCAGAAAATACAGTCACCAACATCAGCATAAGAAAGAAAGTTAGGACAGAATCTCGCTCGAATTACATTGAGAAACAAAGACTTTAGAATAATGCAACCAAATTTCCCCGTGCAAAGAGTTCTACAACAGAAAATCAAGAAAGAAGGCGAGAGGAAGACCACGAAAAAGATGGTTTGATGGCATTGCAGAATAATATCAGAAAGCAAAAATAACTATCACCCAAGCCGCTAGAGCAGTGTAAGATAAAAACAGAAAACCACGTCACTGAGCAACAACCCGCCCGTTAGTTGCTAATGACGTATATATACGTTTTTCTCATTCACTTCTAAAGACGCATTAACACGTCTGTTATTATATCTCCTCTTTGGGCTAAAGACGTGTTAACACGTTATACATTGCTACTGTCACTGCTATAGGCGTACATTCACGTTTGTGACCTAGAAACAAAGAGTAGCTATTTTTAGCTCAGCCTTCAGAAAGTATGTGTGCAGCCCGAAAAGAACGACATATCAAATATGCAAAGAGATTGATTAATCAACATTGAACCGGCGTGTTGTGCCACTGGACGCTGCTGGATTTGTTGAGGCGAAGATCGGAGCACCTATCAGTGGCGGCTCGTCATTAAGGGCCAGTGGAGCCGTGCCCCACCAAAAATAAGGTGGACTCAATTCTCGTTAAAGTATATCTGCTTATGTCGTCCTGTCTCGAGTACTTGAGAACATAATTCGAATTTTCTAACTGATTGCTTTAGTAACCTAGTAATCTGTTTAATTGGTCGTGTGTAAGTCGGATCTAAGAGGCGTGACACAGCCAGGCAATCGAACAAAACAACACGTACTTACCGCTATCTATGTTTTATCATTGAACACCGGGTACATCACGAGATTAGTTTCTAGCCTGCAGCACGATCTAATCGTTATGGTAAGGACAAAACAGAGATAAACCTATGATACCGTGGACCCCAATATAACAATATAGATCTGAACAGATAGTACAAATAATAATAATAATACAGAACATTAGTCAAACGGTTTATACAGAGTAAAAATAGTAACAATAATAAAACTCATAACCCGTTAGGGTCGTAGAGGTGTCACTGTGGAGACAGCACAAAAAGCACGCCATGAGTCTCTGTCTTCAACTCTTCGAGCAAGTGTGGAGAAACTCTGTCCTGACCAGCTCTTGATGTTGTCAAACCAGGATTTTCTCTGCCCTCCTTTCCTTCTGCCACCCTCAACTGTTCCCTGTAGGATAGTTTTGGAGAGTGAGCCATGTCTCATCACATGCCCGAACCATGCAAGTTTACGCCTTTTCACGATTGTCAAGAGTGGCACTTGTCGACCTTCAAGGTGGATTATTTGGTCTCTTACATAGATGTTCGTCTTATGTTCTATGTAACTAATACGTAGTACCCGTCTGCAACACTTATATTCGAAGGCCTGGATTCTTCGCTCCAGTTCTGCATTGAGCGTCCAGCTCTCACAACCGTAAAAAAGAATGGATAGCACCAGTGATCTGTAGATATTAATTTTTGCCAGAGTACTGATTTTGCTTTTCTATATCACGTTTAGTCAAGACATAGCAGCTGAAGCCATTGCAAGTCTTGATATTGAGTAATAGTCTGAACCGAAGCCACAGCACTCCGGGCAGACCCATATGTCACAGCTAACTCTAATCAACAAGTAGAGTAGGTCGTGTATAGGTGCCCAGTCTTCCCCAACAGATTTCGAAGGGTATGCATACGGATGGTTCAGAGCAACAATGGAGGGTATGGTTCTTGGAAGATTAAGCAGAGAGCGACCAACAAGCGATGGTAACATGGCATTAAGAGAATGTTGACCACTGTGATGTGGGAGACGGGAGAACTGGCTGCAGATAGAAAGTTTTAGACGGACTGATGAGAACGACGTTTTGAAATAAGCATGTTACATTAAAAGATATTGTTTATTATTTACTGTATCGAAGTAATAGCACTCCGATCAGATTCATATGTGCTTCAGTCTCCCGCAACCGATGTCGAAGGGTAAGCATACTTATGGTTCCTGTAGCTCACTGGTTAAACACACTCATCTCTCTACCCCTCAATAACTCAATTCTACTTCTACATATTGTTATTCCAAACTCCTTTAATCGCTGAATACATTCAACATTAATTTAGTGTCCTCGTCCAACAGTAGGTCGCCAAGAAACCGAAGAACACCCCCTTTATTCGTTCTAAAAGTTTGTTAATCGATGGATACATTCAACATTAATTTTTCTCTTGCGTTCCCGGCCTAGACTGATGAACCAACTTTTATCATGAATTTTACCATGGTTTTAAGGGACTCTGTTCCTCCGTACAGCTTCTCGCGAAACTCTGTGTTTTGGGGCCATGTTTTTTCTTATACCTGCAAACCCGTTGACAGTCTTGCAGAACGTGTTCTGCCGTCATGTCCGCCTTTTTGCAGGGGCACAGGCTAATTGTGCCAATCTTAAATTTGTGGAACATGTGGGCTCGGAGCTTGTTGTGACCGGTACGGAGGCGAAGTATGGCAACTTGTTCACTACGAGAGAGACTTAGTATCCGTCGCTGTTGGTATACTGAGGATGGTCTTTTGTCCATTTGTTTCTATAGTGCGAGTTGATGGTTGTTCTGGCTTCCTCATAACTGATCTCGAGATCAGTCTGAGGTAGTCGCCCGCCTTCTTTGGCTAGTAGACATTAGTTTATTGTCCTCGTCCAGCAGTAGGTCGCCAAGAAACCGAAGAACATCCCCTTTATTCGTTCTAAAATCCCCAGCAATCAATACTGTCGATGCAAGTTTGTCGCTCTCTCATTGCCGCGAATACTAGCATGTCCAGGAGAGTACATCCAGGTGATCTCGGGAGGTTGGAATAGATGACATCCACTCATAGATGACATCCAATCATAGATGACATCCACTCACACCGCAACCTGGGATCTTCCGAAGCATCGACTGGACGACATTGTTGAATAATTAACAATAGTAAACAATTCAACTCTCTCCGAAGCAAATGTCTTCAAAAAACATTAGTCATTCATTTCTATCCTGCAAAATCGTTTCCAGTTCTTTCCGGGTTATCTTAATTCTTCGATCATTTCTTCTCAATGTATACCCAACATATCTCCATTTTCACCTTCTTATGACATTTACTACTATTGGCTAACAAAATATTTCTGATTTCACCACTTCTCTTGAATTCGTCCATGTATATTCTTCTTCTTTGCGTTCGTTCTTTACAACCAATTTTAATCACTCTTTGTGATATGTTTGATCTTTGCCAAGAACGTTTATACGTTGCACATTGGTTTAGTAGGCCCTAAGCGCATAGACTTCAACACGTTTAGGACATGTGCATCCGATTTCAACCAAACCTCCTTAGTCGCCTCTTACGACATGCTTGACAGGTAACAATGGTTCTATTCTTTACACCCCAAATTTGGGCCACCGTAACCACTCGGGCGTCCATGTTCATTATTTTTAAATTTAAATTTCATTATTAATTACCTATATAATTTCTTGATAAAAAAGGTATAGGAGTCCGCTTGCATACCCTGGGGTACAGGACTATGCGGTATATTTTCTCAGTATGATGCAAGTCTTTGAAATGCCGCCCCTTAAATGTTTTTCTTTAAAATAACCTTCAATTGTGATTTTGATTTTCGCTGCTTTGCCACCCCCTCTCCCCCAAAAAAACCCTCCTTACGGTTTCGCCTGATGTGGCCGCTTCTCTGTATCATAGCACGACACGGCCCTACTGGGGTATACTGGTGGGTTAGTCACGCATTCGTACGGTGCGGCACACGATGAGTGATGTTGTTAGCATTATGCCGGCCATCTTTACTGCCACAGTGTTTCTCATGTACCCATTTAAAGCTGGATCGATCTGAGAGCCGTCACTGTCGGAAAAAAAAATTAACATGCAAATCTCAGGCAAAGCTGAGTAGCAAAGTTAATAATACATTTGTTAAAAAATGAGCCCACATACACATGGGCGCGCTCCCAGCCGGTGTTAATTCGATTTAACGATCTTTCGGCATTAGGGATATCCCCACCAGTTTCACATAAAAGTCTATTGCAAACTACTTGACACTAAAACTCAGCATATAATGCTATATTATGTTATGCGATAGATGTCATGGCGCATCGGGCATTCATATTCGTGTTCTGTTCTCCGCTGCAGCAGCCATCCCAAAGTTAATTTGCTCACCATACCCATGAGAAGTTGATTAGTATATCTTCTCTCTCTACCACCAAGACGACACTTTCTGGCATGTCCAAACTTAATGCCTAATTCTCGGACTCGTTCCAGTGTCTGAGACTCGCTCCTGTCACATAAATGAGAGCGTACCGCATTGATGATATCGGCTCTGTCACAGTCAACTCTAGATAACTAGGCAAGACAACAGATCTGGGAATCCCTGACCTAGATCAGGAAAGGGGGCTGGAATGTAAATATGCTTGATAGAACACTTCAAGCTTTTTTGCCATTTTACTCAATTCTGTGAGTCTATGACTATTTACTGGTGAAAAATATTCATAATATTGATATTCCTTATTGTTTAACTGAACTTGTTGCATAATATAACTTCGAGTTAGCATTTTGTGTTGATTTTAAAATGAATTCATCTATATACAACAATTCTGAAAAGCGAGGTCACGTGGTGTAGTTGTGGTCTGATTTCCCATAATTCTTACCAGAGTCCGAAGGCCCATAAGTTTACAGTTGGCTCTAGTCATGCTTCTGCCCACTTGAGTTGGGGCATTTAATGCTTCAAGTACACTAATGTTGTTGGGATTCCATAATGCCTGAGAATTTTCCATAGAGATTTCCTGTGTCATCATCATCATCAGGTGCCGTGCCGGCTGGCGTCGGCGATCATGGATCTCCACAAACCTATGTCGTTGGTGTTTGCAATAAACTCAGATATTGACGCCATGAAGTCAGCTATCCCAAATTTTCTCTCTCTGTCTTCCTCTGTCTCGTCTACCCTCGATTTTTCCAGTTGTCACAATGTGTTCTAAACCTCCCTTCCTCATCACAAGCCCGAAAAATGATGACTGCCTCTTTCCTATATTGATGATAAGCTTTCTCTGTGTCTTGGTCTCATTCAACACCTCAACATTAATCATTTTTGCAGTCCATGGGATTCTCATCATTCTTCTGTAAAACCACATCTTTGTGGCCCTCAGAGATTTTTCGATCTGTGTGTTCATTGTCCATGACACGCATCCGTATGTCAGTATTGGTTCTATGCAACACTGAATAACTCGCATTCTGATCGGAATTGACAAGGACTTGTTGCAGATAATTTCCTGTGTAAGGCTATCAAATGCCTTTCCAAGGTCATCAAACATCATATATATGGAACTATTCCATTCATTGCTTTGTTCAACTATTAAACACAGTGTAAACATGTGGTTTATGAGTGATTTTACTTTCCTAAATCACACTTGTTCTTTCCTAATTTTGCTATCCAATGCAGGCTTCATTCTTTGAAGGATAACTCTACCAATATTTTACTTGTTAGTGACAACAGAGTTATTCCTCTCCAGTTCTTCATCGTCATCATCAGGTGCCGTATCAGCTGGCGTTGATGATCATGGATCTCCACAAATCTTTGTCCCTGGTATTTGCTATTATCTCAGATGTTGGCACTCTTCTGTGCCATGGAGTCAGGCTGTCTAATATTTTCTTTCTCTGTCGTCCTATGTCAGTCTCCCTCCGAGTTTACCGGTTGTTACAATGTGTTCTAAATCTTCCATTCAGATCACATGTCCGAAAAACGATGACTGCCTCGTTCTTATATTGACTATAAGTTTTCTCTGTTTCTTGACTTCATCCAACACCTAAAGTTATTTACACCTTCTAAATCCCTATTCTTTTTGGAAATTTGATAATAGTGTCAATTTTAAATTCTTCTGTAATTACTTCTTTATCCCATAAGATATATACATACGATCGCATCGAGTAGAGATGCACTCTAAATAGACATCTGTCCGAGAATTGGGAGTTAAGTTTGGACATGCCAGACAGTGTCGTCTTCGTGGTAGAGAGCACCTTCTCATGGGTAAGTTGAGCAAATGGACTTTGAGATGGCTGCTGCAGCTGAGGACAACGCACGCAATGGAATGCCCAATGTGCCATAACGTCGATCGCATAACATAACTAGTCATGTGGAGCTGGCTTGAGAAAAACTTGGTCATATTGAAGAAGAGATGAGACAACCTAACAAAGAATACTTTTGCACTGATAGACACGACTGAGGTTAACACAGTGTTCATGTTTTTATATTCAGGAGAACAGTAGTCATTCAGTAAAATAAACATCGATCGAACTATTTCCCAGTGATTCCTATTTCAGGGACACTCAGGGTAGTTGATATCGAGTGCCTAATCCTATCGGAGATAGACATATTGTAAAACGTTTGTTAAAATTTATGTTGAGAATTAAAAATAAGTTATTTTTGGATATAACAAACGCACCGGACACTGCAGAATCAACAAATACTTACGCCCAAGTGGTTACCGGGGCCCAAATTTGGGGTGTAAAGAATAGAACCGCTGTTACCTGCCACGCATGTCGTAAGAGGCGACTAAGGAGGTTTGGATGAAATCAGATGCATGTGTCCTAAACGTGTATAAGTCTATGCGTTTAGGGGCCTACCAAACCAATGTGCAACGTATACACGTTCTTGGCAAAGATCAAACATATCACAAAAAGTGGTTAAAATTGGTCGTAAAGAACGAACGCAAAGAAGGAGAAGAACAAATACTTATATAGACTAGGAATAAGTCAAACAGCTCCCTGCCAATGTCAGCAGGCGAAACAGACACCAGAGCATGTCCTGCAAGTCTGTCCTCTTCTGGGAGAGCTGAGAAGTAACATGTGGCCACACCCAGTCGACCTGAAAACTAAGCTTTGGGAAACCTGACAGACCTGAAGCAGACTGCCCAGTTTGTGGTCCCCAGTAAATTAAGCGCATGACCAGAGATCGCTGAAGAAGAGGATATAACAAAAGTATATAGCAAGGAGTTAATTCTTACTTTTTATATTTGTTGGCCAATACGCTTTGATTTAACCAATACAAGATTCTTTCTTAGGTTGAACGATCAGTGCCTCATCTTAAATTCGATAAAAAGGAAACATGTTTAGCATGTGAAAATCGATGAGCAGGTTGGAAAGACGATGTCCAGACTAAAATGAGCTCCAAATCTTCCCCCTGCTTAAATTTACATCAGTGTTTTTCGCCCGTACTACGGAGAACTTGAGACACTGCCGATGAGACTTTTCCAATCAAAACCATATGCAAAGAACTCAAAACTAAAATGCGACAAGAAAGCTCAACCGATTCTTGCCGGACATTACCGAGTCCACAAATAGCTACTGCATCATGGGAGATTTACTAACAACCTGATGACCTACTTAAAGACAGCGACGCGTTCTGTAGCCAGAAAAATAAGTGATGATACATTTCCGACTAGAAATATTAGTTTTATCAGACTTAATTCACTAACTTAAGAACAAGGTAAGTCACCCTGTTTGTTTATTGCAGTAAGTTATGTCCCGTTTATTGAATATTAGATTCCATCTTTGTCACCATCATTCTCTGGTCATGCATTATATTATAATGAATGTAGACTACCAGGATTTAGTACATCCTTTCTAATTTTTCAAGATTATTCTGAAAATTTTGCGCCATTCGGCATCTCTACCCCCCACATGTCCTTCTGACGATTAACGTTTAAAATGCTGACTCTTTTACTGGTGGTTTTTTAGCACACCCATTTTCGCATTTATTTAGAAATTGCTAAATTCGGTGTGGGATGACTCGATGAAGTTCCGAGTCAGTTTGAACGTTACAGTTACGTTTTGTACCATTGCCGTACCACATCGCTACGACTAGTGAGTACATTTTGATAAATTTGTCAGACATAGAGCTAATATGGCGAACTAGTTACTGGTCACGCTGAATCTTCGAACTAAATAGTAAGTAGATCGATGTTTCACGGTTAGAATATCTACACACGTGTCTACGGGGGATAACTTCAAACCTTGCTTCTCAGAGGTTGTCTTCTTCAATAACAATCATGGCGATGAATTAAAATATCAATATGTACGGTGTACCTTGACTGTCACGGAACTGTGTAGAGTGTAGTAAAATGATTACAAATGAATATTTTCTGCCATCTCACGTATGCAGTGCGTAGTTTCGGAACAGCATGTAACAAATTTAAGTTTGCCGAAGCTTATACTATTAGGTTGAGTAGCATAACATGACTTAATCTTATGGTAAATTAGTAATACATTTAAATTGCTGACTTGACTACTACAATATATTATTATATTATAAATATAGATTTATACAAGTTATTTAGTACTACTAAACAACACACTTTTCACGCTAGCTCAGTTCAATAGCCCAACTAACATCCTTACATATTGGAAATGGAAATCGTGGCATATCCCAAAGGACGTAGCCATCAACCACAGTAAACAAGTCGTTGATTTTCTAGGCACCACTTATACGTTCAGTAGTTTGCCATTGCTTTCTGAACGGGTGGCGCCATCGTCCTTTTGTTAAAATCAACGGAAACAATTTGCAAGCAAACTGTCCGCAGCGTGATTCGAACTCAGAACGTCGGGGTTAATAGACCGAGTCACTAACCCTAGGCCACAGACGCCACCCCTTACATATTAGACATGACAAATGCAGCTGGCTTGCTCCAGTCTCCAATCATTGGACCAATGACTATGATGAGACCAATAGTATATAGGCTGCAGCCATTACAATCATCAGTTCTTGTCGCCCGAGTGGTTACCGGGGCTCAAATTTGGGGTGTAAAGAATAGAACCATTGTTACCTGCCATGCATGTCGTAAGAGGCGACTAAGGAGGTTTGGCTGAATTCGGATGCACATCCTAAACTTGTAGAAATATATGCGTTTAGGGGCCTACCAAACCAATGTGCAACGTATAAAGGTTCTTGGCAAAGATCAAACATATCACAAAGAGTGATTAAAATTGGTCGTAAGAAGCAACGCAAAGAAGAAGAAGATCAGTTCTTGTGCTCTCTCCTACTTGGTACTGTACTCAAGGTTTGGTTTTAGTTTAGTCGTCGGATCATCATCACTGCACATCGAACCATCATCACTGCACATCGAACCATCATCACTGCACATCGAACCAATTAGTGGAATTAATGACGGCATTAAGTGCTCCGGTCTCCCAGTGTGTGGCGACTAACGACACAGGTTCTTTGTTGGTTTGCCTATTCTTCTTTGGCTACCAGCGTAGTAGTGTTCTTGTCCAGATACACTATATTTGACTTGGAATTCTTGCAGTCTGGTGAGTGCTGGAGATTCACCACTATTATCATGTACTCATCCTCTCTCCCTAAGGGAATTTATAATATCAGCCTGGTTCATTGCTCGCCACGTTTTACAGCAGCCATACATGCAAGCCTATCTTTGTGTTCATTTCCCCATATAACCTGCATGCCCTAGCACAAAAATTAAGTTGATTTTTATCAGCCTAGACCCCCTCAGTGACTCCATCCATTGCCTCCGAGCTCAGCCTGTTTCAATCTTCCTGAGCATACTCATTGAGTCACTGAGAAAACATGCATAGATAAAAGTCTGTAATTCTAGCCATTTCCACACTGATTTCCATAATGAGATTGCTTGTAGTCATGGCAAAACCACCAGTCTTCCTTTACAACATTCCCTCTGACTTGAGCAGGGAAAGCCCATGAGCTCACTGTACTCAAGTGATGTTGGTTGGCATATCTTCTATCTCTAGCCCACAGACAGGGGTGGGGGCGGTCATGGAATTTCTGTTATAGTTAACTCACACCATCCAATGACTCGCAAATGACATTGTTGAGAGTGAGACATTGTGAAGTTTTGTCTAACCGACTTCTGAGAATATATGTTTGTACATCCTTCTTTCTCTAATCCTGTTTTACATCAAGATGAGAGATTTCTAGACCTGGAATTATTGCGTGCGCTTCAAAAATAGTGTTTGTCGTCACCTCTATTATCGATGCGGTCACCTTTTGCACAGACCTTTTTCTTTTGTATCAGCGTAACATTGCTCTTTGAGGCACACTGTCTGTTGGTAATCTGCTTATGTGGCTGAATCATATAATTGGTTGTTTCTTGATGAAATTCAGTACTGATGTTGCACCCACTTTTTCCTGATTTTCTAAATTGACATCTCATCCGATTTCTGTGATGCTTTTTATTTACTAGGATAGCTTCCTAGGTCCTATATCAGTCGCCTCTTACGACATGCAATGTAGGTCGCAGTGGTACTATTCTTTGCTTCCCTTGCGAACCCTGGCACCACACAGGCGCCTACCATTGTTCATAACTTGTATCATCATTTGTTTAAATTCAAGTGCACTAGTTTGATTGCCCGTGACCTTTCTTTTCTTCCAGGAAATGGATGCCTTAGTTAAAGTGGAAACAAAGGACACTAACTCTACACTGTCTCAAAAGCTGCAGCCAGGGGAAGTAAGTTTCAATGAAAATTGTTACTCAGATTTCTTATTTTTGCTAATATAAATGTCAGCATCCTTCTAATGGGTATAGTATCACTTACAATTTGTGTACAACCACATACCAAGTCATTTGGGTCATATCAGGATGCGCTGCCATTTGAAAATAAATGTCATATAGGAATGAGGTGGTTGTAGTCTTGGGTCTGTGGACTAAAACTGACCATGACCCTACTCCACCTCTAAGTGTTAGTCTTTGTAACAGGTTGGCGACTAAGTCAGAGTGAAGGAGAAACTAGAGATGACCCTGCTCTATCTTCAAGTAATGGTCTTGGTAACAGACTGGAAATTAAGTCACAGTGAAGGACAAACTGGAACTGAAAAAACCCTACTCAATCTCTAAGTAATGGTCTTGGTAATAGGCTGAGGGTTAAGTCGCAGTGAAGGGCCAAACTAGAGAGGACCACAACCATACTCTATGTGGTGGTCTTGGTAACAGGCTGAATCAAGTGCAGTCACAAATTCAGTGTTTGAACATCATGCAGATCATTGTTTTGAAGTAAATGATTTTATGCGTAACATTACGTTTGTTAAGGTTTTTTCCTGAAATAGATATTAACATGTGCAATTATTTGTCTAGACGGCATCACAGATAGCAAAGTGGATAATACTCTGAGCTAGTTATTAAAATGAAAATCGTGGCATATCCTTTACAGGTCTAGCCACCAACAACAGGAAACGAGTTGTTGATTTTCTAGACACAACTTATACGTTCAGTAGTTTGCCATTGCTTTCTGAACGGTGATGTCCATTTTTATCCAAAGGAACTAATTTGCTTCCAAACTTGCCCTGTGTTGCCAGGGCACATAAGGAGATCAAATAATAGCACCACTGCGACCTACAAGACATGTCGTAAGAGGCGACTGAGGTAGGGGTCTAGAGAAGCTACCCTAGTAAATAAAAATCATCGCATAAATCAGATGTGCTGGCCTGCTTGTAGGCGCATAACTGACACAACGTACAATCGGTCTTAGGCTCAGATCACATACAAATCACAAAGAGTGGTTAGCAAGTGGTTGATGTGGAGCATTCAAAGAAGAAGAGCATCAGCACCTGAGATAACAAATACCAGGGACATGTGTGGAGATTCATGATCTCCTATGCCAGTAGGCACACACTTCATGATGATCAGATGATTCCAGACCATCAACATATTACTGAGATTAAAGATGATTGCTTAAAGTAGGTACATGGAATGTACTCACCATCACCACAGATCCTTGTCAATAAAAAGCTGTCAGTAACAATGAGAAAGAGAGCGTTCTAATGATATATAGAACCCGGACTGCTGTATACATGTGAAACATGGACAATAAACAGATAAGCTGAGAAACACCTAATGGCAGTAGAGATGGGGCTTCTAAAGAAAATTACAGATTATTATTGCTGGACAGAAAAAACAAATGAGACAGTCCTTGAAGTTATTGGTTACTAAACTGATGTTATTGCACTCTGGGCAGACCCATAGGTGGTCACTCTCCCCCAACAGATATCGAAGAGTATGCATACTGATGGTTCCTGTGGCTCGCTGATTAAACACACCTCTCACTCTGCCTCTCATGCATCCAGTTTGACTTGAACAACGGGTAACTCCAAACTGCTTAAATCGCTTGATCGATTCAACATCGATTTTAGTGTCCTCATCCAACAGACAGTAGCGAAGAGAACGAAGAATATCCCCCTTATCCATCTTCAACTCCCCAACAATCGATGATGTTGATGCAAGCCTGTCCGCTCTCACATTACCGTAAACACCCGCATGCCCAGGACAGTATATCCACGTAAGCCGCTGGAGGTTAGAAACTTCTATAGACGACATCCACTCATACCGAAACCTGCCCTTCTGGATCTTGTGAAGCATCGACTGAGAGTCAGATACAACAACTGCCCCAGTAAATGAAGTCCCAGAAATCCAATGGAGGGCAGCAGTAACGGTCGCTCTGCAACAACCCCATCATGCGCATTAGCCAAGAAACCCCAGCCGGATTTCTCACCACGTTGAACCGACCCATTGGTATATACAACATCATCATCCCTTCATGTTGCCCCAATCTCTACATTCTCTTCCAAAAGTAATGATAACGTTGAGATAGTTGGTCATGCTACCATCTGTTGGGATTCATTCTTGCCCTTTTTGTAGGGTCGCAAACGTAGTCACCTGGCCAATTGTTCTCTCAGCCTGGGCCATCCACGACATGCCACGCTTGATTCTTATGCCCTTGACATCATTAGTGTTCTTGTGTAGTGGATGTCTCTTATCCGCAGTAACCTGCATATATGCCTTGGTTTGGACGATTGCATGACGGGAGCATAGTGACAGAAGGCCAAGCATATATCTCATCTTCACAATGGGGGTATCTCTAGTGCAGCCCAGAACTATACGCTTACCTTCATTCTGAACCCGTTTGAGTCGTTCACATTGTGATCTTGATATTGTAAGAATTCCGAATCCGTAATCTACCACTGACATTACCAGTCGATCGAACAAAAGGACAAGTAGTCTCTGCTCAAGGTGTGCGCCACCATAACTTTGAGAGCCGCAAGACCACGCTTGCACCGTTGTATCGTCTGTTCAATATGGTGTTTGAAAGATAGACTACGATCAAAGGTTATTCCAAGATAGCGCAGCCTGTCTCTGCGCTCGATGGTATGTTCATCAAAGACTACACGTGGTAGGTCAGCCTTGACGATGTGATTATTCAACGAGCACCACAACATAGACGCTTTTTCAGGATTGACCTGAGAACTAGACTCTCTACACCAACCCGAGATGGTACGCAATGTTTTCTGAATGTCGCCAACCATCTCTCGTCTATCTGACCCAGTCCTATATATTAAGATATCATCTGCAAATGTCAATGTCCGACCAATCCGGTTGGCTGAATTTTAGCTACATTTTCTGTGTAAATATTAAACAACACGGGTGGTAGTCCTGGACGAAAACAATGAAAACCACAAATTGGTTAGAGAAATTAGATGTAGACGGTCACGTTTGTTTGAGTACATTAGGAGCAGAAATAGAGTTGAGAATTAGGTGACAGTTAATGGAAAAGGGCAACAGGAAGAGATATAAATACATAGAGAGCATAGCCGCATGGTTGAGACAAGATCACAGACTTGATCAGGGAGTCAAGTGATTGTTTAAGATAGTGAGCAAGGATCGTTGGATCAATGATCGACCCATGGCCAACAATGCTTCCTCTGTGACACATGATGATGAAAGTAAAGTATTGATGTTTGGCATCCTTAAATTGGCTATTGGTTACTAAACTGACATCACAGCCCTCCGGGCAGACTTATAGGTACTCATTCTCACCCAACAGATGTCGAAGAGTATGCATACTGATGGTTGCTTTGGCTTCCTGGTTAAACACACTCCTCACTCTGCCCCTCAAGCTTCCAGTTCTACTTGTATAAAATAAAATTCCAAACTCCTTAACTCCTTGTGGACCAGGAGTCACACTAAGTGGCGTTTTACTCTAAATTTGCTTTTGTCCTGGTCCACTAAGAGTTAAATCGCTGGATTGATTAAACAATGGTGAAACATGTAAAAACAAAGTACTGTAGTTATACAAAAACACTGACAATACACAGCGTTTCAACAAAAAAACCTGCCCGTCTGCCCAGCGTGTTCGTGAGCGCTGGTCTACGGGTGACTATCCCTCTGTGTGTGCGGTTCAATTCCGCGGGATGGCAGAAAAGGCCACAGATTCCCCAGATTTACGGTGTTCGTGGCACCGAACCAAGGGTTACGATGTCCATGGCACCGAACCGAAGGGTTACGATGTCCATGGCACCGAGCTGAAGAGCTGAAAAGCTCAAGTGCTTCTGGATCGGGAAAAACAAAAACCTTTATCAAGCAAAGGATGCAACAGAAGTGAGTTCAAGAAATTCACTTCTTACACATCACTTAAGAATTGAATGTTTCCACTTCTGTTATATCATTTGCTTTATAAAGGCCTTTCCTTTTGGTCATAACATTGCTTTGTATTGTTTTTGTATTTTGTAAAACTACAGTACTTTGTGTGTTTTTACGTGTTTCGCCATTGTTACATAGTTTTATGGCAGTCTTCCCTTATATTGATTGATTCAACATCAATTTTAGTGGCCTGATCCAACAGTAGGTTGCCAAGAGACCGAAGAGCATTCCCTGTATCTATCCTAAGCTCCTCAACAATTATCCTTACATTATTATTTTGTATGTTCTAAAACAGGTTCTGTCAAGTGGTCGTGAAGGAGAATCCAGAATTATCAACGTTGAAGATCAGGAATATGAAGAAGAGGAAGAACAGTTTGAAGAAAGAAACAGCGATGGAGAACAAGCAGATGAGTTTGTGGACAGTGGTGGAAGTAAAAATAATCTTGATGACAAAGGTTTGACATCAGACGTGCCAGATGTCATGCAGCTACCAGGATTTGTTCACGAGGATCAAACTTTGAAAGGAGATCTTGATCAGGATGAGGAGGATGTTGATATTACTGCAACAAACAAAGGAAAGAGACCTATACGATCTCCTGAAAAGTTAGCTGCTGTTCGCAAAGATGCTGAAATGTCTTTTGGATTTGATGAACCTGAGAGTGAACTATCAGAAAAAGGCATAACCAGTGCTGAGAGAAGAGATGGTGACAAGGCTGACAAAGTTTTGCCAAAACCAATGAGACGTAGAGGAAGGCCTCCAAAATATAAAGAAGAGGTAGCTGCTGCTTCTCCACGAAAGGGAAAGGACACTCTTAAAGAAAATGTAGATGGAGATGCCACAACTGAGTTGCCCAGAAAAAGGCATTCTAGAGTTTCTGCGAAAAGTAGTGGTCATGAAGACGAATCTGCGGAGGATGAAACCAAAGAAAGATCATTAGGAGTGAGAAAATCTAAACCACCACAGAGATACAGAGAAGAGACTGTTGTTTCAGACAAGTCACGCAATGTAGTGGTAGAAGATAAGCAGATTAAAGGCAGAAGTCGAGCAGTAGAAGATGGAGACGAAGTAAAAACTAAAATTAACAAAAAGGAAGAAATTTTGTCTCCGACAAAAAAATCGATCACAAGAAAAGAACATGAGAAAGATGTGGAGACTTTAATAGGAAAAGGAAGATTAAGAAAGAGTACAGAAGCAGTTGATGATGATGGTGATGATGATGAAGAGAGAGATAGTAAACCAACGAGGCAATCTGCTAAGCAAATTGCTAAAGAAGTATCTGCCCTGTGTCGCGCTCCACCCGCAAAGCTGTTCTCAAGGATGAAATCACAGAAAGTCCAAAGAAAGAAAGCAGCGGGCGAAGGAAAAAAAATAATGAGGATGCTGAAGAAATAATAGAATCAGTAGCAACACCAGCTCGAAGAGGTCGACCGCCCAAATCACCTGCTGCAGTTGCTG
The DNA here is from genome assembly GCA_020796225.1 of Arion vulgaris. Taxonomy (NCBI): domain Eukaryota; kingdom Metazoa; phylum Mollusca; class Gastropoda; order Stylommatophora; family Arionidae; genus Arion; species Arion vulgaris. The sequence goes on along the minus strand of CM036776.1, from coordinate 13,496,436 downwards.
AGCCTAAGAAAGGGAGAGAGAAAAAGACAGTGCAGATTGTGGAGGAGGAGGAAGAAGAAGAGGAGGAAGAAAGTGAAGAGGAATACGAGGAGGAAGATGATTATGAAGAGGAAGAAGATGATGACGATGAGGAAGAATATACTCCTCAAAGAAGTGCAAAAAGAACAAAACAAGGAGGTATTTACTCTAGCACAGGACGCAAGAGGCCAAGATCACAGTCTGAGGTAAGCTGGTTTTATTCGAGTTTGATTGTTTATTTGTTGTCTCTTTTTCCAAGTTTAGTGTGTTTATTCATGTCTTTGCCCAAGTTTTAGTGTGTTTATTTGTCTTTTTCCAAGTTTAGAGTGTGTTTATTTATGTCTTTTTTTTCATGTTTAGTTTGCTTATATGTGGTCTTTTTCCTTCTTCAGCGATCCCTGGTCATGCGCTTAATTTACTGTGGACCACAACTGGGCAGTCAGCTTCAGGTCTGTCAGGTTTCCCCAAAGCTTAGTTTTCAGGTTGACTAGGTGTGGCCACATGTTGCTTCTCAGCTCACACAGAACAGTCTTGCAGGATATGCTCTGGTGTCTGTTCCGCCTGCTGACACTGGCAGAGAGCTGTTTGACTTATTCCTAGTCTATATAAGTGTTTGTTGAGTCTGCAGTGTCTGGTGCGTAGTCGAAATATAATGACCTGGTCTGTTCTGCTTAGGTCTTTGAGGGTGTCTTTTCCATAATCATATAAAGTGTTTGTCTTCCAGTCTACTGCAGATTTTCTCTGTATGAGGGTTTTGACCTCTTGAAAAGACAGTGGTTGGTAAATTTGTTCTTTGGCACTGCCCTCCTTAGCTAAGACATCAGCACTCTCATTGCCCGCAATGCCACAGTGAGATGGAATCCACTGCAAGTGACTTTCTGCCTTTTCTGAAAGCTGAACAAGTTCTCTTTTAGGTTTTGTACTGTGCTGTCAGCGGATTTAGCCTCCAGGGCTTGTATAGCTGACAGTGAGTCTGTAAGAAATACCATCTTGCCCGCAGGTGCTTGCAGCTTGTTCATGTGCTGTGCTGCCATCAGAAGGGCTAAGAGTTCTGCTTTGTAGTTGGAATATATTCTTCCAGTAGGGGCCGCTAGAGACACAGTAGTAGCATCTGGGTGCCTAATGTACACTCCTGCTCCACCATTCATGGTTGCCTCTATTGCCGATCCATCTGTGTAAATTCTTATCCAGCTGTCTTCTGGAAACATGTAATGGAGATGTTCCATTGTTGTCTTTTTCCAAGTTTAGTGTGTTTATATGTTGTATTTTTCCATGTTTAGTGTGTTTATATGTTGTATTTTTCCATGTTTAGTGTGTTTATATGTTGTATTTTTCCATGTTTAGTGTGTTTATATGTTGTATTTTTCCATGTTTAGTGTGTTTATATGTTGTATTTTTCCATGTTTAGTGTGTTTATATGTTGTATTTTTCCATGTTTAGTGTGTTTATATGTTGTATTTTTCCATGTTTAATGTGTTTATTTGTTATGAATTTTTTCCATGTTTAGTAATGTAGATTTTTGTTTCCAGCTGAATCTAATGCAGTTTAGTTTCTCTTGTCTGAATATGGTCTTTTGTGTTTTGTGATGTTGATTTCAGTTTGATTGGCTACCAATTTTGAAATTGCTGCATATCCTTGTGATGCCGGGTGCGCAAGGGTGGCAAAGAATATTACCACTGCGACCTACAATGGATGTCATAAGAGGTGACTGATGTAGGACCTAGGGAAGCTACCCTAGTAAATAAAAAGCATCGCAGAAATCGGATCATAACCATATTGTCATATATCTGTGTGTGTTCTATGCTAACCATATTGTCATATATCTGTGTGTGTTCTATGCTAACCATATTGTCATATATCTGTGTGTGTTCTATGCTAACCATATTGTCATCTATCAACCAGTAAATCTTTCTAAGAATTGCTTGTAACTGTCAATCAATCAAGAGACATGCCTGTCGTAGGCGATAATGTCTCTCCACAACTCTCTCTCTCTCTCTCTCCTTGGTGCAGGGTAATCAGTTCTGATGTTGATCTTTTGTCGAAGCACGATGTCAGACCATCCAACATCTTCTTCCGCTGTCTTCCACAATCTCTCCTTCCCTGAATTTTACCTGTTGTCACCAAATGTTCTAAACCTTCTCTTCGCATTATATGGCAGAAGAGCCTGTGTGTTGCCTTGGGAGCAAAGAACAGTAACACTGCGACCTACAAGACATGTCATAAGAGGCAACTGAGGTAGGGACCCAGGGAAGCTACCATAGTAAATAAAAAACATCACAGAAATCAGATGTGCTGGCCTACTTGTAGGCACATAACTGGCACAAAGAGGGGTTAACTAATCACATATCACACAATTAACATACAAATCACAAAGAGGGGTTAACTAATCACATATCACACAATTAACATACAAATCACAAAGTGTGGTTAACAAGTGTTAGATGGGGGGCGTTCGAAGAAGAAGAATATGCCAGAAGAACGTTGATTGTCTTATTCATTTGATACGGTTTCTCTGTGTGCAGGCCTTTCTTTGTGTAAGATTTGTTTTAACATTTCTAAGAAGAATTGCTTGTAACTAAGATTTGTTTCAACATTTCAGATTGTTGTTGTACCTATGACTATGGCCAATGTCAAACAGGAACCAGAGGAAGATTATGATTTGCTGGATGTTAGACACATGGTCTCTACCCCCACAAGTTCTGGTCAGTTACTTTGATATTCATCAGCATTTAGTCTGTTGTTGGCGTGTGTTTGATCTTATCAGCAAAAGTTTACCACTCTTTTGTTGTAGATCTGTGTAGTTTTTATAGAGAACGTGATTACATTGTGTCTTCATTAGCCCTTTACAGCATGTAGGATAGGGCGGCGGCAAGACATGTTGTCGTTAGCTTGTGCTGAATTATGGTTCGCTTACCCTATGTTACCAGAGTCAAACATGGACAATGAAGAAAGTACAGTTGCAAAAAATTACCACATGTTATGTTATGTGATCGACGTCATGGCACATTGGGCATTCCCATTCGTGCTCTGTCCTCCGTTGCAGCAGCCATCCCAAAGTCCATTTGCTCACAGTACCCATGAGAAGTTGATTACTATATCTTCTCTCTACCACGAAGACGACACTGTCTGGCATGTCCAAACTTAACACCTAAAATTACCACATGTAAAATTTGCTGCTTATGAAAAGTTACCAACAACACCAGAAAAGACATAGTCACCAACATCAGCATAAGAAAGAAAGTTGGCACAGAACCTTGCTTGAATTACATTGAGGAACAAAAAATGAAGTGGTTCTGCCGCTTAATAAGAATACAACCAAACTCCACTGTATACAGTCATCTACAACAGAACATTAGGAAAGAAGACGAGAGGAAGACTACAATAAAGATGGTTAGATGGCATAGCAGAATCTTGTAAAAAAGCAAAAATAACTATCACCCCCAAGGCACTATAAGCAGCGCAAGATAAATACAGAAAACCACAACACTGGACAACAACATGGGAACAGTGTCACGACAAAAGAAAGAAAAGAAGAGGAGGAATATAATGTTCAGTACAATGTCCTATTTTCCATACTTTTCTGTTGTTACCGTTTCTCATTTTATCATGTGATAACATTGAGTTTCGAAAACTTTTAAACTCAAACTGTTTTCTGATATATATGCCTACATACATTCAAGGAGAAGATGGAGATATGTTGGGCATACATTAAGAAAATATGTTTAAAGAATACCAAAGCAGGCATTGAAGTGTGGGGCAAATGGTTCAAGAAAGAGGGGATGCTCAAGGGAAACCGTGAAACAAACTTTTCTGAGAGATGCAAAAAATATTGGACACAATTCCATGGAAGAGAGCGATTTGCCAGGACAAAGCGGTATTGAAAAATAACTTGCAGGCCCTATGTAACGTATAACGGTACAAGAACAATATACTATAATAATACATTCAAGTACTTTCCTCATTAATTTGAAAATAACATTTTTAATGCTTAATTTTGACAATAAACAAAACTGTACTTTCTATTTTTAGGTGACCAGTATACAGGAAACTTAGATGATGGCCAGATTGAAGAAGAGGTCGGAGAAATGGGAGATAATTCTATGGCAGACAATTGTATATCTACGCAGACTCCACATTTTGATGATTTTGTTGAAGTAGAAACCATCTTTGAGACTGCCACAAGACGCTCGGTGCAGACGCAGACAGATCCTCGACTGAAAAGAAAGAAGTTTGGTCCACTGAATCATGATGCTGGTATAGATGCTATGGATTTTGAAGAGTATGAGGACGATTTGTTCCGTCACCGTCGTAGAAAAGTTGAAGAAGATTATGGCTTGTTTGAGGACAGCGAACCTCGGCGGAAGTCAATCCGCCGCAACACTGAAGAGGCATTGAAGTGTCCATTCTGTGAGAAGGCATTTATCGGCTTGGTGAAACATATTAAAGGAAAACATAAAGATGAACATAACTACGAGGAGGAGATGAGAAATGCTAAATGGAGGGAACGGATTATGAAGGTAAGAAAATAATCACTATTATAAACTTTCTCTAATTCCTTTCTGTTACCACTGGAGCTTAAGGTCACATCTCACCACCATTTATATTAGATTTGAAATTAGTGATCCAATTAGAACATCGGGATCAAATTAATTTTTTCTTCTCGCTTTGCATGCTAACACTTTCGCTGCCACGGACAATAAAAGTAGATCAAACACAAACTACCTTTCCCTACCACAATGTCTTTCTTTAACGGGAGCTTGCTGATCGTACACCGGCTGAGAGCCACTACGGTTGAGGAAAAAATTCCACTGCCGCTGGAATTAAACCGATACTACATGCCTAAGAAGCAAGTGTACTTACCACTATGCTATCGCGACTCTCAAAACTTTTGACCTTGCTGAAGGGTCAGATGTGGGAGATATCCATCAATAAACCCCCACCATGTTATACCATTCGGCCACCCGCTGTTCACATAAGATAACATTAAAATTTAACTGGGTGGAGGTACTGGTACAGACAATGATCAGAGAAATCACCTTCATTTTTGTCCCTGGGCACGCATGAGTCAGTGGTAATAAATTTGGCGGATACCGAATGCCCGTGTCCTAAACGGGTAAAAGTCTATGCGTTTAGGGGCCTACCAAACCAATGTGCAACGTATACACATTCTTGGCAAAGATAAAACATCACAAAGAGAGATTAAAATTGGTTGTAAAGAACGAACACAAAGAAGAAGTGGTAATAAATGAGCTGATAGATTGGCTGGCATGGCTACAATATCAGAGGGAGCTACCATGGACCGAAATGACATTCTTAGCGAACTGAGAGAGACCTTCCGAACAGAGGAGTTTCATGGTTGTGAATCCCATTCGCTGACCAGATAGAAAGAGATGGGTGCCGATATTGGTGCAGCCCGAAAAGAACGGCACACCAAATATGCTAAGAGAATGATTAATCAACATTGAACTGGTGTGTTGGGTCGCTGCTAGATTTGTTGAGGCGGAGACCTATGGGCGTGTCTGGAGTGCTATGATGACAGTCTTCATATAACTAATTTGTAGGGGTCTATGTAGCGTAGAGGTTAGGTGCTGATCTCTCATGCCAAAGATACCAGGTTTGCTCCCTTGTGCAGCCATCTGGATATTTTTCCAGAGATCCCTGATCTCAGTGTAGGTGAGATCGAGTTCCTAGTCCTATCAGAGACGGACGATAAATCAGAGTTCCCGTATTCAATTTGAGCACGTAAAAGAACCCGTAGCAGTTCAAAATCGAAATGAGTAGGCTGGAAAGCCGCTGTCCAGGTAAAATTCATTAGAAAAGATTCAAAATAAATGTCTACAAAATATCTTTACCATCTTAAACATTACATAGGGGACCCTCGCCGGTTCTACGGAGCTCATGCGTGCAATGCAGCTGAGATCTTCATTTGTAAGAAAGAGATCGGAGCACACATGGTTACTCACCGAAGTGCAATGAAGGCCCAATCAATCATAACTGATTATTTATTATTTTTATTTCTGATCCAGAAGCACTTGAGCTTTTCAGCTCTACGTCTCGGTGCCATGGACATCGTAACCCTTCGGTTCGGTGCCACGAACACCGTAAATCTGGGGAATCTGTGGCCTTTTCTGCCATCCCGCTGAATTGAACCCGCACACACAGAGGGATAGTCACCCGTAGTCCAACGCGCTGCGAACACGCTGGGCAGACGGGCAACTGATAATATTTAAATATATGCTAAACTGCTAACATTTCAATTTGACATATCCTCTAGAGTAATATCTGATTAATGTCACTTTATGTTAAAGGTATCAACCATAGGTGTAGATGAATCAGGTGACACTTGTACAGAATGTGGCAAGATAACCAAGAACATGAAAAGACATATGGAATTACATCAGCAGAACCGTATGCAAGTACCATGCCCCATCTGCTCAAAGGTTAGTTACATTGTATTCTTTCTTATCTCTTCGTAATAGATTGTTTAGACATACAGGACTTCACTTGAAAATGGTAGGGGTTCATAGGTAATCTGGACATAAACAGGCTTAGTTTGTTTTCTGAAAACATGTAGTTTATTGCTAAAAAATAGTGACAGTTTGATACATAAAAACAGGTATCCTTGTCCTAAAAAACATGTAATTTGCAGAACACAGATGTAGTTAATTGCTAACAACAGGCAGTTTATTCCTAAAATAACCTACTGTATAGCTCGAAACAGGTAGTTAATTGCTTAAAAAAACGAAGATGTAATGTCTTGATAAAATCAGATGTAATACCAACAGGTAGTCGCCCGAGTGGTTACTAGGGCCCAAATTTGGGGTGTAAAGAATAGAACCACTGTTACCTGTCACACATGTCGTAGAGGCGACTAAGGAGGTTTGGTTGAAATCGGATGCACATGTTCTAAATGTGTAGAAGTCTATGTGTTTAGGGGCCTACCAAACCAATGTGCAACGTATACACATTCTTGGCAAAGATCAAACGTATCACAAAGAGTGATTAAAATTGGTCGTAAGAACGAACGCAAAGAAGAAGAAGAAGAAACAGGTAGAACGATTCGTGAAAACACATAGTCATGTTGCTTGAAAAGTCTGAGGAACAGTTTTACAATGTCAGATCATGAAATAATTTACATATAACCAGTGTTTCAAGCAATAGGCCATCACCAGGGTACATCCAAACAAGTAAAGTAATTTTGTATTAATCTTGCAGGTTGTTCTGAAAACTGGCATGAGCTCGCATATGAGGACTGTGCACTCTGGTCGTAAACCATACAAATGTCCACACTGTGACTATGCGTCTGCCTTCAGAGGCAATCTCAATACCCACATCAAGGTGAGTCAGAATATGAATACACATGTTAATGACATTGTTGCTGATGATGTTAATGTCTTTTTAGATAATCTCCAGGAAATGAAGCCGCAGACCAACTGGCCAAGGAAGGTGCTGCAGAAGAGCATCCAAATGTGCCAGTTACCTACCACCAAAAGAAAATGATGATTAAATTAATCAGAAAGCCACAAATACCAACACAAAACGATTGCTATAATATGAGCAGATTAGAACAAGTTGTCATTCTGCACCTTAGAACAGGACACAATTGACTCCACATCCACATGTATACAAAATTCAAGATTGACAATTCAGCCAAGTGTACATGTGGACAGGTACATCAGACTGCAGAGCACATATTTCAAGACTACCCCAAATATGATACACTGGGGCAAACTCACTGGCCTAATGAAACAACACTCGACAGAAAACTACACGGACCACTGTGCAAACTACAAAAGACAGTGAAGTTTATACAAGAAACAACTTGTAGACAATATTTTAAGCTAACGAAAGGAAGGAAGTAGATAATCTCATCACCCATATCAAGGTGAGCCAGAATATGAAGGCATGTGTCATGGTTTCCATTTATGGCTCGGTTACTCACTGCAGAAATAGAATGCCCCCTGTCAATAGTATTGCACAAAGTATGAACTCTGTAGATCTGACAATAATCTTAAGGAATCCTCGAAAAAAATACACCTAGGAACAGAATGATGAGGTCCGGACTTAAACCCACAACATTCAGATTGCAAGATAAAAGTCTAACCACATTCACCACAAAGACACCCTTCCCCCTATTGATTATTGAGAGTAAGCAAAGAATGAAGTGGTTTGGCCACTTAATATGAATGCAAAAAAACTCCACAGTATACAGTCTTCTACAACAGAACATCAGGAAAGAAGGCGAGAGGAAGATCACAAAAAGATGGTATAGCAGAACCCTGTCAAAGAGCAAAAATAACAATCACCCAAGTCACCAGACGCTGGGCAACAACCCGGTAGCAGTGTGACAACAAAAGAAGAAGAAGCAAAGAATATCCATTAACAGTTAAGAGAAAAGACTGACTATCAGAAGTTTAATCAGCAGAAATTTACATTTATCTTCGTTTCGGGGCACATGGGTGTCGTTGGCAGGAGCTGGGTTTGAAGATTGGAGTAGCAAGAAAAGAACAGCATAACAGGTACGTGAGTAGGCTCATCAATCAAAATCGAACTGGTACGGTCAGTCGCTGGATGCTGTTGGAGATATTGCGAAGGAGATCGGAGCACCTATGGACATAGTTTGAAACTGAACTGAAACAGAAATTTTAAAATATTAAGATAAGAGTTGTACACTAAATCAAAAGTTGTATGACGTTCCCCTTCAAGTCAAAAGTGTCGGCTCTTCAGAAAGGATGCATACAGTTTAGTCTAATCTTGAGAAGAAAACTCAGGACAAACATAATAATAATTTCTCTCGACTCGTTATACGTTACATGGGGCCTGCAAGTAATTTCTCCATACCGCTCTATCCTGGGCAACTCGCTCAATCTCCTCCATGGAACTGAGACCTATATTTCCTGCCTCTCTCAGCAAAGTTTGTTTCAGGATCTCCTTAGGTCGACCCTCTTTCTTGAACCCTTTGCATCCCACTTCAATGCCGGCTTTGATATTCGTTGATCATTTCTCCCCAACATATCTCCATCTTCTCTTTCTTATAACAGTTGTCACTAGTGGTTGACCAGACATATCTCTGATTTCGTCACTTCTCCTGAATTCATTCCATTTTATATTCATTATTTTTGCAGACATCTATAGGACAAACATAACCAGATGGCCATAACAATGTCTAATCACTTTTGTTATGTGGCTTTTGATTGATTGATTTTTCTTAATTCTTTTATTTGTCTGCCTGCCTAGCGCATTGGACAACGGATGACAGAGGTTCTCCATATTTGCGGTGTTCATGGCACCAAATTGAAGGGTTGTGATGCCCATGGCACCGAGCCAAAGAGCTCTAGTGCTTCTGGATCGTTAAAAAAACCAACCTTTCATTCCTACCAAATGGATTAGTGTGCTGACCCTATAAGGGAGACCCAAGTTCGATCCCCGGCATGGTTATGAATTTCTTTGTCGGGACTTAAAGAAAAATCCTAACTTGAACAGTTTTGCGGTGACTTCACTAGCCATGTAGTCATTATATTCCTCAGGAGGGCCCCTCCACCCCACATTGGTCATATACCGCACTAAAAGGCTTCATCGCATTCAGTAAAGACAGTTAAAATTTTGTTCCTTTTATACTGTAATTTTTTGAGTTACTTCATAGATACAGCAATGTATACTAAATCAGCCACTGACTTTACGTCATCTTAACTGATTTGGTTCGCATAAGCTGCTGAGAGCGCCACTGTCTATTTCTTTTAGATCTATTTTAAAGAAAATTCATGTACCTACAAAATGATATATTACTCATAAAAATCAGTTAATATTTAAGAAAACTGCAGCTGAATTTGTACATACACCTGCAGTGGAAAAAGAGGACATAAATTTAATTCAGCCACAACCTGTTTTTTCATTTCGATAGCTAATCAGTTAAAAAATACAGTATATATGTTCCTAAGTGGAAGGAGTTAAGATGTCACCCTTACTGAAGTTATATTCTAATAAATATTTTCTCATCATTAGGGCATGCATCTGCACACACGACAGTATCTGTGCAACACTTGCAAAGCTGCTTTCAAAACACTTGGAGCCCTGATTGGACACACTAAACGAGTACATGAGAACTGGAAATCTCCAAATCAGAAAATATTCATCTGTTCTGTGTGTGAGAAGAGGTTTACCAAGAAATACCATGTTGATCGGCATATGCTGATTCATACGGGAGAGAAACCCCATAAGTGTACAGACTGCGGAAGATGCTTCAACAATAAATCTAACCTTATGTCTCATATACAGTTGGTGAGTAGATTATGTTCGGTACAGAGAAACATATTTGGAAGTCATATCTACATTGTTCTATATGTGCTGCTGCTTCTTCGAATGCTTCATATCAATCACTTGTTAACTACTCTTTGTGGTTTGTATGTGATCTGTGCCCATTTTAAAACTCCAAACCCAACACATACATAACACTTAATAATCATTTGAACGGACTTCAACCACAACACACTCCAGAATGCCAGCTTTATACACATCATCATGAAACCATTCACCACCACCTCATCAGTGCCAAGCATTAGATAATGTAAGGAAGATCCTCCTTCCTCCAAGGCCAGACAAATGGAACGCATTATATGGAACAAAAGAACAACTTACAAACACATGCATATACTGTAACAGTTTCACTGTTACTTGGGGGGGATGAAATCGGGAGACAATTTTTTTTCTTATGTACTTGGCGACTTTGAGTAGAATTAGAACAAACTTGTTTACCAGTCCAGGCATAAACAAAGTGAGGACTCCACATTGAGAAAAGTTGACTTAACTCGGGGTAGGCGAGATTTACTGGGAAGGCGAGAATCTTGAGACCAGGCCAGTTGCCTGCTAAGTTTTTAGTAAAACATAAATGAAGACAGGAGGGAAGGATAATACAGTTGAGACTTTGGGAAGAGCGGACGGAGAAAATTTGTTTTGTTAGAAGATTGTTTATCCTCAAATGAAAGAGGGAGTTTATTTAACAGTGAGTTAATATGTTTTGATCTGCTAAGCGCAGCATTTTGGAACGAGAAAAATGAGCGTGAATTTAGAACCTGAGAAGAACATGTTATATTTTGTTGTAGAGAGTTCAACCAAGTGAGGACAGACGGTGAAGTCAGAATTCGACCAGAAGTGTTTTTTTCATTGGCGTAGAGCACTCATGGTCCGACCTAAGTGAACAAGAGTATTGAACTAACGTGAAGAACTCGTTAACGAGATCCAACTTACTGCCAGCCAATTAATCAGAGAAGAACCGCGTTGTTCACTATACGTAACTATGAACCTGGCGACAACCAAAAGTAAAACAATGTGAGCATACCACCCAGCGAGATGACTAGATGACTGACCAGATGAACCGATGCCAGCTCATAAATGGACCAGACGCCTGACGAGGGAACCCGATGCCAAGAGACTATTTGAAGTAGAGGACTAGACGACCAGATGTCTGTATGACTAGATTTCCGAGGCCAAGACGAGACCAGTGAATTTCCAGAAGAATCCAAACTTACCTGAGGAAGAATGAAGTTGTGAATGTCCATAATCTCCTGTATCACCGACGCCAGGTAAAGAATCATTGTGACTTAATGAACTATTTTAATTTATGTGGACTGATTTGTTTATAGTGTCATCGGTGAAATTTAACTTTTGACAGAGTGATAGAATTAAGTGAGTGAAGAAAGACAGATTATTCGGAAGGATTCGTGGAAACTGATAGTACAAGAAACATTAGGTTATGTGGATAGATGTTACGAGAGTGGGAGAGGGGAACAGAATTTGTGCACCTTGAAACTTTGTAAATTGTTTGTGACTTGAGAATTTCCCGTATCTGTTATTATTTGCTCTCCAGGACAGAGAGAGAGAAGTTTAAGTGATTAAATAGATTATCAAACTTTTTATTGGTTGCCTGATGTGTTTGTTATATGTGTCATAAATATGATGAGTGAAGTAGTTAAAGCTTTAAGAGGAGTCAGATATCTATAACCAGCTATTTTTGGACCGTTTTGGTACCGATTCCCTTTTCCTTGCTTTGCTATTCTTCTAAATCCTTTCTAGTAGGATTATTCTATTTTTTTTCTCTTCTTTATTGTTACACTTTCCTGGGGCCTTGTACTAGGTAAACTACTACAATACCACTACATAGCATCGGGTCAAAGGATAAGAGCTCAAGCACTGCTGGATCATTGAAGAAGTATGTTATCTGAGCCTAAGTATGATGGTATGTTGCACCAGTTATGCGCCTACTAGTAGGCAAGCGCATCTGATTTCTGCCATGCTTTTTATTTACCAGGGCAGCTTCCCTAGGTCCGTCAGTCGCCTTTTACGGCATGCCTTGTAGGTCGCAGTGATACTACTCTTTGCTTCTCTTTCGGACCCCTGCACCACACAGGTAGTTCTTCGTACGCAGGTCATGCTACTCTCAGATTTGGCACTAACACGCTCAATGGCCACAATGTACGGCCAGACGCTTGCTCTGACCAAACACAACTTTTTGGATGCCCTGTGCTACACTAATAGGGCGCAACGTTCTAATCGTTCTTGAAAGACTGTCTATATATCACAATAAGAATGATTTAAATGGCTGAGAAAATTTGCAAACAACCATACACACAAACAAGAACACCAAATATCACATTTATCCGTTTATAATGACCAGAAAATGAATAAGTCCACACAAGAAATCGCGCAGTTTATCCTTTGAAAATTTTCACATCCGCCATTTTGGCAACCCGGAAGTGAATCCCACAGGCATTTTATGTATGTGACTGACACGGATAGCATGTAGTTTTTACTTCTTTGTTCTATGTATGCGACTGATGAGGGAAGCTTGTCGTTTCTACTTTATGTTGTATGGATGCGACTGACAAGGAAGCTTGTCTTTCTACTTATGTTGTGTGGATACGACTGACAAGGAAGCTTGTCGTTTCTACTTTATGTTCTATTTATGCTATGTGACTGACAAGAGAAGCTTGTCTTTTCTACTTATGTTGTATTTATGCTATGTGACTGACAAGGGAAGATATAGCAGGAAATCAATCTAATAAGATTAATATGCTAACACTATATGTAAATTTGAGAAGTTTTTTTCCAGCACCACTTAACTCCGTTTGATATATTACCAGGTACATAAAAAGCTGACCCCATACCTGTGTGACATGTGTCATGAAACATTCAAGCGAAAGAAACTTCTCCTGGAGCACATCGGCAAGATCCATGTTGCCCATGGTGAAGCTGCTAAAGCAATGCAGGCATACATCCGCAAGATTGAAGAAACCGGTGATGATGATGATGACGAGTTAGGACAGCATACAATTACTATTGCACCTGCAGGTTCATCACATCATGATGCAGATGATGGCACGACAACAGTTTATGCTCAGGTATGTTCACAACCTGTCCTGATATATTCATTAACATTTTTCATTAGTTCATAATTTACTCTCAGATGTATTTCTTATTCCTTTTTCATTTCCAATGGAACAAATGGCTGCAATTTATCACTGACATTTGTATTAATTTAAAATTACTTGCAGGCCCTATGTAAATTATAACGGTATGAGATAAACCAGGTCGGATTCCATTTTAAAGCAACATGTGGGTTCTTCTTTCTACCGTATCAATTATCAGAGGACTATCATTATAACGCTGGACATGTCCATAGATGCTCCGCTTGCCAACTCAACAAATCCAGCAGCGTCCACCTGCCTAACACGCCAGTTCGATATTGAATTAATCACTCTTTGCGTATTTGGTATGCCGTCTTACGGGCTGCACCAATATCGACACCCATCTCTCTCAATCTGGTATGCGAGGTGGACTTTCAACCCTGAAATTCTTCTGTTTGAAAAGACTGCGTTAACAATGTCATTTCGGTCCATTGCAGCTCCCTCTGATACCGTGGCCATTCCAGCCAAGCTGTCAACTCGTTCATTACCTCTAACTCCTGCGTGCTCAGGGACAAAAACCGTGATTTATTTGATCATTGTCTGTACCAGTACCTCCACCCAGTTTTGTCTCACCATTCCTGTATTGACTTTACGAATCATGCTCATGAAGTCACAGAGTATAAAAACATGAGTGAAGTTATGAGATGCCAACCACGTCACTGCCTCTGTAACCGCATACTCTCTACCTTATATCTAATCCTATGCAGGTCTTTGAGATCTTTTTAAAAGTTCGTTTCTATGTGCCCCTAAGCATCCATTTTTTCTTGTTGGTGGTAATTAGAAAGTAGGCAGACTTGTAGCAACAGCAATGATCGTTAGGAAGTTGAAAATCTTTGACATGCTTTGATTAGTCCGTAATCACCTGTTGGACACTAACAATTTACCTATTTAAAGAGTTTTGAATTACGCTTTGCAAGCAAAACTTGATGCCCGATGAGCAGGAACAACACAGTGTGTTTAAGTAGCAAGCCACAGGTACCATCAGTATGCATTCCCTTTGGCATCTGCCAGGGAAGACTAGGCATCTTTCGGTCTGTGTGATGTGCTAAGTCGCTGGTTCAATAATCAATAAGTAAGGAACCCTTTCATACCTCGTGGTATATAGGTCAATACAGTGTTAGGCCTGTATTTTTCATTGACCGTCGGCACACGATGGGTGATGTGGTCATCATCACGCCGGCCGCCTTTACTTTCCCAGAGCATGTCTGGTACCCAGTTGAGGCTGGGTCGACCTGAGAGCCGCCATGGTCGGGAAAAATTCCACGCACATTGTGGGAGCTGAACCCAGGCCACCAGCCTTGCGAAGCGAGTTCACTAACAACTACGCTACAGCGGCTCTAATAATCGATAACCGGTTCTAATTGTATTTATGTTGTAAAACCGAAGGATATGCATCATTGCACCAGGTTGGGAGTCCCACTCGCTGACCAGATTGACAGAGATGGGTGTCAATATTGATGTAGCCCAAAAAGAATGACATACCAAATATGCAAAGAGATTGATCAATCAACATCGAACTGTCGTGTTGGGCTGCTGGATTTGTTGAGGCAGGGTTCGGAGCACATATGGACGTGTCCGGAGTGCTATGATGATAGTCATCATATAACTGATAACTGCACCAGGTTTTATCCCTATATGGCTCGGTCCCTATCCGCAGAAATGGTACATCACCTGCTGAGAGCATTGCACGGACTCCATAGTTCCGGCAACAATCCTAGAGGTCTCTATGGGAAAAATGCACTCGTGAACAGAATGACACGGTCCGAATTCGAACCTTTGACTCTCAGGGCATAACCACTTTTGTATTTATGTAACTTATTTCATATGAAATAATGTTCTTATTTCAAACTGACTTTGCTTCTTCCCCAGGTCTCTGATGGCACCTACGAGGCTATGGTAGATGGTTCCCATGTTCTTGAAGGTCAGACTTATACAACCCTGCAGACTGAAGGCGGAGAAGAGACTATTATTATTGTTCAAGCTGCTGACCCTAATGAGGTCACTCATGCCATAGTTGAACAAGATGGCTCTGTTCAGTATTCATTGTAGCCAGCTGATCTTGTACACAAAAATTCGTACAAATGTTTGTCACTTTCAAGAATGTGGGGTATTACTTGTACCAAAAAAATAAATAAATGAAGATTCTGGAATGAGGCGACTTGACGTTCTGGGTGGATAAAAATAATCGCCTAAAGACAGACTTGCGATAACCAATAATGTAGTTATGGTGGCATAAGAGCATATCTGTGTAAATGTATATATGTGTGCTAAGTGATTGCAATGCATATATATGTGTGTAGGAGCATGCATTCACTGTGTGGAAGCATTCGCATGTGTGTAAGTTCATGTATTATATGATTTATGTTTTAGAGATATGTCTGCTATGAAATGAATCAAATAATCTATGTTTGGAATGTCTTTATTTTAGTTTTCTTCTGAGCTGTTTCACTGACATTCCTGAACAATTTGTTTTTGTAAAGTGTGCTTGCAGTCTTGTGGGGGAAACACCTAGTTCCCTGATTGAGAACATTGAGGAGTTTTGAGACCATGCAGATACCCCTGAAGTCGGAGAAGGATCGTCTGTTTAGCAGGGGGCACTGATAATAAGGAAGGCATCCCTTCACGCAAAAATCAATCCGAGCGCCTTACTGCCTGAACTCATAGTGAGCGGAAGAAGACCATGCAGATATCTTGGAAGTTGGAGAAGGAACGCATGTATGACAGGGGACACTGATTATAAGGAAAGTATGCCTTCACACAAAAATCAGTCACAAGCATCATACCAGGCACCCTGGTACACCTGGATTCATAGCAGGTGAACACAGAAGAAAAAAACAACGCAGATACCTCTGAAGTCAGAGAAGGAATATCTGTTTGATGATTGAATTCATAGCGGACAAACGCAGAAGAAGGTCATGCATAGGTTTCCGGTTCGCAGTATAGTCCAGTAAACATGTGTAGTGTGTAAACATGTGATTGATCCTGTTGAGTGTCTGTACCTATGCAAGTGGTCCGGTGAACATCATGATGTGCTTGTGAACATGGTACATTTCTGTCTGAACCATTAACGTTGTCTTCTTTAGTGACATTTTGCGATGGCCATTTTTTATTTATACATTTATTATAATATTTCATAATAATATTTGTATACGTGAGCTGAGCTTCTGTAGAGCAGTAGTGAGCTCGATCACCACCCAAGCATACCTGGTTCAAACTCCGCGGCAGCCAGTTTGGAAACAAATCATTTCCGTGGAATCTTTACAAAAGGTAAAAATAGACCTCACCATTCAGAAAGCCTAGAAAATCACCGGCTTGTCTACTGTGGTTGATGCTACGTCCTGTAAGGGATATGCCATGATTTTCATTTTCATACATGAGCGAGACATGAGCTGGCTCTGGACATGAGACATGAGCTGGCTCTGGGCGTGAGACATGAGCTGGCTCTGGGCGTGAGACATGAGCTGGCTCTGGGCATGAGCTGGACATGAGACATGAGTCAAACCTATTCTTTCTATGACTAATTAGATCTGATATAATACTACAGTACAGCATGTCTTACAGTAAAGTCTCACTACACATTATCTGTAGAACAACATGATAAACAAAGCACATGGCGTCATCAACAGATGTGCTAAAACAAAGTAGTGACATTATTTACAATAGTTACTGCTATGGTCAACTGTTGTTTTTGGTAAACTGAAAAGAAATAATGAAATATTCATTTTAACAGACGTTTGAAGTGGTTTGGTCACTTAATAAGAATGCATCCAAACTTCACAGTATACATGAGTCTTCTACAACAGAACATCAGGGAAGAAGACGAGAGGAAGACCACGAAAAAGATGGTATAGCAGAATCCTGTCAAAGAGCAAAAATAACAATCACCCAAGCCACCAGAACAGCGCAAGACAAAACAGAAAACCACAACACCGAGCAACAACACGGCAGCAGTGTGACGACAAAAGAAGAAAAACAGATGTATGAAATCTTGCTATACATTTTTGAACAACCTTCCGTATGTATCGACTGCCATTCCGAAACACTTGTTCGACCAAAAATATTGTTTGTTCCTTTGAAAACACCATTATGTTTTTTGAGTTGATAGAATTAGTCCAGCAGACAACAATGATTCACTGTATATTGCGTCACAATTGTTGACTATGAAACACATTTTTTATGAAGTCATGCACTTCATTTTTCACATTTCTTCTACATATAAAATGTAGTGAGACTTTACAAACATCCTGTATAGCACTCAGTATTTAAAGAAGACCAGCAAAGAGATAATTACCACTATCTAGATAGAGCAAGGCATGTGATATTGTTTCGACTCAGAACTGGACACAAGAGACTGAACAGACTAAAACTAGTTCCATCACCCACATGTGGACAGACAGCCGAACACATCCTGCAAGATTGTCACATGATGAATTAACTGCTGAAAGAACACTGGTCAACAGAGACAGACATCAACACAAAGCTGTTTGGAGGCCTTGATGAACTAACAAATACAACAACATACATCCAGAGAACCGGAATCATTGTGTAGACAGTGAAGACTCAGTAGGTATGATACTATAAGGTGGTGTTTATGTTTCCAAATTCTTGATCAGTAACTCATCTGTACAATTTTTTTATCCAGTTGGACCAAATTTCCTCTGTTATCAGCGTTTGGGTTAAGAAAAACAATGGAGAATACAACCCAGAACATGACAACGTAAATACTTTAATCAGAAAAGCGCAGAACCGGACACTGCAGTCTCAGAGCACACCTTTATAGAATGAATCTCAGAGACTCGGCTGCCTGCATCAAAGCAGTACTCAGAGGACATCGTGCAAGACTGCCCCAGTCTGAGCAATGTGAGAATGAAAATCTGGCAAACAGAAACAATCCTACAGAACAAATTATGGGTACCGATGAAGACCTCAAGCGCACCACCCTGTTTATGACACATACTGGAGTAGTCGTGTAGCAGAAGTTGATTGCAGAAGAAGAAAAGACTAGAACAGGACACTGTAGTCTCAGGGCACACCTTCATAGAATGAATCTCTGAGACTCTGCTGCCTATGGAACACCAAAGCAGTCCCCAGAGCACATCCTGCAAGACTGCTGCAGCATTAGAATGGAAATCTGGCCTATAGGAAAACACTTTAGAACAAAATGTAGGGGACCGGTGAAGACCTCAAATGTACTGCACTGTTTATGACACATACCGGAGTAGTCACATAGCAGAAGTTGATCACAAGAAAAAGGAGGTGGTCTGGTAAGTGCTAGTATCTCAAACTTATACTAATGACTTTGCTACAGAAACTACAATGAGCAACTGATGTAATGTGAGGTTGAACGTTTCCAGCAATATGTTTAATTAACAGTACTAGAGGATCTCTGTCATTTGCTTGTAGTTCTGAAGGTTTTGACTCCAGACCAATACACATATGCGATTTTTACATGAGATCCCTAGGGGTTTTTGCAGGAGCGACGTAGTTCATTCTTTGTACAACACTCTCAGTAGATGGCGTGTCATTTCTGCAGAGGCAGAGCCATTTGGGGAAACCCGGTGCAATAAAGTCAATCTGTAGCCATTAGCACCTTTTGCATTACTAGATTGAAAAATGTTAGTGATAAGATGTTTCATTGAGAATCCACAGAAATAAAAGATATATATATGTATGTATGTATGAGCCGGCTCTGGAGAAACTTAATTAAACAGCACCAAACAAGATGAGCTTGTTCGAAATACTGGCAGCTGATAACCTATGGGCCAGCTCGGAGTACTTGAGGCTGATAGCCAATGGGCCTGCTCCGAGTACTGGAGGCTGATAGCCTATGGGCCTGCTCCGAGTACTGTCAGATCGATCCATTATGGGCCTGCCCGGAGTACTGTCAAATCGATCCAATATGGGCCTGTCCGGAGTATTGTCTGATTGATCCAATATGGGCCTGTTCGGAGTACTGTCAGATCGATCCAATACAGACAGTGTTCAGTACAGACAGCTGTACTTCTTCTTTTGTCGTCACACTGCTACCGGGTTGTTGCCCAGTGTCGTGGTTTTCTGTTTTTGTCTTGCGCTGTTCTGGTGGCGTGTGTGATTGTTATCTTTGCTCTTTCACATGATTCTGCTATACAGCTGTACTGAACATTGTAAATATATGATTGTGTTTGCTAGTGCATAGATGCGACTGTTGTAATAACATATGATACCAGCCGTGAATTTGTTTAATGTGCATATTTTGTTGTTGATTTTCTGCTACTTCTGTCATTCATGAAATTTCTATGTAAACCACAATAGTAAATTGTTTGATTCTATGTTATCTCTTGAGTTTTGTAATTTTATTTTTTAGTGGAACCATGTAGCATAACATCATGCACCGAATACGTTAAGAGACGACAAATGCAGTGACCTATCTGCTGGTACCATTACTACAACGCCCAAAGCTCAAGATGAAAGTAAAAAGTATTTTTCTACCAACACTGTTACCAGTGCCAAACGTCCTTGGCAGCAACACACCACAGAAAGCTCACATGTGAAATGAAATGTTTGAGAAAAGCAGTGGTCACCAGGAAAGATAGCCTACGAAACGAGGACATCAGAAGCAGAGTGGGCTTAACTTCATGCACCGAATACATTGAAAGACAATAAATGCAGTGGTTCGGACATTTAATGAGAATTGAATATAACAAACCACCAATAACGGCTTTCAGTAAAAAGAGATCAGGTAACAGCGCAAAGGGAAGACCAAGAAAAAGATGGATAGACAAGTTAGTTAGTTAGTTTGTTCCTTTCGTGCCAAAGGCGGCACATAGGGCAGAGGTTTTAGATCTCCATGTGATACGGTTCTTTGCTAGCAGTTGCAGATCTTGTATGGTTTTACATCCCAATAGTTAACTTTCTTGTTGGATGGTTCTTCGAAGAGTGGTCTTTGGTCCTCCACGTTTTCTTTTCCCAACTGGTGACCACATAAGGACTTGTCGATTTAGTCTCTTTTCGTCTGATCTAAGAACATGACCTAAATATTTCCACCGTCGTTTCCTTATAATATTTGATATGGGTTGTTGGTGTGTTCTATCTCTCACTGACAAGACCAGAGTAAATTAACATGGATATAAAACAGCAAGCGCGACTCATCTGATATTGAAACGCAAATTAAAGCGCCTACGCCGCCGGCACGAGTGGACAACCAATTCCATCATCCATCTATGGGGGTAAGAGAATAGATCATGTTATGCGATTGCGTCATGGCACATTAGGCATTCACGTTCGTGCTCTGTCCTCCACTGCAGCAGCCATCTCAAAAGTCCATTTGCGTACCCATGAGAAGTTGATTAGTATATCTTCTCTCTCTAGCACGAAGACGACAGTGTCTGCCATGTTCTAACTTAACATTCAAGCGCTCCATATCGACCACTTGTTAACCACTCTGTGTGATTTGTATGTGATCCGTGCCTAAGAGCGATTGTGCCAGTAATGCGCCTACAAGTAGGCCAGCACATCCGATTTCTGCGACGCTTTTTATTTACTAGGTAGCTTCCTAAGCCGCTGTCTTAGTCGTCTCTTAAGACATGTCTTGTAGGTCGCAGTGTTACTATCCTTCGTTTCCCTTGCGAGCCCCGGCAATACACGGACGACAACTCTTAATTCTCGAACTCGTTCAGTGTCTGAGACTTGCGCCCATATCACATAAATGAGAGCTCTGTCCATACTTCTGCCAGCTTCAATATATCATATACTTTACAGAATGTTGTTTTTATCACAGCCCGCATGAAAGATGTTAATGATTAGTGAGTATCAACATCACAGCACTTCGTACAGGTTCATACGTGGTCCGATCTCTCTCTCACTCTCTCTCTCTCTCTCTCTCTCTCTTCCCCCAATGTCATCGTATAACACTAATCACACCTGTTCTGTGTTCATAGTTCATAAGTACGGTTCCAACTTCACTGCAACGGGTCACCCCATAATTGCTCCGTTCCTGTGCCAATGAAAATCACACGAAATGCTAACAACTGTGAAATGTTTCCCGTGTGAACTAATTCCAGAATGAAACAGTCGCGTACCGCCACAAAAAGCAACCTGCTCCTCATAAAATGCATATGGCCGTCGCTAATGTAGCAACACAAAACTGTTCATTACTTGAATTGCAATTCTTGTCGAAGGAACATCAATCACGACAAAATCCAACTTTCTGCACTCGCAATATAACTGCGTACGGCAGATTGAGCTTGTTCGTCATAACCGCTGTCCGCCATTTTCTGAATACACACAGCAAACGCACGGTTGACACTGCAAAAATCAATCATTCCATGTAACAGTCACAGCTCACAGCGCTGCTCAAGCACTAACTCAGTAGCTCGACAAACGAAACCGGAAAATACCCGACCAAACATGTCGGAAATGCGCTAGCAAAGTCGTGTTCAGAATCAAACAGTTCAGACTCTGAATGACCCTCCCGCATTCCGCCATTGCTGGCCAGGTTTTCAATTCTGTGTTAATTAACCAAATGTCTTGATCCGTTACCAAATATTTAATCTCTGAGAGTTTCCATTTTCCCGCCCATCTCCTTCACTTTGAATATGGATATATCTCTATATCCTCTTCGTGTCCTGATTGACACATAAGGCTTCCCACAAGAGACCTCCACTGTTGCCATTCTACCAACCGTCTCACACGTCAAGCCACACTCCAACTCTCCACCGTTCTTCTCCATGTTTCCTTTGGAGGTCTAGGCCTTCTCTTCCCATCCGCTGTACATCTGAGAGCTGTCCTAGCCATTGCCCCCACTGGCATACAACGTACATGTCCAAACCACCTCCATCTTAGTTTCATAATGATGGTCTCCAAGAATGTACAGTCCGTTCGTTTCAAAAGCTCCTCATTTGTTATGGTATTTGGCCAGAAAATTTGCAGGATTCTTCTGAAACATTTATTCTCAAATTATATAGGGATGCTTCTTTATAAATGTTTTCAGCCCGCGTGCCCAGCGTGTTCGTAGCGCGTTGGACTACGGGTGACTAGTCCTCTGTAAGTGCGGGTTCAACTCCGCGGACTGGCAGAAAAGCTACAGGTTCCCCAGATTTACGGTGTTCGTGGCACCGAGCTGAAGGGTTACGATGTCCATGACACCGATCCGAAGAGCTTTCAGCTCAAGTGCTTCTGGATCGGAAAAAATAAAATAAATAAATGTTTTCAAAGTCATCATATACGATCTGCCGAGAGTATTGCACACAACATGCTCTCCTAGGGTTCACTTGAAAATAAACACAGTGTTGCAGAAGGCCCAAGTGAGCTGGTCCGGTCACGTTGCTCGGATACCTAATCAACGCATCCCAAAACAGTTGATGTATGGCGAGCTTGAAGAGGGCAGACGTTCAGCTGGTGGACAGGAAAAGCGATATAAAGATATTCTTAAAGTGTCTCTGAAATGCTTCGATATAACACCACGTGCTGGGAATCCGTGGCTCAAGATCGCCAAATGTGACTGTAACAACACAAGAGGTGCTCGCATAACTGAGAATCGTCGTGCCGTTGAGGCACAGAGAAAACGAGCTGCGCGAAAAAACAAAACACAACACCCACATGTCTAACCTTGATCATGTCCACCTTGGTAGGGGACTGTGTTCTAGGATTGGACTCTACACTCACCTCCGCACACACCAGAGAGGTGCAGCAGCACACATCTAAGGCTGTTGTCATCACCGTTTGCGATGGATGGCTGTTAATCATTTATCAGAAGATTATCATCATAGCACTCCGGACGTGTCCATAGGTGCTCCCCAACAAATCCAGCAGCGGCCCAACACCAGTTCGATGTTGATTAATCAATCCTTTTGCGTATTTGATATGTTGTATTACGTACAATTCACCCACCCCCTGTCATAGAAGAGCATATTTTGGTCTACTACATTCGCGCCTAATTTCATCTCGTCAAAAAACCCGAAATCAATTAAACGAACTTATTATTCAACATTTACACGCACAGCTTACACTCAGCATGTAACACGTTTTCTGCGTCATACCTGCCAGCTGATGTGTTATTTTTGTGTGTGTATATATGTGTTATGTAGATGTGTACATGGTAACAACCAATGAAAGAAGTAACACGAGTGCGTTTAAAAAAAAAAACATTGATTACGTTTACTAAAAAAAATAAGCGGATTTCAACAATGTCTGTCGTCAATGGTACGTAAGTAGGACACATTTAGTCGTCTGTCATAAACGGTGGTTTTTTTTCCTTTTTAACTATTCGTCCACTACTTGTGTATTCGTGTCCGTAGTGTGTTGTTAAAATTTCTGTTAATATTTTATGTGTACTGAAGTGGTTAGGCACATATGCGCACAATATCTTGATTATTGGTTTGTCAACTGTTGCACAGTAGCAGGTAACTACTAACTATACAATAGTTTGATGTCACGTTGAATTCTTATTGGTTCAACTGAAAGTATAGCTCCTCCCTCAGTTTTTTTTCTCTCATCTTTATTTTTACTTCTTCTATCTGATGCACCATTCAGAAAGAAATGACAAACTACTGGACGTATAAGTGGTGCCTTGAAAAATATACCACGATTTTCATTGCTGTCTGATGTGTGGGTGGGTTGGAAAGGAGGGGGTGTGGAGGAAGTAGACGTAACGCAGGTGGATTCTTCTTCTTCTTCTTCTTCTCTGCTTCTTTTTCTAACGCCCCATATCGCCCACTTGTTTACCACTATGTGTGATTTGTATGTGATCTGAGCCTAAGAGCGATCGTATGTTGTGTCAAGTTATGCGCCTACAATTAGGCTAGCACATCCGATTTCTGCAACGCAACATCCTACATCAGTCGCCTCTTACGACATGCCTTGTAGGTCACAGGGGTACTATTCTTTGCTTCCGTTGTGGGTCCCGGCACCCCACGGGCTACGTAGGTGAATGAATTTGTGAGTCAATGTACAATTTTCAATTTCCGATTCAGATCTTTTTCTAGTCTACCCATGTAGGTGAAAAATAAAATGAGTACTCAGAATCAGAAGAATTTTCACGCCTGAGTGGTTACTGGGACCCAAATTTGGAGTGTAAAGAATAGAACCACTGTTACCTGCCATGCATGTCGTAAGAGGCGACTAAGGAGGTTTGGCTGAAATCGGATGCACATGTTCTAAACGTGTAGAAGTCAATGCGTTTAGGGGCTTACCAAACCAATGTGCAACGTATATACACGTTCTTGGCAAAGATCAAAGATATCACAAAGAGATTAAAATTGGTCGTAAAGAACTAACGCAAAGGAGAATAAGAATTTTCTGATTATGCAGAAAATGGGGGTGATTCTGGATCGCTACATGAGATACGAGTAAGTGCTCTGTCGTTGTTGATCGTGTTGTAACATATAGTGTTGTAAAGTGCAAGGTGATACAACTTCTGCACATACAGTCGCTGCGGGGATGTAACGTACTCGCCTCTTGTTCTATAAGTGGCACGTGGAGCGACTGGAATATTTTCGAGAGATCTGTGATCTCATCACATGTGATATCAAGTCCCTAGTCCTATCAGAGGCGGAGATAAAAAGTAGGTTCCTTGTTAATGTTGATTAGTTAAAAAAAACATTTCAGTTGAAAATCCATAATAGTTGGCCACAAAGCCGTGGCCCATAAAAATTCATTAACAAAATTAAAATAAAATTCTTTGTCGCTCGTGTGTTGTCGGGGCTAGCAAGGGGAGC
The DNA here is from genome assembly GCA_020796225.1 of Arion vulgaris. NCBI lineage: Eukaryota > Metazoa > Mollusca > Gastropoda > Stylommatophora > Arionidae > Arion > Arion vulgaris. The sequence goes on along the minus strand of CM036776.1, from coordinate 13,471,265 downwards.
AAAGAATAGTAATACTGTAATTCTCTTGTAATTCTACTGTAATCTACTGTAACCTGCAAGGCATGTCGTAAGAGGCGACTGGGGTAGGGGCCTAGGAAAGCTACCTAGTAAATAAAAATGGCTGTTTGGCTCAGATCACATACAAATCACAAAGAGTTGTTGACAAGTGGTTGATATGAAGTGTTAGAAGAAGAGCACCCTCTTCAACTTGTATAAACCTACATTGTCGTAGACACATTGTCGTAGACACATTGTCGTAGACACATTGTCGTAGACACATGTATATTGATGGAGTGGGCGATTACTGTAAACTATTCTATGATGGTTAGTTTATTATTTTCTAGCATTTTTTAAATATCATTCGGTATTTATGCACCTGGACTAATTTTTAGCGCAATAACACCGTTCAACTGTGCAGTGACTTGGACGTTTAAGAATTTCCCTACTCAACAAATGAATATCACATAGTTTTCTGTGCTGAATGATCAGTCGAGAAGAGGCCAGATGTCGCTGTTAACAGACGGTGTAAATAGACCGCATTTCTACTGGTCTTAGATAAAAAATAATGCGCTGAAAATGCGTGAAATATACTAATTAGGAATGAGAAACGCTGAATTTCAGACTTGAATGTGATATGTTAGCGTTTATATGCAACTTTCAAAGCTAATCAGTATCACGTTGAAAGTAATACTTATGAACAAATATTTAATTAAATAATAAATACACTTTACTCATTAGTTTCAGTGGGGCCCGGCATCACTGGCCCTTAATGACAAGCCGACACTGCATGCAAGTACGCACAAACCAAAAGTATACCTTTCAGGCGTTCGGCGTTAAGTTTGGACATGCCAGACAGTGTCGTCTTCGTGGTAGAGAGAGAAGATATAGTAATCAACTTCTCATGGGTACTGTGAGCAAATGGACTTTGGGATGGCTGCTGCAACGGAGGACAGAGCACGAATGGGAATGCCCAATGTGCCATGACGTCGATCGCATAACATAACATACCTTTCAAACGGACATACACAGACATGCACATAACGACGGATATACATATATAAGCATATAGAAACACATATACCTGCACACATACAAAAAGACAAGCAGACAGACAGCCAAGCACGTACGCAAACTTACACAGACCCATACACCTTTCATATTGACGAAAAACGCTTTCACATATATACAATGGTTGACTGGCCCGGAAGTGATCCAACTACGTAACTCTCATAGAAAAAGTGTGTTGACATAGTTGAACTATGACCCACATTCGAGTCGGATCAATGAAACTGTATATTACGCATTTCACTTGACGTCTTCATGTCATTTCATTTTTATGCAATATATTCGCGCCAAGAAAACATAAAGCTAAGATAATTGTGAACAAAAGCTGCACACGAAGCGTTTTAAACTATTGGCAACAGGTACACATGTGTAGTGAGGGGTGTCTGTATTGTAGAGGTTAGGTGCTCGCCTATCATGCTGAAGGTAATTGGTTCGCTCCCTCGTGGAGCCATATTGTGTTGGTAGTGGTTGAATATTTCTATAATGATATGCATAATTGTATACACCATACAATCCCAAACTTTTTCGGCCCACCGCCCACTTTTAACGACATAAATTTTGTAACGCCTCCCCCCGCCCTCCTCATTATAACAGTTTGCTAATGCCCCCTCCTTCCGACATATAAAAGTACAGTAAAGGAACCCTTTCATACCTTGTGGTATATAGGTCAATACAGTGTTAGGCCTGTATTTTTCATTGACCGTCGGCACACGATGGGTGACGTGGTCAGCATCACGCCGGCCGCCTTTACTTTCCCAGAGCATGTCTGGTACCCAGTTGAGGCTGGGTCGACCTGAGAGCCGTCGCGGTCGGGAAAAATTCCACGCGCATTGCGGGAGCTGAACCCAGACCACCAGCCTTGCAAAGCGAGTTCACTAACAACTACGCTACAGCGGCTCTCCCTTCCGACATATATGCATGCTCTATTTTCTCTTTGACGTAGAATATTGATATATATTTCTATAATACATGGTCCATTTTTTTAATGATTATATACGTGAAATAGAAAATTGATGAAAAAATGGATCGTGTAAGACGGGCATAAGATGAATTAAAATGCAGAATTCAAATTTTAAATGATTATTCAATCGCAAAATCACGAAAATAATTTATTGTAAAATCTATATTATTAATTTCCTCTTTAAGGAGCCACCGACCCCAAATTCTTCTGAACCCAACACACCCTCCTCCCCAGAAGGCTTCATCGCTCACTGGGGCTGTACCGCCCACTTTGGGCACCTATGGTATACACTATCTCCTGTTTCAATGTTTGCTTAGATTGTTTAAACTGTAAGTTTTGATACAATTGACATTGTGAAATATTTTGTTTCGAGTTTGAACATTTCCAGATTTGAATCAGATCTCTTTTGTGTATGTGTTTGCGTTGTTTGGTATCAATTTAAGTACGAGCAAACTCATTCTTATTCCTCTATGGTCTTTCTCTTTCTCTTTCTCTTTCTCTTTCTCTCTTGTGTGTTTTCACCTCGGTTGTGTCACATAGTAAAAGTAAAGGAACCCTTTCATACCTTGTGGTATATAGGTCAATACAGTGTTAGGCCTGTATTTTTCATTGACCATCGGCCACGATGGGTGATGTGGTCAGCATCACGCCGGCCGCCTTTACTTTCCCAGAACATGTCTGGTACCCAGTTGAGGTTTTGTCGACCTGAGAGCCGTCGCGGTTGGGAAAAATTTCACGCGCACTGCGGGAGCTGAATCCAGACCACCAGCCTTGAGAAGCGAGTTCACTAACAACTACGCTACCGCGGCTCTCGGTTTTGGCACATACCCTAAACCAATTCATGCCAAGTTCGTCTATCTTTGTCTATCTCTTGCAGTTTAAAAAAAAGTTAATTGAATATCCTGTACAGGACTTTGCGAATCAGCACCAGCTTTTTAACGCTATTTGTGATGTTTATAGACATAGATGAGACTGCAGTAAAACTATTTGATTGGCGAAACACGTAATCACAAAGTACTGTGGTTTTATAAATTACAAAAACAATGACAAAATACAGCAACTTTTCGACTAACAAGGCCTTTATCAAGCAAACGAACAACAGGAGTGACGAATTTAAAAACACAATAACAAATGGATGACTACATACGGAGACATTCAAACGTTTCTAATGAAAATCTGGGAATAAAAACGAAAACGAAATAAATGTAACACAAAAAACACACATAAAAATTATAAATATATTTTGCATGTATTCAAGCTATATATTTACTTGATTTTTTATTGTTTCTCTTCATTTCTATTTGCCATTGCTTTCTGAACCGGTGGTGTCATCGTCCTTTTGTAAAATTAACGCGAAACAGTTTGCAACCAAACTGTCCGCAATGTGATTTGAACTCAGAACGTCGGGATTAATAGACCATAAGCCACAGACGCCACCCTCTTGCAGTTACAGTTGGAAAAAAAATAGTGTTTAACTTGTTCATCGCTGGTTGGATTGTGTAGCTAAAATTTTCTTTATACCAGATAGGGTAGAACATACATATATTTTATTTGCTCAACCTACAATACTAAAACTTGATTAGTCTGCGATACACTCCTACAATGTAAACTTTTTATTTACATACTGTGCTACAAAGTGTAGCAGATGATGGGCATTCATGTGTAAATGTCGCACAACCACTACCTTTAGGCTCCATCCACAGCCAACTATAAACTCATACGGCCAGCGGACTCAGGTACAAATTCTAGGAAATAAGACCCCCAACCGTCACGTGACCTTGCATTCCAGTATTGTTGTATAAAGACGAATTCATTTGAAAAACAACACAAAATGCTAAATCAAGGTTATATTATATAACAAGTTAAGTTTTGCAATAAGGAATATCAATATTATGAATATTTTTCACCAATATAATAATATAATAATGTTCGTCAATCAAATATGATTATAACCACATAGTTACTTCATCCAACAAACAAAATGTAGTATCAGTCAATGGACACGTAGGTGACTTGTCAGTCCGATGCGTGCCTTGAAGAGTCGTGGACAGTGTGGGCATGAGATTGTTGCTACAGTCTGGGACTCGTGTGCACTGGCCTTTTCTCTTTGTCTACGCAGTACTGATGCTGCTTGACGTGCTGCCTCACAGGATTTTGCACCCTTTCGTAGGAGTGAACGCCAGGATGTTCGGTCCCGTGCAGCTTTTGTCCAGGTAGCAATCTTGATTTCGAAGAATTTTAGAGAGGACTTGAGCGTGTCTTTGAATCTCTTCTTTTGGCCCTCGGAGCGTTTGCCACTCGACATTTCACTGTAGAATAATATCTTTGGCATCCTGTGATCAGGCATGCGGACGAGATGTCCCGCCCAGCGAAGTTGGTGTTTCATAAGTATGGTGTTAATACTGGGAATACCAGCTCTGTAAAGAACAGTGGTATCTGGGATCTTGTCTTGCCACTTGATTTTCAGCAGCTTTCTTAGACAATTTGTGTGAAAATGGTTCAGCTTCTTAGCATGACGGTGTAAACAGTCCATGTCTCACTGGCATATAGCAGTACTGGGAGCACTGCAGCACTGTATACATTTAGCTTGGTCTGAAGATTGATACCACCCTTGTGCCAGACATTGGCGTACAATCTACCAAACGAACTGCTAGCCATGGATATTCTGGAGCTCACCTCATCATCTATGTTTACATTTTGTGAAAGTGTACTGCCCAGGTATGTGAACCTATGTGCAGCTTTCAGTTTGGTACCATTTATCATAATCATAGGTTCCTTGTAGACGTTGCCAGGGGCTGGTTGATACATCACTTCAGTTTTCTCCGTGTTGATCATGAGACCAAAGTTTGAACATGCTGTGGAGAATTTATTCATGAGATTTTGCAGTTCGACTTCAGAGCCGGCACTTAGTGCACAGTCATCAGCGAACAGAAGATCTCTGATGTTGTAGGTTTTGACCTTTGTTTTAGCTTAGAGCCTCCTTAGATTAAACACTTCGCCGTCGATGCGGTACTTGATGTCGATACCTGTACTCCCGTCACAAAAGGCATCGGTCAACATGGCAGAGAGCATCACGCTGAACAGCGTGGGTGCAAGAACGCAACCTTGCTTAACTCCGTTTGAGACTGGAAAGGGATCTGACAGTACGCCGCTATCCTGGACTCTTGCTTGCATACCATCGTGGAGTTGCCGCACCAGATTTATAAATTTCTGTGGGCAGCCGTATTTCTCCATGATCAACCATAGACCCTCTCTACTAACAGTGTCGAACGCCTTTGTCAGGTCAATGAAAACTGTGTACAGGTCACGGTGTTGTTTTCACCAATAAACAACAATAGACTCACAGAATTGAGTCAAATTGCAAAAAAGCTTGCAGTGTTCTATCAAACATATATAACCCCCAATCAAACTAAGTCAGGGTTTTCATCGGTGAGTTATTCGGCCCAATATTAGAGTTGGCTGTGGCTCCACACTGGACATTGTAGACTGCAAGCATATCACCGTAACTCCTAGTGCAGGGCAAAAGCCATGTTTTTCAAGCCATTTGTTTTTACAATAAAAAACGCCCTTTAGTGTGGCTCCTTGTAAAAAGGCGTCCAATCCAAAGCCATGTAATGTGGCGCTTGGTCCACAAGGAGTTAAACTAAAAGCTACCAAAACTGATCTATGCACAGGTCAAAAGGATCCCCTGACTCCTGAACACATCGTTCAAACCTGCCCCTTCCTCAGTTATTTGAGGTCACAAACATGGAGACTAATCTGAGAAATTGGGGGACACCAACGAGGACCTCTTTCTTATGCCCAGGGGTGTCTTTGTATGTAATCAATCTTTGCGCCAAGAGTGCGTGCATATGTGATGGTTTCTTGCACCCAGGGTGCTGTTATTTGCGATCCGAATTACACCGAGTTGCGCGTTTATATGAAATCTACTTGCACTAAGAGGGGTCGCAGTATGTGATCCGTTCGTACACGCAGTGATGCGTATATATGCAATCTGTCTTTACATCCAGTGTGATATCATGTGTGATCCTTAGAAAAACTGACTTCTATTCCTTATATATATATATATATATATATATATATATATATATATATATATATATATATATATATATATATATATATATATATATACATACAGGCGTTTATAAAGTCACTATGCATTACATTTTGGAAATAATTTAGTAATTACGTTACGAATGATGGACATTTACGTCATGATATTCTGAGTTCCATAATCCTGTGTGTAGCTGTACACAACAAGCCGTTGTTATATTCACGATTTCATTGTTGAAAGGAAATGGTGTTAACCATTCAAAACAAGGTATTTTTGGTGGAACATGTCTTTCGTAATGGTGGCAAATATAGTGAAGAAGTAATGTGACAATATGTGCTGAAATTTCCAGACTCACAAGTGGTGTTCACAGACACGTTACCGAATACAAGCCAGCCAAGAGCAGTAGTATCTAGATGAATAAGATGAAAACACGGAGCTTTTTTTCAAGAGCCCCAGAGGAAGTAACAGAAGCAAAGAATATGATCAATAAATAAACAGTGTACAGGTATTAAGAGCTTCCGAAAAACAAATTGACAAACACAGGATTCGAACCACTTACCCTCATTTCTTACGACACCCATCCTAGCAATACGAGCGTCCTTACGAACACAAACAGCGAACCATTTTTAAAAAGTGGCTCATTGAGGAGTGTCTTTCACAAATACTTATCATAGTTAGACACAGAATAATCAGGTGAATAATAATCTACGTTACACTTTTTTGGGCACCTTTGAAAATCATATTTCTCGTGACGTAGTGTCGTCCAGGCGTAAATTTCACTGCAGAGCAACTTTTTTCCCCCTGATTCAGAAGCACTTGAGCTTTCAGCTCTTCGACTCGGTGCCATGGACATCGTAACTCTTCGGTTCGGTGCCACTAACACCGTAAATTTGGAGAACCTGTGCCTTTTCTGACAGCCCGCGGAATTGAACCAACACTCACAGGTAGATTGTCACCCGTCGTCCAACGCGCTACGAACACGCTGGGAATATGGGCTACAGCAGAGCGACTGTATAAACACCCTGTATATGAGTTTTACCTTCTACTGAAATGAATGTTCTCTATAAACTTTTGTAACTTCTTCTGTACTGTAACGTTTACTTAAATATTTTTCTATGTCTATCCAGACACCTTAATATGCGTTTCTTGTTTTAGTTTAGTTTAGTTTAGTCGTCAGATCACCATCACCGCACGTCGAACAAATTAGTCCATAAGTGCTCCGATCTCTCCCTCAGTATGTCCATCAGCGTGTGGCGACTAACGACACCGGTTCTTTGTTGGTTTACAATTCTTCTTTGTCTGCCAGAATATCGTTCTTGTCGAGCTACACCACACTTAACTTTGAGTTCTTGCAGTCTGGTTAGAGTTGTAAATTCACCGCTATTACGTGAATCATGTACACGTCCTCTCTCCCTTAAGGAATTTATAATATCAGCCTGGTCCATTGCTCGCCCGCTTTGTACAGCAGCCATAGCTGCAAGCCTATCCGTACGTTCATTCCCCCTTACACCTGCATGCCCTGGCACAAAATAAAACTGATCTTAGTCAGCTTAGACCTCCCCAGCGACTCCATCCAATGTCTCCTAGCCCATCCTGTTTCAATCTTCCTGAGCATACTGTTTTCTTCTCCTTAAGTAGTTTGGTCTTTTTCTGTTTCTTTTTCTATGTGAGCACCCGAATAATACCGTATTGCTATATGTTTCACTGGTTTTCTTAATACATGTAATGTCATCTTTTTTCGGCTTCCCATTAATTGAACTTTTCAAATACATCTTTTTCTTATACTACTCTAACTGATGAGGGCTTCAAGAAAATGTACTGCGGGCCGGAGCACTGCACATGCCGGAATAAAATATATTACATCTTTCTTGCACGTGCCTAAACTCTTTCACGCGCATGCTTAACGCGAATATATGTCGTTCGTTTCCTAATCCACTGCAACATGTGGCTGACTTTTCCACATTCCATTAAAAACGAAAAAACAACACAATCCCAACTGTTCCACAACGGGGTAAGAGAGTACTAGCGTACCTGAGCTTGCTCTACAACAGGTACGTTTTGGCTGTTTTCTAATTTTTATTATTTCATACTCAAAGTTAACCACGCGAGACCAATAATTTGTTAGGATGATTATCACTTGTCTTCGTCCAAATCTTTCATTTCTTTGAACTTTGTGTGTGTGTGTTATGTACTTATAACGAGTAATGAACATTTGTCTGTTTTGTTATTGAAATGTTATGGTCGGTAAGACATACAATAAAATGCGGATACTATAAAAGTGACGTACTAAAATTGGATTTATTTTGAAAACAAAAATGTTCTTTTAAAAAAAAGTGGTTTGCTGTTTACTGCTTCTGTTGGTTGTTAATTATTATAATCTGCCCGCCTGCCCAGCGTGTTCGTAGCGCGTTGAACGACGGGTAATAATCCCACTTTGAGTACTGTTCAGTTCTGCGGGCTGGCAGAAAAGTTTCAGGTTCTCCAGATTTACGGGGTTCGTGGCACCGAGCCGAAGGGCTACGATGTCCATGGCACCGAGCCGAAGAGCTGAAAGCTCAAGTGCTTCTGGATCGAAAAAAATATAAAAAATAATGATTATCAAACAGATTATTCTGAGCAGAACTTGCTACATTAACAGCCTTTCGGAATTTCCCTCTCTGTCTGTCTCTCTCTCTCTCTCTCTCTCTCTCTCTCTCATAAGACAGATGCCCCACCTCTGCAGCCGTCATGTTCAAATTATCAATTACATCCTGAATCAATCTTCTCCGTTGTCTTCCTCCTCTCCTCTCCGTGGTCTTCCCTCTCTCCTCTCCGTGGTATTCCCTCTCTCCTCTCCGTGGTCTTTCCTCTCTCCTCTACGTGGTCTTCCCTCTCTCTTCTCCGTGGTATTCCCTCTCTCCTCTCCGTGGTCTTTCCTCTCTCCTCTCCGTGGTCTTCCCTCTCTCCTCTCCGTGGTCTTCCCTCTCTCCTCTACGTGGTCTTCCTCCTCTCCTCTCAACCATTATACACCTATCAGTTTCTTTTCATACTGTTTTTAGTTGTTTACCTGTTTGTAAAGTCATGTTTGTTCTTCTTTTAATTTCTTCTTCATCCCATTTCCATCTGTTGTTTGTTAGCAGTGAACCGAGATACTCAAAACTGTTCACATTTTCTACTTTCTCTCCGTCGATAAAAACACTTTTTGTCATTCTTGCTTTATCCGTTGTTAACACTTACTCACTTCTCCGGGCAATGAAGAAGAAAGTGAAATAATGTAACAATGTAGTGCCAGGATCAGTGAGCTGGCACTGACCAAGACCTTACTCCTTCTGCATTTTGTGGACCTGGAAAAATATTACTGTCCTGTAGTCTGTCAAAACGGATAGGGATCGAAAGGCAGCTACCTTAAGATTGATGTATGTATGGCCCTTTTCATCTTTACAGACGGTCAATAGGCAAGTGTTTTACTGTGACAACTTCTGAGTTTTCGCGTTTCTCTCTTGTTGTTCAGCTCGTACATAAGTCTCTTCTCAAAGACTCTGCGCCCTTCCGTAATTTGGCTTTCCACACAACTCTGTCATCAGCTAGTCCCTCCCATGTGCTGGGATCTATAGAACAGTTTTTCATTGAGGTTTTGCAGACATCTTTATATCTGAGCACTGGTCTGCCCTGGTGCCTCTTCCTCCGAAAGTTCACAGAACAACATTTGTTTTGGTATGCGATAAGTTTCCATTCTTCTCACATGTCCCAACCATCTTAGTCGTCTACTGCTGAGCATGCCCATGATGGAAGGCAGATTTGCACGTTGTAGTACTTCAGAGTTACCTTAAGATTAGGTGGCAGTGTAAGAGCAGCTCAGGGAAGTAACACAACAAATATCACTTTAAATGGCAACCATCTAACACCAGTTTAAAAATTCTGCTATCTTGGGTCCTCGGTCAATGCCAGCCTTTCTCTTGATGAAGAAATCAACGCTCGTGTAGGGAGTGCGGCTACTACATTCGGCAAACTATCAAAGCGATCGTGGGACAACACAAAACTGACATTGCAGACGAAGGTTCAAATAGATCGAGCCTGTGTAATTAGTTCTTTACTATATTGCTCAGACACATGGACAGCCTACTCAAGACACGAGATGAGACTTAACATCTTTCACCTTCGATGTCTCCGCAAGATTATGAACATCAGGTGGTACGACAAGATAACCAACTCTGAAGTACTGCAACGTGCAAAACTGCCTTCCATCACGGACATGCTCAGCAGTAGTCGACTAAGATGGTTGGGGCATGTGAGAAGAATGGAAACTTGTCGCATACCAAAACAAATGTTGTTCTGTTAACTTTCGAAAGGGAAGAGGCACCAGGGCAGATCACTACTCAGATATAAAGATGTCTGTAAAGCCTCAATGAAAAACTTTTCTATAGGTCCCAGCACATGGAGGGACTAGCTGATGACAGAGTTGTGTGGAAAGCCAAATTACGAAAGGGCGCAGAGTCTTTTGAGAAGAGACTTATGTATGAGCTGAACGACAAGAGAGAAAAGCGAAAACTCAGAAGTTGTCACAGTAAAACACTTACCAATTGACTGTCTGTAAAGATGAAAAAGGCCATATATTGATTTGATCTCTATCTCCTGGAGCTCCCTCCAGCTCTTCTTTATGTCGTAGAAACCATTAGCTGGCACTGAAGTGTGCAAGTTACCGTTGGTCGAACCAAAACGACCCAGACTTGTAAAAACTCTGTTAGTGACCTGTTTCTATACTGATATATAGAAATTGAATGATTGATTGATTGATTGAAATGACCATCATCATTTCACTTCGGTGAGTTACAATATGTGCTTCGATCTCTTTCTTACACAGGAAGATCTCAGCGGCAGGGCATGAACTCCGCATCGCCGGCAAGGGTCCCCAATGTAATTTAGAAGATGGTGAATATTTTGTAGGAATTTTATTTTCAAACGTTTCTAATGAATTTTCCCCGGGCAGTGGCTTTCCAGCCTGCTCTTCTCGATTTGAATAGCCAAGGGTTCTTTTACTTGCTCAACTTGAGCACTGGACCTTCGTTTTATCATCCGTCTCCGATAGGACTAGGAACTCGATCTCATCTACACTGATATTAGGGATATCTGGAAAAAATATATCGATGGTTCCACGAGGGAGCGAACTGAGCACCTTTAGAATGAGAGGCACGCATCTAACCTCTATGCCACACAGAACAGCCCCCAATATATTGAAATAATCCAGGAACATGTTATAATACAGTCTATTGACTGGTTCTGATGTGAACATATTCGTTCCACGTTCAACCTTAACGCTTTCCTAAAAGAAAAATATAAATTTGAGAACTCCAAATCCCTTGGTGGATACAGGGCCGTGTTGTGATACAGAGAGGCGGCCGCATCAGGCGAGATCGTAATGGGGCTGCATAAGCAGAAAATCAAAATTACAATTGAAGGTTAGTTTAAAGAAAAAATAATTTAATGGGCAGCATTTCGAAGACTTGCATCATACTGAGAAAATATACCGCACGGTCCTGGGTGGATAAAAAAAAAAACTACACATGTGTCGATAATAATGATAATAATAATTCCCCTAATACCGTTATACGTTACATAGGACTTGTTAGTTAATTTCTCCATACCGCTCTATCCTGGGCAACTCGCTCAATCTCCTCCATTGAACTGAGACCGATATTTCCTGCCTCTCTCAGCAAAGATCTTTTCAGGGTCTCCTTAGGTCGACCTCTCTTCTTGAACCCTTTGCATCCCACTTCAATGCGTGCTTTGATATTCGTTGATCATTTCTCCTCAAGGTGTGTCCAACATATCTCCATCTTCTCTTTCTTATAACAGTTGTCACTAGTGGTTGACCAGACATTTCTCCTCAAGGTGTGTCCAACATATCTCCATCTTCTCTTTCTTATAACAGTTGTCACTAGTGGTTGACCAGACATTTCTCCTCAAGGTGTGTCCAACATATCTCCATCTTCTCTTTCTTATAACAGTTGTCACTATTGGTTGACCAGGCATTTCTCCTCAAGGTGTGTCCAACATATCTCCATCTTCTCTTTCTTATAACAGTTGTCACTAGTGGTTGACCAGACATTTCTCCTCAAGGTGTGTCCAACATATCTCCATCTTCTCTTTCTTATAACAGTTGTCACTATTGGTTGACCAGGCATTTCTCCTCAAGGTGTGTCCAACATATCTCCATCTTCTCTTTCTTATAACAGTTGTCACTAGTGGTTGACCAGACATTTCTCCTCAAGGTGTGTCCAACATATCTCCATCTTCTCTTTCTTATAACAGTTGTCACTATTGGTTGACCAGGCATTTCTCCTCAAGGTGTGTCCAACATATCTCCATCTTCTCTTTCTTATAACAGTTGTCACTAGTGGTTGACCAGACATTTCTCCTCAAGGTGTGTCCAACATATCTCCATCTTCTCTTTCTTATAACAGTTGTCACTAGTGGTTGACCAGACATTTCTCCTCAAGGTGTGTCCAACATATCTCCATCTTCTCTTTCTTATAACAGTTTCTATTTTCTCTAATTTTTTAAAAATCAAATGGTAAAACTAGAACCATATAAAAGAGAAAAGAAAAATGTTTCGCCGTTGCTGAAGTTTTAATAATAGTCTTACTTTATATCAATAATACAAAAATTAGAAAACAATTATATCTTTTTTTCCCCATTAATCGACTTCAGTTTTTCTTGTCACAGTTGATTTCAGAAATCGTCCCCTGTTCTATTTTTGCTGTGCTCAGTTGCTGACACTTTTAGCTAGTTTTATGGACTGTGCTCCATTTTCGTACACCGCCCGAGTGGTTACCAGGGCCCAAATTTGGGGTGTATAGAATAGAACCACTGTTACCTGCCACGCATGTCGTAAGAGGCGGGTAAGGATGTTTGGCTGAAATCAGATGCATGTGTCCGCTAGGGAATGCTAACCCGAAACAAATGCTTGCGGAAAACGGATGCACCAGGCCGTAAGGCGCATAATATGGTGCAACGACCCTCACAATGAGGAATGGGATAACGGATTCTACGGTCGCCAATCTACCTCGGAGATTTAGCCATCCAGTAAGAATGTCAGACCTACCATCACGAGGATGGCCAAAACTTACTGCGGGAAGAGGTCGGCACAAATAGGGAAGCAGAAATCATAGGAATTATATCCTACATAACTGACCCCAGTATGCAGACTTGACAAGAAAAAGGTGGTCCACTTACACTAGCGTCCAAGACAAACTGTATGGCATGGCTGATAATCTGAGACAGACGGCTGCCTTTATTAGAGAATCCGAAATCCCAATCTAGTGAGAACGCAGAAGACAAACTGTATGGCGTGGCTGACAATCTGAGACAGACGGCTGCCTTTATTAGAGAATCCGAAATCCCAATCTAGTGAGAACGCAGAAGACAAACTGTACGACGTAGCTGATAATCCGAGGCAGACGGCTGCCTTTATTAGAGAATCCGAAATCCCAATTTAGTGAGAACGCAGAAGAAGAATTTTCGTACACTGAGAACATAGTCTTTGATTTGGTTAATTTAATCTAAGTTAAGGTGATCTTAGAGAAAACATCTTCACAAACAGAAATAAGCGTTCGTCGGTAAAGTGTTTAACAGATGGAAACATAGAAAATAAAATAGAGAGAGAGTTTGAATCTCACGACAGGAAATGGAGACGATGCCAAAAAGTCTGTAACTTAAATAGATAGACAGATATATAATTGATTATCAAGTTATTTTATGGGTTGTTCACTCAACAGTGAAAACATCATCATCATTATCATCATAATTATCAATATCATCGTCGCTGTCATCATCATTATCGTTATAGACATCGTCGACGTCATCATCATCGTCGTTATACAAGAATTGGTCACTGACTGAAACGATTTTTGGGAAACGGTTAGTTAACGACTACACAAGAAGTGGTTATCATCGTTGTCGTCATTATCATCTTCATCATCAATATCATCGTCGCCGTCATTATCATCGTCATCGTCATCATCGACGCCGTCATTTTCATCGTCGTCATCATCATCATCGTCGTCACCGTCATCATCGTCGTCATCAATATCATCGTCGCCGTCATTTTCATCGTCGTCATCATCATCGTCGTCACCGTCATCATCGTCGTCATCATCATCGTCGTCATCATCGTCGCTATCTTCGTCATCGTCATCATCATCGTCATCTTTGTCATCGTCTTCATCATCATTATGTACCGTCTTCGCATCGAAGGTTGGCTGTAGTGGACATCCAACATCTCTGTGTCTTTCACCTACTGTACGCCAGACGCTGGAAGAGGCAGGAGAACTTGCAAGAGACAGAGAGCTTTTCAGACGGGATATGATGAATGCGACGTTCCGCAAGGGACATGCTGCTACTTGAAGACGCCAGAAAATAATGGTCCCTATACACAGTGGCGGCTCGTGATTATTTTTGTTGGTGGGGCCAGACAGATATTTTCTGAAAAATCATGGTTTCGGTTAGGTTATAATTTAATGTATAAAATAATAAATACACGTTACACTTTATTTTTGTGCTGCCGACCCCACTGGCCCCTAATGACGAGCCGCCACTGTCTATACATATTACAGAAGAAAACGTCGAATGTATTTCATATTCTCTGCTTGATACTCGGGTTCTCATGGAGTGACAGAGTAACAAATAATGGGATGTTATAATATTCTGACTTGTAGGCAGTGGCGGCTCGTCATTAAAGGCCAGTGGGGCTGGGCCCCCTAAAAATAATGTGTAACGTGTATTTATTATTTTATAACTTAAAATATAGCAACTAAAAACCATGACTTATCCGGAAAAAATGTCTGGCCCCACCAACAAAAATTATCTCGAGCCGCCACTGCTTGTAGGTATACTCTGTGTTGTAGGACCAACATCCCTTTCTAAGGAGGACATACAGGGGACACAGTCTTGCAGGACATGTTCTGTAATTTTATCAGTGTTGCCACAGGAACACAGAGGGGATGGGGACAATCGTAGCCTATGTTTGATCTGTCTGTTATGCCCTGTCCTGAAGCGGAGTATTTACACTTTATACGCCCTTGTGTTGCCGGGGCTAGCAAGGGAGCAAAGAATAGTACCACTGCGACCTACAATGTATGTCATAATAGGCGACTGAGGTAGGGGCCTTGGTAAGCTACGCTAGTCTTCTTCTTCTTTGCGTCGTTCTTTACGACCAATTTTAATCACTCTTTGTGATATGTTTGATCTTTGCCAAGAACGTGTATACGTTGCACATTGGTTTGGTAGGCCCCTAAACTCATAGACCTACATGTTTAGGACACGTGCATCCGATTTCAACCAACCCTCCTCAGTCGCCTCTTACGACATGCGTGGCAGGTAACAGTGGTTCTATTCTTTACATCTCAAATTTGGGCCCCGGTAACCACTCGGGCGGCTACGCTAGTAAATAAATTGCGTCGCAGAAATCGGATGTGCTGGCCTACTTGTAGGCGCATAAATGGCACAACTTACAATCGCTCTTAAGCTCAGATCACATGAAAATCACAAAGAGTGGTTTAACAAGTGATTGATATGGAGCGTTCAAAGAAGAAGACAGTTTATACGTTTATCTTGTCTCATAATTGTGTCCAGAAAGCCACAAATACCAACACAAGACGATTACTATAATATGAGCAGATTAGAATAAGTTGTCATTCTGCGCCTTAGAACATGACAGAATCGACTCCGCAGTCACATGTATACAAAATTCAAGATTGGCAATTCAGTCATGAGTACATGTGGACAGGCACACCAGACTGCAGAGCACATACTTCAAGACTGCCCCGAATATGATAATAGCCGTCCATCGCAAGCGATGATGACAACAATCTCAGACGTGTACTATTGCACCTCTCTGGTGTGTGCGGAGGTGACTGTAGAGTCCAATCCTAGAACATAATCCCCGACCACAGGTAGGGCATACATGATCAAGGTTAGACATGTGCGTGTTGTGTGCTCTGTCTTTTCGCGCTGCTCGTTTCTCTGTGACTCAACAATACGATGATTCTCAGCTATTCGGGTTCCTCTTTGTTGTTACAGCGCCACATTTGGCGATCTTGCGCAAGGGATTCCCAGCACGTATTGTCTATATCGAAGCATTTCAGAGACACTTTAAGAGTGTCTTTAAAGCGTTTTTCTGTCCACCAGCTAAACGTCTGCCCCGAATCACCGAGGCAAACTCACTGGCCTAACGAAACTACACTCAACAGAAAACTACATGGACCTCTGTGTGATCTACAAAAGACAGTGAAGGTCATACAAGAGACAACATTGAATATATAGACAATATTTCAAGCGAACGAAAGGAAGGAAGGATAATTAAGTCATTATACCATTTGCAACTTTTACGCATCAACATTTTTCATCGATTTCCCTAGGCAGATGTGTCCTGCATTTTTTTCCCTTTTAATGGTATCCCTTGTATGAATAATTGAATATGAGTGTGAACAATTCTCAAGGTATTCATATTGCGTGTAAATACATATGTACGTGCATGTGTTGGAGACTTCATAATACTTGATTCTAACATTTAGAAGTGAAGTTTGAAGGTGTGATTATTGCAATATTTTCTCTGTCCCATCTCAACAAATATGGAGTAAACGTAACGTGTTTATTTTGTAATTTTCTTGGGTTAATTATTTCCGCTTGAAATGCGTTATTTGTTGATGCGAAAGTGATGCGCGCTTCGTGTTGTAACGTAAGAAAATTGAGAGCTAGCGGGCATGAAAGATGGAACATTTCGTGTAAAATTACAGGCTGTGGCAGTAAATCTAGCATTGGGGCGGCTGAAAAGAAACAGCTTTATTCATCAGGCCAAAAGACTGAATAGGCAAACTTCAGACCTACCAAAAGTTGTCATTCCCCTAAAGTATGTGCCAGAGCAAACCCCTTGGAGAGAGGAGACTGAACCATAAGTATGTATCCAGACAGAAGTTAAAGGAATACTCGACAAGGATGAGCAGAACAGCATACAACGCAAGATAGTCACTCTCAGTTTACTTGATGAAGAATACCCACATGAACTCTGGGTCCGGGTATACACGGATGGGTCAGCAGAAAATGCAGTGAAGAATGGAGGAGCAGGAGTGTACATAGAATACCCAAACAACGCTAGAGATGCGATTAAAGTACCAACGGGGAAATTCTGTCACAACTATGATGCAGAAATTCAGGCAATCAATGTGGCAACTGAAAAACTGTTGAATACCAGACCCGATCCTCAACCTGTTGTATTTTTGACTGATGCAAAATCAGCACTCCAAGCACTTCAGTCCAGAAAATTGCCAGGTCTACAGACCCTACTGTCTAAATTGTCCAAGCAGCGCAGGGTCGTCTTGCAGTGGATACCCTCTCACTGTGGAATACCAGGAAATGAAACAGCTGACCGATTGGCCAAGGAAGGTGCTGCAGAAGAGCAGCCGGATGTGCCAGTTACCTACCACCAAAAGAAAAGGATGATTAAATCAATGAGAAAGCCATAAATACCAACACAAGACGATTACTATAATATGAGCAGATTGGAACAAGTTGTCATTCTGCGCCTTAGAACAGGACACAATCGACTCCGCAGCCACATGTATACAAAATTCAAGATTAGCAATTCAGCCATGTGTACATGTGGACAGGCAAACCAGACTGCAGAGCACATACTTCAAGACTGCCCCAAATATAATACACTGAGGCAAACTCACTGACCTAACGAAACAACACTCGACAGAAAACTACACTGACCTCTGTGTAAACTACAAAAGACAGTGAAGTTCATACAAGAGACAACATTGAATATATAGACATATTTCAAGCAAACGAAAGGAAGGAAGGCTGTGGCAGTCTTGTAGGATGTATTCTGGGGACTGCTTTGGTGCTCCACAGGTGCAGGCAGCTGAGTCCCTGAGACCAATGTTACGTGTGTGAACTGAAACTGCAGCGTCCAGTTCTAAGTCTGAAGACTATAGTCTGTGCTTGTCTGTTTAGTGTATTTATACTGTCGTGCTCTGGGTTGTATCCTCCGTTTGTTTTTCTCCAAATAATTTTTCTGGATTGTTTAAGTAGAGTCTTTACGTCTGTAAAATTTTGTATTGGGTGGTGTTGTGTTAGGCTCCCTCCAGGAGCAGTGTGAGAATAAAAATGTGGCAACAGAAACAACCATACAAAACAAACTATGGGGGACGGGTGAAGACCTCAAGCGCACCTCCCTATTTATGACACTTACCGGAGTAGTGACATAGCAGAAGTTCATCGCAAAAGAAGAAGAAGAATCTATGAAGTCGGATAAGACATGCCTATATGATGGTGGGGGAACTGATAATAAGGAAAGCAGGTTTTTACGCAATAATCTGTTAGAAGTGCCATACCAATCGTACTGACCACGTCTGAATTCTTACCGGGTAAACCCGAAAGAAGAAGTGTAAAATTCCTTTCTAATCTATTTCCTTTGATGGTGTTATACTATTCTTACATGTCTATGTGCATTGTTATTTTATATTGGTTGTTACAATGGCACTAAAATAAACCAAGTGAAAGAATTCAAATACTTAGGAAGCATATTCACAGAAGACGGAAAACTGGATAGAGAGATAGAGGCTAGAGTGCAAAAGCAAATGCTGTAACCTACCAGCTAGCCCCAATGTTAAGGCACCCACAAATTTCACAGGCAGCTAAGCACCAGATGATCAACAGCATTTTTATACCTACTTTGTGTTAGCAGAGCCAAACATGGACATTGAGCAAAGTGCAGTCACAAAAATAACTACATGTGAAATGCGTTGCCTGAGAAAAGTTACCAACAACATCAGAAAAGACAGAATCACTAACATCAGCATAAGAAAGAAAGTTGGCACAAAACCGTGCTTGAATTACATAGCTAAACAAAGAATGAAGTGGTTTGGCCACTTAATAAGAATGCATCCAAACTCCACAGTATACAGAGTCTTCTACAACAGAACATCGGGAAAGAAGGCAAGAGGAAGACCACGGAAAAGATGATTAGATGGAGTAGCAGAATCCTGTGAAAGAGCAAAGATAACAATCACACAAGCCACCAGAACAGCGCAAGACAAACACAGTAAACCACGACACTGGGCAACAACCCGGTAGCAGTGTGACGACAAAAGAAGAAGAAGAAGTTACACAGACCACAGTGTTCAGAGTTAGATCGGGGCACTACGTTCTCAGAGCACACCTCCATATAGTGAGTCTCAGTAACTCGACTGCCTGCTATTGTGAAGCACTGAAGCCGTCCAGAAAACATATCCCGCAAGACTGCCCCAGCCTGAGAATGGAAATCAGGCCAACAGGAACAACCCTTCAAAACAAACTATGGGGTAGCGGTGAAGACTTCAAGCGCACCTCCCTGTTTATGACATAACCGGAGTAGTCCCATAGCAGAAGTTGATCACAGAAGAAGAAGACCCATTTTAGACAAGGCCTGCATTCATAATTTAACTTTTGTGCATATACTAAGGTCTTGAGATTGCCAGATATTCATTAATTTAGTGAAGGCACTAGCTGCTATAGCAATACGAGAGTTTATTTCTTTCATCGTGTCTCCGTTGTTTGACACTTTACTACCCAAATATGTAAAATGTTCAACTTTCTCCAGTGTTTGGCCATTTATTACGATGTTGTCTGTCGAGTTCGTGAGGTCCATAATTTTGGTCTTGGCAGAATTGATCTGGAGACCAACCATTATTTAGGTCATGTGTGATTCCTGTACTGACCTACGGTTGTGAAAGTTGGAAATCAACAAAGAAAATTGATAAGAAACTGGACAGCTTTGAGAATAAATGCCTACGAAAATTATTAAAAGTAAAATGGAGTGATTTCGTTTCTAACAACACAGTGAGAGATAGAACACACCAGCAACCCATTTCAAATATTATAAGGAAACGAAGGTGGAAATATTTAGGTCATGTTCTTAGATCAGACGAAAAGAGACTAAATCGACAAGTCCTTATGTGGTCACCAGTTGGGAAAAGAAAACGTGGAAGACCAAAGACCACTCTTCGAAGAACCATCCAACAAGAAAGTAAACTATTGGGATGTAAAACCATACAAGATCTCCAACTGCTAGCAAAGAACCGTATCACATGGAGATCTAAAACCTCTGCTCTATGTGCCGCCTTTGGCTCGAAAGGAATAAACTAACTAACTGCATTCATAGCGACTGAAACTGAAAAAATAACCGCTTTCTGTCACCATCATATTAATTAGTTCTTGAAGCTCTGTTTTTGTTACTATTAAATGTATTTTATCCGAGTGTTGCGGGGACTTGCAAGGGGAGCAAAGACTAGTACCAATGCGACCTACAAGGCATGTCGTAAGAGGCGAATGAGGTAGGGGCCTAGTAAATAAAAAGTCTCACAAAAATTGGATGTGTTGGCCTACATATAGACGCGTAACTGGCTCAATGTATAATCGCTCTTAGGCTCAGATCACAAAGAGTGGTTTAGCAAGTGGTCAATATGGAGCTTTCGAAGAAAAAGATATTTATTCAAGTGAATTGGTTTTGTCCATGATTGGCTGCTTAAGTGGTGGTGACATTTGCAAACCATACGTAATATTTAGCTCTTTGCGCACATCAAGAAACCACCTTAATTTACAGGTCGCAAACGATATGGGGGCGTCGCGCACCTGCATGAGATGAACATGCCAGAGTGTGTATGCGAGACCTGGCACAATGACGTGTACTAGACATTTCAAGTTCGCTTTCTTTCACGTTTCTCTCATTCCACATTTCGTTCTTCAGTGAAAGTTCGTATTTGGATTTTTAAGTAATATGTATTGTGGTTTTTTTCGCTACCGTCGCTTCATTTTCGATAAAAACCTGAAGCTGATTTGTCGCAGTTTCTTCATTTTCGAATAATACCTATTGCCGCATGGATTTACATTGTCGACTCATAATGCTGGTCTTTGTTGAGTATTGTAGCAGTCTCGTTAGTGTCGACTAAAGTTGGTTTTTTTATGTTCTTCATCACAGTCACTTCACTGTGAAATAATGCCAGATTCAGACACTGTGCGTCACAGTCACTTCAATATTGTAGATTTATTACCGGATTTTCAGTCTCTTCGTCACAGCCACTTCACTATCGACTGAGACTGGATTCAGAATCTTTTTTGCCACAGCTACTTCACTGTCGATTAAAGTTGGATTTTAAAATTTGCTTCGGCAGTCACTTTACTCTGGAATAATGCCAGATTCAGGCACTGTTCGTCACAGTCACTTCACTACCAACTAAAACCGGATTCGGAATCTTTTCGACACAGTCACTTCATTGTCGATCAAGCCTGGATTTTTAATATCTTCGGTACAGTTACTTCACTGTCGACTAAAGTTGGATTGTGTTTATGTTCTTCGTCACAGTCACTTTACTATCGACTAATGTTAATATCAATACAATGGAAGACTGTACTAAAACTATACACCAAAGGGGAAATACCTGAACACGAAGTAAGCTAATTTTATAAAGCACAAAAACAAGAAATAACAGCGTTTCGACCAAAAGGACTTTATCAAGTACACGGGATACAAGACGAGGGACGTATATCGAACATCAAAGACACAATTAAAATAATTATAATGCTGTTCTTTGTAGTCGCTTCATTTTCGACTAATGTCGATTACTACAGTCACCTCATTTTCGACTAATGTCTATTGTCACAGTCCCCTTATTTTCGATGGATGCCCCGGTGTCCCATGTCGTGTGTCGAAATATTCGAGTGATACAAAGTAAATGTGACCTAGTAGACCAGTAAGCTTAATCGATAAACAATCTATTATCAATTAAGACATCACGTGAGGGTGAGATCAATTCAGCAGCTCCTACTGAACATGTACATCGCTCAATAAATAATACAGCCTTGCAATTGTGATCTGCTTTTTGATGGAAAGTAATTTCAGATCGGATGGATGTGTGGCTGTAGTAATATTATTTCTGTTACTGTCTTTTCTACGTGGATAAAGCGTTGAGAAGTGGTGTCGACAATTTATGGTCTGACTGAGCCGTGCGTCGGATAACAATTTCGATTTCGCGATGTGACTATTGCGAATATTTTCGATGTCTGTACGTTTGAGAAGTTATTAAATTTCGAATATATTCGATTATCGCTCATAAGAGGATTATTAATTGCTTGTTAACGACTACACAAGAACTGGTCACTGACTGAAGCGATTCTTGGAAACAGTTAGTTGACGACTACACAAGAATTGGTCACAGCGATTCTTGGAAACAGTTAGTTGACGACTACACAAGAATTGGTCACAGCGATTCTTGGAAACAGTTAGTTGACGACTACACAAGAATTGGTCACAGCGATTCTTGGAAACAGTTAGTTGACGACTACACAAGAATTGGTCACAGCGATTCTTGGAAACGGTTAGTTAACGACTACACAAGAACTGATCACTGACTGAAGCGATTCTTGGAAACGGTTAGCTGACGACTACACAAAAACTGATCACTGACTGAAGCGATTCTTGGAAACGGTTAGCTGACGACTACACAAAAACTGATCACTGACTGAAGCGATTCTTGGAAACGGTTAGCTGACGACTACACAAGAACTGATCACTGACTGAAGCGATTCTTGGAAACGGTTAGCTGACGACTACACAAGAACTGATCTGACTGAAGCGATTCTTGGAAACGGTTAGCTGACGACTACACAAGAACTGATCTGACTGAAGCGATTCTTGGAAACGGTTAGCTGACGACTACACAAAAACTGATCACTGACTGAAGCGATTCTTGGAAACGGTTAGCTGACGACTACACAAGAACTGATCACTGACTGAAGCGATTCTTGGAAACGATTAGTTAACGACTACACAAGAACTGATCTGACTGAAGCGATTCTTGGAAACGGTTAGCTGACGACTACACAAGAACTGATCTTACTGAAGCGATTCTTGGAAACGGTTAGCTGACGACTACACAAAAACTGATCACTGACTGAAGCGATTCTTGGAAACGGTTAGCTGACGACTACACAAGAACTGATCACTGACTGAAGCGATTCTTGGAAACGGTTAGCTGACGACTACACAAGAACTGATCTGACTGAAGCGATTCTTGGAAACGGTTAGCTGACGACTACACAAGAACTGATCTGACTGAAGCGATTCTTGGAAACGGTTAGCTGACGACTACACAAAAACTGATCACTGACTGAAGCGATTCTTGGAAACGGTTAGCTGACGACTACACAAGAACTGATCACTGACTGAAGCGATTCTTGGAAACGATTAGTTAACGACTACACAAGAACTGATCTGACTGAAGCGATTCTTGGAAACGGTTAGCTGACGACTACACAAGAACTGATCTTACTGAAGCGATTCTTGGAAACGGTTAGCTGACGACTACACAAGAACTGATCTGACTGAAGCGATTCTTGGAAACGGTTAGCTGACGACTACACAAGAACAGATCTGACTGAAGCGATTCTTGGAAACGGTTAGCTGACGACTACACAAGAACTGATCTGACTGAAGCGATTCTTGGAAACGGTCGAATACACAAGCATTGATCCCTGACTGAAGCGATTTTTTGAGAACTTGATAATCTACCAAACAAAATAATTATTGACAGCTGGAAACTTCCTAAATACCTTCGTTGGTTTTCATACTTCAACGTTACGGACAAAAGGTATTATTTAGCACTATTCTTCCAATACTGTAGTAACTTTTTATATGTGGGTGGAGACATGGCGTGGGCATGAGATACAAGTTTGGATAGCCTGACTTCATGGCACGGTAGAGCGTCAACATCTGAGATAATAGCAAACACTAAAGACAGAGATTTGTGGAGATCTATGCTCGTCTATGCCAGCCGGCACGGCACCTGATGATGTAATTCCTTGTTTCTTATCTTGTGTGAGGTGGAGCTACAGTAGGTATACATCCGTTATAGGGCTGGTATACATTCCGGTGTTGTGTTAGTTTTGTTTCTATGGTACAGATAACGCCTTAGCTTGTTGTGTCCAGGGCTTACTAGATTTAAATCAATACTGTTAACTATTCCAGGAAACGATTGTCATGATCTTACTAAACAAAGTTCTGCTGATGTGAAGTTTGGAAATGTTCACTTCTGAAAGTGTGCTTTCTTCAACGATTTCGTGATTCATAGTCGTATGGAGTCTGGATTCTTCTTGGACTGAACTTTGATTAGAGTATAACTATCAGACATTTTGGACAAGGTACAGGCCAAGCTGAGATTTAACATCATGGATTTAGATGTGGATTATAAGGTAAGTCTTCTATCTTCATCTTCTTCTTCTTCTTCTTCGAGCGCTCCATATCAATCCCTTGTTTAACCATTCTTTGTCATTTCTATGTGATATGAGCATATTTGTATGTGATATGAGCATATTTGTATGTGATATGAGCATATTTGTATGTGATATGAGCATATTTGTATGTGATATGAGCATATTTGTATGTGATATGAGCATATTTGTATGTGATATGAGCATATTTGTATGTGATATGAGCATATTTGTATGTGATATGAGCATATTTGTATGTGATATGAGCATATTTGTATGTGATATGAGCATATTTGTATGTGATATGAGCATATGAACGAATGTACGTTGTGCCAGTTATGCGCCTACAAGTAGGCCAGCACATTCGATTTCTGCGATACTTTTTATTTACTAGGATAGCTTCCCTAGACCCTTATCTCAGTCGCCTCTTACGACATACCTTGTAGTCGCAGCGTACAATTCTTTACTCCCCTTGCGAGCCCCGGCAATGCACGGTCGACAAGGTAAGTGAGAGCCTTAGAAACGTAGTTGTTAGTGAACTCGTTTCTTAGGCTAGTTGTCCGGGTTCTCTCTCTCTCTCTCTCTCTCTCTCTCTCTAGCAACCGTTCTTAGGTCGCTTTTATCATTCTAATGTGATATTTCTTCTTCTTCTGCGTTCTCACTAGATTGGGATTTTGGATTCTCTAATAAAGGCAGCCGTCTGCCTCAGATTATCAGCCACGCCATACAGTTTGTCTTGGATGCTGATGTAAGTGGGCCACCTCTTTCTTCTCAAGTCTGCACACCGAGGGCAGTTCTGTAGGATATAATTCCTATGATTTCTGCTTCCCCGTTTGTGCCGACCTCTTCCTGCAATAAGTTTTGGCCCCTCTTGTGATGGTAGGTCTGACATTCTTACTGCATGGCTAAATCTCTGATACAGATTGGTGACAGTAGAATCTGTTATCCCATTCCTCAACGAGAGGTCGTTGCACCATGTTATGTGCCTTATGGCCTGGTGCATCCGTTTTCTGCAAGCATTTGTTTCGGGTTAGCATTCTCTAGCGGACACATGCATCCGATTTCAGCCAAACCTCCTTAGACGCCTCTTACGACATGCGTGGCAGGTAACAGTGGTTCTATTCTTTACACCCCAAATTTGGGCCCCGGTAACCACTTGGGCGCTAATATGATATAAAAACAGCCAAACATCAAGAACGGATGTACTTGCACAACCTTCAGTACCTATTGAAACTCAGGTGCTTATCCTTCGGTGGTGTGTTTGGTTTCAACCAGCGTTTACTGGGTTCGCTCTCCGTTAGCCCTTTGCTGTCCCCAGCCAAACCTGCAAGGCAGCAGACTGATATTTTCTTTTAGGGCAGCGACCCTTAGACGGCCTGCCCTCCCGGGCTTATGAGCGCCATCTGTCCAGCGAAACCGGTCGTTTTGTTGACACCTTGGTTTGCCGCCCGTCCAGTTTTGTGTACGGTTTGCTCCGCTAGCCTTTGATTGTCCCCAATCAAACTACAAGGCAGCAGTAGTCCGGGTTCAATTCCACAGTGGGTGTAGAATATTTTTTCTGACTGTAACGTCTCTCAGGTCGACCCAGCCTTAATTGGGTAACAGAAAAAGCATTGGTAAGTAAAGGGTGTCGGCGGGATGTTCACCACGTTACCAATCATGTTCCGACGGTCAATGACAAATACGAGCCTAACACCGTGTTATCCAATATTGATTGATTGTATTTTAGGACCATCATCATTGCACTTCGGTGAGTAACCATATGTACCCCAATCTCTTTCTTACACAGGAAGATCTCAGTGGCAGTACACGAACTCCGTAGCACCGGCGAGGGTCCTCGATGTAATTTTGAAGATGGTGAAAATATTTTGTAGGAATGTTTTATTTAACCTTTCTAATAAATTTTGCCCGGGCAGCGGCTTTCCAGCCTGCTATTCTCGACTCTGTAATGCAAAGGGTTCTTTTACGTGCTCAAATTGAACACCGGGACGTACGTTTAATCGTTCGTCTCCGATAGGAGTAGGAGCTTGATCACACCTACACTGAGATCAGGGATCCCTAGAAAAATATCCAGATGGCTCCCGAGGGAGCGAACGATATATTACCCAATATGCCTCGAGGTATGAAAAAAGGGTTACTTTACTGTCCTTTCCTTATAAGGTAAGCGATCTCATTAATTTGTTGTTATATGTGTTACTATAGTGTGTCTAGGTTCTTCGGGTATATGATGTGAAGATGAGGTTTAGAACATTTGGTGACAACAGGTAAACTTCAGGGAAGGATAGATCGTAGAAGACAGAGGGAGAAAATGTTGGATGGTCTGACATTTTTTTTTTTTTTTTTTTAACCCTTTCATATCTCGTGATATATAGGTCAATACAGTGTTAGGCCTGTATTTTTCATTGACCATCGGCACACGATGGGTGATGTGGTCAGCATCACGCCGGCCGCCTTTACTTTCCCAGAGCATGTCTGGTACCCAGTTGAGGCTGGGTCGACCTGAGAGCCGTCGCGGTCGGGAAAATTCCACGCGCACTGTGGGAGCTGAACCCAGACCACCAGCCTTCAGAAGCGAGTTCACTAACAACTACGCTACCGCGGCTCTCTCTGACATCTTGGTTCGACAAAAGATAGACGTCAGAACTGATTACCTGCACGAAGAGAGGAGAGAGAGAGAGAGAGAGAGATTTGTGGAAAGACATGATTGCCTACGCTGACAGGTATGGTACTTGATTGGTTGATCTTGTATCTTGAGATGCGTGTCGTTTATCATAATAATGTATGATCAGATGGTATACATGTCTCTGTATGATGAATGTTGTGATAGGGGCTCAGTCTCATTCAGCAAGGTTTGCGTATGTGATAAGTATCAGCGTATGAATATCTACACAGTAGCTCCGAATTTTCTGTCAAATCCGTAAGTCCGTGTAAGTCCGTGTAAGTCCGTGTAGGTCCGTCTAAGTCCGTGTAAGTCCGTGAAAGTCCGTGTAGGTTCGTTTAACTGACGCGTGCAGCGATTATTGGAAACGGTTAATTGATGATTACACAAGCATTGATCACTGACTGGAGTGATTCTTCTTCTTCTTCTTTTGTCGTCACACTGCTACCATGTTGTTGCCCAGTGTCGTCATGCTTCTACCATGTTGTTGCCCGTTGTCGTGATTTTCTGTTTTTGTCTTACACTGTTCTGGTGGCTAGGGTGATTGTTATTTCTGCTCTTTGACAGGATTCTGCTATACCATCTAACCATCTGTTTCATGGTCTTCGTAACGGTTAACGGGTTTTCAATTTCAGCACGTAAAAGAACCCTTGGCATTTCAAAATCGAGAAAAGCAGGCTGCACAGCCGCTGCCCAAGGCAAGATTCAATAGAATAGATTAAACAAAAAGATTCCTACAAAAATATCTTCATCTTCAAAATCACATCGGGGAACCTCGCCGGTGCACTGCAGCTGAGATCTTCCTGTGTAAGAAAGAGATTGAGCACACATGGTTACTCACCGATGTGCAATGATGACGGTCCTATCAATCAATCAATCAATCAATCAATCAATCAATCAATCAATCAATCAATCAATCAATCAATATTTTTACATATTTGATATGTCGTTCTTTTCGGGCTGTACCAATATCAATGATCCATGCCTCACAGCCACATATTGCTATGTGGAAAATACACACTCTTCCAAATCTTACTCATTATCTTCTAGTGGTCTGGAACCAGTTTCCTACTCATTCATTTATCTTCTTCTTCTTCTTTTGTCGTCACACTGCTACCGGGTTGTTGCCCAGTGTCGTGGTTTTCTATTTTTGTCTTGCGCTGTTCTGGTGGCTTGTGTGATTGTTATCTTTGCTCTTTCACAGGATTCTGCTACTCCATCTAACCATCTTTTCCGTGGTCTTCCTTTTGCCTTCTTTCCTGATGTTCTGTTGTAGAAGACTCTGTATACTGTGGAGTTTGGATGCATTCTTATTAAGTGGCCAAACTACTTCATTCTTTGTTTATCTATATAATTCAAGCACGGTTTTGTGCCAACTTTCTTTCTTATGCTGATGTTGGTGATTCTGTCTTTCTTGTGTTGTTGGTAACCTTTCGTGGTCTTCGTAACTATTCATTTATCATCTACTGACAAACCTCTTCACTTCATCACTCTTAGTAATAGATTCACATTCTTCTTCTTCTTCACCCTTCGCTCCCAGGGAAGCATAGGTCCGCAACCAAGGCCTTCCAGGCCCGCCTATCTAAGGCCATCTTTTCCAGACCTCCTACTTATAAGGTCCTTCTTATTCCTCGGGTGGCGAGCTATGAACTTTTCTGGTTGTGGTTTCTGTAGCTATCTAGTGTTTTTTACGGGTGGGGTAGCTAGCCCCACACACAACCTTCTTAGTCGCCTCTTACGACATGCGTGGCAGGTAACAGTGGTTCTATTCTTTACACCCCAATTTGGGCCCCGGTTACCACTCGGGCGAATAGATTCACATTGCAAATCAGAAATTTATACGTGAAACTTTAATATATACATGGGTGAGAATAATGTAAGTAGTTGGTGCAGCCCGTAAAGAACGACATACTAAATATGCAAAGAGACTGATTAATCAACATCGGACTGGTGTGTTGGGCCGCTGGACGCTGCTGGATTTGCTGAGGTGGAGATCGGAGCACATATGGACATGTCCGGAGTGCTATGATGATAGTCCTCTGATAACTGATAACTGAATGTAAGTAGTAAGTAAGTAAAGGAAGCCTTTCATACCTCGTGGCGTACATCCGCTCTTGATGTTTGGCTGGTTATATACCACAATAGAATGATAAAAGTTGGCTAAGAACAATCGCGAGAGAGAGAGATACCTCGTGGTATATCGGAGTGTTAGGGCTGTGTCGTTCATTGACCGTCGGCACACGATGTGTGATGTGGTCAGCATCACGTCGGCCGCTTTTACTTTCCCATAGCATTTCTGGTACCCAGTTCAGGCTGGGTTGACCTGAAAGCCGTCGCTCGAGAAAAATTCCACGCCCACTGCGGGAGTTGAGCCTGGACCACCAGCCTTGAGAAGCGAGCTCACTAACAACTACGTTACCGCGGCTCTCGAGAATAGTGAGTTTCTAAAAAAAAGAACTCAGGGAAGCAATAAATTAGAAAAAAAAAAATTATCTTAACTGTTTGTAATACCGCTTTTTAGGCTGTGGTGGGACAGGAGGTACATGAGCCTGTAAAATTTAATTACCTCATGGCTAGTACAGTCGCCGTGAAATTGTTCAGTTTGAGATATTTTCTTGATGCCCTCGACAGACAAATTTCCTTGACCTTACGGGGGATTGAACCTAGGTCTCCCACATGGGAGCCGAGCTCTAATCAATTTGGCCAGACGCTCCGAAACAATAAGTATGATCAATAAATAGATACTGTACAAGTATTAGAAACTTCTGGAAAGAAAAAATTTATCATACACAGGACTCGAACTACTTAACCTTATTTCTGACACATTCAACCTTTCAAGCCCAAGGGGGTCTCTGTGGCTGAGTGGTTAAGCCCTTTGCCTTGCGAGTCGTGGGTTCGAATCCGGACCGCGGCCTTCTGTTCACGTGCAGTTTTTTCTAGAGACCCCTAGGATTGTAGCTGGAGCTACGGAGTTCGTGCTTTGTGTAATACTCTCGGCAGGTGGCGTGCCATTTCTGCGGAGAGGGACCGAGCCATATGGGGTAAAACCCAGTGCAATGAAGTCAATCCTTCGGCTTTAAAACCCTTTTAAAACCCTTTTAAAACCCTTTTAAAACCCTTTCAACCTTTCAAGCTAATTAGTATCACTTTAAAAGCAATAATTTGGAACAAATAATTTATAAAATAATAAATACACGTTACATATTATTTTAGTTGGAGTCCGGCACCCCCTGGCCCTTAATGACGAGACGCTCCTGTATATAACAAAACAGATTTAAAAAATGACAACAGCAAAACCAGACATCTTATTAAGCACATAGCGTACTTTAACCCAACTTCAGATCTTTCTGCTATTCTTCTAAACTTGGAGATTTGTTTTTAACTTGAATTATTTCTGTAGCGTATGTTACATTGATCGATCCACTTTCCTTGATTTTTTCGTTTCTCTTTTTTTTTTTTTATCGCCGTTAATTACTTATACACGCTTAATTTTTTATCGAATTTTTGTTTGTTTGTTTGCGTTAGAAAACGTGATTAACTCATTGTGAACCAAATGCTACACTACAGGGCTTTGTGTTGGACTCTTTTTTACCAGGAACCGTACTTAACGACGTTTTTGATTCTAAAATCAAATGGCTTGTAAAAACATGGATTTGGTCCTGGTTCACTAAGAGTTAAATTAATTTACCAAATTTCGTTAAATTCGACTGTTTCAAATGATTGGGTTGTTGATTCTTTCCTACACATCTCAGTGTAGGTGAGATCAAGTTCCTAGTCCTATCGGAGACGGATGATAAAACGTAGGTCCCATGTTCAATTTGAGCACGCAAAAGAGTCACTGCAGTTCAAAATCGAGAAGAGCAGGCTGGAAAGCCGCTGACCAGTCAAAATTCATTAGAAAAAGATATTAAAAAAAATTATTTCCAAAATAATTTCACCATCTTCAAAATTACATCGGGGACCCTCGCCGGTGCTACGGAATTTGTGCACTGCAGCTGATATCTTCCCGTGTAAGAAAGAGATCGGAGCATACATGGTTACCCAAGAAAGTGCAATGATGATGGTCCTATCAAAGAATTAATCAATCAATCAATCCTACAAATCTTGTCAGAGATAACAGCTCAGTTTCAGTGGCGGTGCTTTTGTTGGTCTGTCAGAGATAACAGCTCAGTTTCAGTGGCGGTGCTTTTGTTGGTATGTCAGAGATAACAGCTCAGTTTCAGTGGCGGTGCTTTTGTTGGTCTGTCAGAGATAACGACTCAGTTTCAGTGGCGGTGCTTTTGTTGGTCTGTCAGAGATAACGACTCAGTTTCAGTGGCGGTGCTTTTGTTGGTCTGTCAGAGATAACGATTCAGTTTCAGTGGCGGTGCTTTTGTTGGTCTGAAAGAGATAACGACTCAGTTTCAGTGGCGGTGCTTTTGTTGGTCTGAAAGAGATAACGACTCAGTTTCAGTGGCGGTGCTTTTGTTGGTCTGTCAGAGATAACGACTCAGTTTCAGTGGCGGTGCTTTTGTTGGTCTGTCAGAGATAACGGCTCAGTTTCAGTGGCGGTGCTTTTGTTGGTCTGTCAGAGATAACGACTCAGTTTCAGTGGCGGTGCTTTTGTTGGTCTGTCAGAGATAACGACTCAGTTTCAGTGGCGGTGCTTTTGTTGGTCTGTCAGAGATAACAGCTCAGTTTCAGTGGCGGTGCTTTTGTTGGTCTGTCAGAGATAACAGCTCAGTTTCAGTGGCGGTGCTTTTGTTGGTCTGTCAGAGATAACGGCTCAGTTTCAGTGGCGGTGCTTTTGTTGGTCTGTCAGAGATAACGTCTCAGTTTCAGTGGCGGTGCTTTTGTTGGTCTGTCAGAGATAACGACTCAGTTTCAGTGGCGGTGCTTTTGTTGGTCTGTCAGAGATAACGACTCAGTTTCAGTGGCGGTGCTTTTGTTGGTCTGTCAGAGATAACGACTCAGTTTCAGTGGCGGTGCTTTTGTTGGTCTGTCAGAGATAACAGTTCAGTTTCAGTGGCGGTGCTTTTGTTGGTCTGTCAGAGATAACGACTCAGTTTCAGTGGCGGTGCTTTTGTTGGTTTGTTGTTTGCCTGTTATGAATTCAGGCGTAGTCTGGTGACAGGATAAAAGAAAGAAATTCTCGTATTGCTATAGCAGCTAGGGCCTTCACAAATATCTGGTAATCTCAAGACCTTAGTATATATACAAAAGTTAAATTATTTAGGTCATGTGTGATTCCTGTACTGACCTACGGTTGTGAAAGTTGGAAATCAACAAAGAAAATGGACAGCTTTGAGAATAAATGTCACCGAAAATTACTAAAAGTAAAATGGAGTGATTTCGTTTTGGATAACGCAATGAGAGATAGAACACACCAACAACCCGTATCAAATATTATAAGGAAACGAAGGTGGAAATATTTAAGTCATGTTCATAGATCAGACGAAAAGAGACTAAATCGACAAGTCCTTCCTTATGTGGTCACCAGTTGGGAAAAGAAAACGTGGAAGACCAAAGACCACTCTTCGAAGAACCATCCAACAAGAAAGTAAACTATTGGGATGTAAAACCATACAAGATCTCCAACTGCTAGCAACGAACCGCATCACATGGAGATCTAAAACTTCTGCCCTATGTGCCGCCTTTGTCACGAAAGGAACAAACTAACATGGCGTCTAATATAGCCCCTCTGACTGATATGTTGCGTGAATTCTTCTTCTTCTTCGAACGCTCCATATCAACTACATGTTTGCTTACCTTATTATAAGTGACCCTTGCCATTCAGGTAAATCTTACTATGACTTCAGATATCTTCTTCTTCACCCTTCGCCCCTAGGGAAGCATAGGTCCGCAACCAAGGCCTTACAAGCCCGGCTATCCAAGGCCATCTTTTCCAGATCTCGCCACTCTCTCCCCGTTTTTGTGCGTTCCATCTCTAACTCCCGTCTCCAGGTGTTTCTGGGTCTTCCTTACTTCTATTGCCCTGGGGGTTCCATTGGAGAGCCTGTCTCGTGATGCTGTCAGGGTTTCCTCAGTGTGTGTCCTATCCATCGCCACCTTCTGCTCATTATCTCCTGTTCCACCTGCCGTTGTCCTGCCCTATCCCACAGTTCTCTGTTTGTGGTCTTGTCATACCATCTCAAATGGAGTATCCTGCGTAGGCATCTATTGATGACTGTCTGCAGCTTTTTGGTGTTCACCTTAGTCGTTCTCCATGTCTCCGCTCCATACAGAAGGACAGACTTGACATTTGAATTAAATATCATTATCTTAGTTTTATTCCTGATCATTCTTGAACTCCATATGTTCTTCAGAATGGCAAATGCTGATCTTGCCTTTTGTATTCTAACCCTAACGTTTTCATCTGTGCCACCTTGAATGTTGACGACACTTCCCAGATGACTTCAGATGTATTTGTAATTTAAATCCTCACGTAAAGGGTCAGAGAAACCTGTAGTCCAACCATGTATCGTATGCACACCCAGAAGTTGTTTTTTTTGGGTCTAAAATGGCACCGAACCATGAAACTTTCACGGCACGTGGGGACTAGCATTGCGTGTTAACAACTTTGCTTATGGCGACCCTTGGCGCGGGGATAAAGACAGCTTCGACACGTAATGAATTCTAGTAACTCCATATCACTGGACAATATATGGATATCATCAGCTAACGTGATTACAGAAGCCGCAACTCAGTCGCTGTAAACCACATCTCAATCGCTGTAAACCACATCTCAATCGCTGTAAACCACATCTCAATCGCTGTAAACCGCAGCTCAATAGCTGTAAACCACAGCTCAATCGCTGTAAACCACAGCTCAATCGCTGTAAACCACAGCTCAATCGCTGTAAACCACAGCTCAATCGCTGTAAACCACAGCTCAATCGCTGTAAACCACAGCTCAATCGCTGTAAACCACAGCTCAATCGCTGTAAACCACAGCTCAATCGCTGTAAACCACAGCTCAATCGCTGTAAACCACAGCTCAATCGCTGTAAACCACAGCTCAATCGCTGTAAACCGCAGCAAGTAACAACCGAGATTAAGTTCCTGCTGAAGACAGCGAGAGTAACAAGGCGATATAAGATAAAAAAAATAAGACTATTAGAAGCAGTGGCGGCTAGTGGTCATTTTCCTTGGTGAGGCCAGACATAAATTTTCGGAAAAATCATGGTTTTTGAAGTATTTACTATTATTTGTCTATTCTGGGAAGTTACTCCCCTTTCAGTTTTTGGTGGGGCCGAACTCCACTGGCCCTTAATGACGAGCCGCCCCTGATTAGAAGCATGGTAGGAACACCACCAGGACTAGAGCATAGTAAGAAACAACAAACCAAGTGTTTCAACCAACAATGCAACACACTTATCCCCGAACAGTACCCCCTAACGAGCGCTATTGTTCAAATACAGGGTGTTCAAAATAATTGCAGCCCCATTGACAATTCGAAAGTTGCCAGGTACACATTGAGTTATGTTTATTTACTATTTAAACCGGTTCTGACTAGCTCGTCCTACGTCACATTTGTTCATTGCCCTTCCTGCACTACAATTACACACCGTCACACAACCTTGACCTATAATACGTCATAACTGAACCTTTTCATTTCCATACATATATGCCAGATTAGCTCCATTCACGGGCTGCTTTTAAGTTGAACACCCTGTATAATAGTTAGTTAGTTTATTCCTGTCGAGCCAAAGGCGGCACATAGGGCAGCAGTTTGAGATCTCCATGTGATACGGTTCTTTGCTAGCAGTTGGAGATCTTGTATGGTTTTAAATCCCAATAGTTTACTTTCTTGTTGGATGGTTCTTCGAAGAGTGGTCTTTGGTCTTCCACGTTTTCTTTCCCAACTGGTGACCACATAAGGACTTGTCGACTTAGTCTCTTTTCGTCTGATCTAAGAACATGACCTAAATATTTCCACCTTCGTTTCCTTATAATATTTGATACGGGTTGTTGGTGTGTTCTATCTCTCACTGTGTTGTTAGAAACGAAATCACTCCATTTTACTTTTAATAATTTTCGTAGACATTTATTCTCAAAGCTGTCCAGTTTCTTATCAATTTTCTTTGTTGATTTCCAACTTTCACAACCGTAGGTCAGTACAGGAATCACACATGACCTAAATAATTTAACTTTTGTGCATATACTAAGGTCTTGAGATTGCCAGATATTCGTTAATTTAGTGAAGGCACTAGCTGCTATAGCAATACGAGAGTTTATTTCTTTCATCGTGTCTCCGTTGTTTGACACTTTACTACCCAAATATGTAAAATGTTCAACTTTCTCCAGTGTTTGGCCATTTATTACGATGTTGTCTGTCGAGTTTGTGAGGTCCATAATTTGTATAATAGATCACGCAAAGTATGGAGCGACTGCATCAAGAACAGCCTTAATTAAATGAATAACAGCTTACAAAGTGCATTAGAACAAGCGCAGCACATATACGATCACTACACCCCTATCCCTTCCTTAACACTTCTATAAAGAAATAAATGGTGGAAGAGAAGAATAACAGTTTCAAAGCTAAAGGCCACCCACGCAAACGATGTACCACACCAATATAAGAGTCTGTAGGAAATACTGTTTACGAGACGCACTCGAAGAAACTTGCCAGAAATCTTAGAATTCCTTAACGCTGAAAGGCATTTCTTGAGCGGAGGAAGAAAGAAAATAAAATAAAAATGAAGACGTCACAGAATACTTTGGCTCAGATCACACTATCGCAGAAAGTGGTTTGTTTACTTCTTGTTATTCTAGAACAACGATAACACATTTTTTAAATACTAAATTTCTCAAACATTGTCTTCATTATCATTAATATTATCATCATCATCATAATCATCCTCTTCATCATCATCATCAGCATCATCATCCTCTTCATCCTCTTCATCCTCTTCATCATCATCATCATCATTACCGTTAACATTCGAGCACTAACATCATCAAAATCATTAACAACTTCATTATCATCATCATCATCATCATCATCATCATCATAATCACCATCAACATCATTGCCATCATTATCATAATCATCTACAATATCATCCAATAGCTTGTCATGAGCAGAACTTTGCCACCCTAACATTCCTTCATAATGTCTCCCTTTAATAGACTAGATCTTCCACCTCTGCAACCGTCATACTCAAACCATCAGTTACATCATAATCCTTCTTCTCTGTAGTCTTCCTCTTCTCCGGGATACCTCCTTCCATGATGGTCTTCTCCAACTCTCCGTGTCCTTTCATTCGACCAAAATACTTCCATTTTCTCATATATAGCATCAGCCAATTTTCTTTGATTTTGAGTTTATTTTTGATAGATCTATTTGTTCTCTTCTCAGTCAATGGTATCAAATATCATCATTAGATACATTCCGCCCGAGTGGTTACCGGGGCCCAAATTTGGGGGTTAAAGAATAGAACCACTTACCTGCCACGAATGTCGTAAGAGGCGACAAAGGAGGTTTGGCTGAAATCGGATGCATGTGTCCGCCAGGGAATGCTAACCCGAAACAAATGCTTGCAGAAAAAGGATGCATCAGGGCGTATGGTGCAACGACCCTCACAATGAGGAATGGGATAACGAATTCTTCGGTTGCCAATCTGCCCAGGTGATATAGCCACGCAGTAAGAATGTCAGAACTACCATCACGAGGGTGGCCAAAACTTACTGCAGGAAGAGGTCGGCACAAACGGGGAAGCAGAAATCATAAGAATTATATCCTACATAATTGCCCATAGTATGCAGACTTGAGAAGAAAGAGGTGGCCCACTTACACCAGCGTCCAAGACAAACTGTATGGCGTTGCTGATAATCTGAGACAGACGGCTGCCTTTATTAGAGAATCCGAAACCCAATCTAGTGAGAACACAGAAGACAAACTGTATGGCGTGGTTGATAATCTGAGGCAGACGGCTGGCGTGTTCGTAGCGCGTTGGACTACGGGTGACTAGTCTTCTGTACGTGTGGTTCAACTCCGCGGGCTGGCAGAAAAGCTACATGTTCCCCAGATTTACGGTGTTCTGGCACCGAGCCGAAGGGTTACGATATCCATGACACCGAGCCGAAGAGCTTTCAGCTCAAGTACTTCTGGATCGGGAAAAAAATAAAAAAATAGAGAATCCGAAATCCCAATCTAGTGAGAACGCAGAAGAAGATGCCGTTCCGGCTGGAGTAGGCGATCATGGATCTCCCCAAATCCCTGTCTCTGGTGTTTGCTATCATCTCAGATGTTGACACTCTACCGTGCCATGAAGTCAGACTATCCCAAACTGTCTGGGTCTCATTTATCAATAACAGAGACAATTAATTGTATCACACATTGACATAGAGCACGCAGCAAGAAAAAACAACAACAAAACCGCTCATACAATCAAGAAAATTGTTCGTCCACACAGTTATAGAATAAACATTGAAAATGTCAAGAGCTTGAAATAGAACATTAACTACGTCATCATGTACTTGGTTGTCTGGGTTTTTTGGGTACAGTATAAATTTAGGGTTGGTTTGGACATGTTTACATAATGTAAACAAAATACCCAAAATATGGATGGAATTTAAGCAATCCAGGTCGCCTGTGTGGTGCCGGGACCCGCAAGGGAAGCAAAGAATAATACCACTGCGACCTACAATGCATGTCGTAAGAGGCGACTGATGTAGGCCCTAGGGTGCCACCTAGTAAATTAAAAGCAGCGCAGAAATTGAATGTGCTTGCCTACTTGTAGACGCAGAACTGGCACAACGTATAATCGCGCTTAG
Source organism: Arion vulgaris (assembly GCA_020796225.1). Taxonomy (NCBI): domain Eukaryota; kingdom Metazoa; phylum Mollusca; class Gastropoda; order Stylommatophora; family Arionidae; genus Arion; species Arion vulgaris. The sequence continues at coordinate 13,433,483 of CM036776.1, read as the reverse complement.
GCTAGGATTACATACAAATCGCAAGGAGTGGTTGACAAGGGGTCAACATGGTGTGTTTGAAGAAGCAATTCAAGAGTATTAGTCTTTTTAAGTTGCTAGAAAACTGGATAGAATTTAAGAAATATTGGAGATTTCGTCGGGTTTACTTGCTGGAAAACTGGATAAAATGTAAGGTATCAGGGAACTCTCGTCTTTGTTACTAGCTAGAAAACTGGATAGAATGTAAGAATCCCGAGAGTTTTCTTATTTTTTACTTGCTGAAAATTGGATAGAATGTAAGAAATCTGGAAGCTTTGGTCTTTGTTTACGTACAGGAAAACTGGGTAGAATTTAAGAAATTCGGGAGCACTTGTCTTTTCTACATACTGGAAAACTAGATAGAATGTAAGCATGTAGGATACCTTCGTCTCTTTTATTTGTAACCTAAACGGTAGTACATTCTTCCAAAGTTCTTCTTTTTGTCCATCTATCTCTTAACATTTCTCTATACATTTTATCCTTGTCTTCTACGTACCTGCTTTAGCACAACATTTCAGTCTTGTGGGATTTTCATTAGAGTAATAAGTCACTGCAGGTGCTCACCATTACTTAGGCATTTACTTAAAGGGGTGGGGGAGGAGCTACGGAGTTCGTGCTTTGTGCAATGGTCTCAGCAGGTGGCGTGCCATTTCTGCGGAGAGGGGCAGAGCCATGTGCTGTAAAACCCGGTGTAATGAAGTAAATCCTTCGGCTTAAATTTAGGGATTTAAATTACAAGTATCTCTGAAGTCGGAGTAAGGATCGCCGCAATGGCGAGGGACATTGATGATAAGAAAGTAAACTTTCACGCAAAAATCAGTCAGTAGTGTCATATTATGCGTCGCCCGAGTGGTTACCGAGGCCCAAATTTGGGGTGTAAAAATAGAACCACTGTTACCTGCTACGCATGTCGTAAGAGGCGACTAAGGAGGTTTGGCTGAAATCGGATGTACATGTCCTAAACGTGTAGAAGTCTATGAGTTTAGGGGCCTACCAAACCAATGTGCAACGTATACACGTTCTTGGCAAAGATCAAACATATCACAAAGAGTGATTAAAATTGGTCGTAAAGAACGAACGCAAAGAAGAAGAAGAAGATATTATGCGTCCTGACTATGTCTGAATTCATAGCAGGCAAAAACAAAACAATTCTCCGTTGTCATTCCATTTGTTTGATGTTCTGTGTTAATTAAATGAAGGAGAAATATCTCGTAACGGAAACTGTCAGGGAACAACGAAAAGCAGATCCGAACAAAATGCAAGACGAAATCGGATCCAATTTGGCCAAAAATACACAGATATTTTAAACCCTCTAAGTAAACTGTGGAAGAACAGATTAATCTTAAATAGTTCAAACGCACAGAATAAAAAAAATTACCTGTTATGCAAGATAAGACGAAGAAACGAAGAGACGAGGAAGAAGAAGAAGAAGAGGGAGAAACTCGTAACAGGAATTGGCAGGTCAAACATTAACACCGACATCCGTTGAGGAATGTATGATTTGTGCCAAATTTGATGTACGTAAGTGCAGTGATAGCGTGGTCGAGTTGAATGTTGTCACATCCTGGTTTTTCCCTCTGTTACTTTTAAGCGTTCTTAAAATCAGGGTATATCCTTTACAAGACTTAGCCATCAACCACAATAAACAAGATTTTTTCTAGGCACCACTTATACGTTCAATAGTTTGCCATTCCTTTATGAATGGTGGGGTCTATTTTTACACTTCGTAAAAACCACAGCCAACTTTAAATAACTTGGTCTGACCTGAGTTCGCAGTCCCATAAGTTTATAGTTGGCTCTGTAAAAATCCACGAACAAGAATTTAGTTAGTTAATTAGTTTGTTCCTTTAGAGCCAAAAGCGGCACATAGGACAGAGGTTTTAGATCTCCATGTTATGAGGTTCGTTGCTAGCAGTTGGAGATCTTGTATGGTTTTACATCCCAATAGTTTACTTTCTTGTTGGATGGTTCTTCGAAGAGTGGTCTTTGGTCTTCCACGTTTTCTTTTCCCAACTGGTGACCACATAAGGACTTGTTGATTTAGTCTCTTTTCGTCTGATCTAAGAACATGACCTAAATATTTCCACCTTCGTTTTCTTATAATATTTGATAGCCCGCCTGTCCAGCATGTTCGTAACGCGTTGGACGACGGGTGACAAGCTCCCTGTGAGTGCGCTTCAATTCCGCATGCTGGCAGAAAAGCCACAGGTTCTCCAGATTCACGGTATTCGTGTGTCACCGAACCGAAAAGTTACGATGTCCATGGCACCGAACGGATGTGCTGAAAACTCAAGTGTTTCTGGATCGGGAAAAAAATAAATAATATTTGATACGAATTGTTCCTGTGTTCTATCTCTCACTGCGTTGTTCAAAACAATTTACCGTGTTGAATTTCTCTTCTCCACGGACACGAAACTGCTTGCCGCGGAGTTGAACCAGATACGATTGGATTGTGATTGAGCTTACTATCGCTTAAGCTACAGAGCTACATTTTTAATATCTGATTTCTAACTAGTTGACGTTCTTCTATTTCTTTTATCTTATTCATTTGCGTTGCCAATAGAAGATATGTAAAAGTAAAGGGAACCCTTTGAATACCACAAGGAGGTCAAAGGCGTATACCGACAACGGTAGGCAAACCAAGTAGTCCAACAAAAAGACAGGTAATCTGGGCAGATGACGCTCAACAATCCGGGAGGGAAGGTTGTCTAAGGGTAGCTACCCTAAAAGAAAATAGCAGCCTGCTGCCTTGCAGGTCAGCTGGGGAGAGCCAAAGGCTGACAGAGAGCGAACCCAGTAAACACTGACCAAAAACTTACTGCGGGAAGAGGTCGGCACAAACGGGGAAGCAGAAATAGGAATTATATCCTACAGAGCTGCCCCAGTATGCAGACTTGAGAAGAACGAGGTGGCCCACTTACACTAGCGTCCATGACAAACTGTATGGCGTGGCTGATAATCTGAGGCAGATGGCTGCCTTTATTAGAGAATCCGAAATCCCCATCTAGTGAGAACGCAGAAGAAGAAGATCAATAGAGCAAGTGACTGCAATTTGTCGCCAACATTTATATTAGCTTTTTAGTTCTTTCAGTCAGTTATCAGTTATCAGTTATCAGTTATATGAGGATTATCATCATAGCACTCCGGACATGTCCATAGCTGCTACTTACAATTCAATTCTTTAATCCATTTTTTTTTATCCAGAAGCACATAAGCTTTCAGCTCTTCCGTTGGTGCCATGGACATCGTAACCCTTCGGTTCAGTGCCACGAACACCGTAAATCTGGAGAACCTGTGACTTTTCTGCAAGCCCGCGAAATTGAACCGCACTCACAGGGGGCTTGTCACCCGTCGTTTTGTTAAGCAAGGTTTGCTCTGAGCATGGTTCTGTATCCACCAGAGTTGGGGTCGTCTAGTCTCTCTTAGCAGGGGCGAAAAATGAAAATTAGTAGTCGATACTCCAATCACACAGGTAAACAATGAGTTTCTAGAGCTTCTGAATTTGGGAACAGTTAGGAATCTTCACCGGTGCTACTGCGTAAGATCTCTACCGCTGATACTTTCGAGTAGTTGAATGAGTCTGATTACGAATGGAGGCGAAATTATTATATAGTTGATAATAGCAAATGCCCGCAGGGAAAGAGGAGCAGGTATAGGTCTAGAAATACCTGTAGAAGAAAACTGGAGACGGATTTTCTTCTTCTTCTTCTTTGCGTTCGTTCTTTACGATTTTAATCACTCTTTGTGATATGTTTGACCTTTGCCAAGAACGTGTATACGTTGCACATTGGTTTAGTAGACCACTAAACTCATAGACTTCTACACGTTTAGGACATGTGCATCCGATTTCATCCAAGAGACGGATTTTAAAAGTATAGTCACGACGTGGAACGAATTGAGAGGGATGGGAAGAGAGAGGAAGGGATGGAAGAAGTTTGTTGAAGACCTGTGCTCCGTTGGGAGTTTAAAAGTGAAGAAGAAGAATAGCAAATGATTGCATGGAGCGGGTTGGATATTGAGATGATATGATTGTCTAGTTAATACTATCAAATGATTGAATGAGACTGGTTACGTATAGAGACGATATGATTGTCTAGTTGATACTATCAAATGATTGAATGGAACTGGTTTTTCTATTATCATAAATGATGTCTATTTTACCATTCTTATTATATATATTGTCTGTATTTTACCATTCTTATCATATATATTGTCTGTATTTTACCATTCTTATCATATATATTGTCTGTATTTTACCATTCTTATCATATATATTGTCTGTATTTTACCATTCTTATCATATATATTGTCTGTATTTTACCATTCTTATCATATATATTGTCTGTATTTTACCATTCTTATCATATATATTGTCTGTATTTTACCCTTCTTATCATATATATTATCTGTATTTTACCATTCTTATCATATATATTATCTGTATTTTACCATTCTTATTATATATATTGTCTGTATTTTACCATTCTTATCATATATATTATCTGTATTTTTTCCTACAATTATCATAAGTGTTGTCTCCAGTGGCGGCTCGTAATCATTTTTCTTTGTGGGGTCAGACACAAATTGTCGGATAAATCATCTTTTTTTGAGTATTTACTATTTCGGGAAATTATTTCCCTTTGAATTATTAGTGGGGCCGGGCCCCACTGGCCTTAATGACGAGCCGCCCCTGGTTGTCTCTATTTTACCATTCTTATCTCAAATGTCGTCTATTTTTTTTCATTCTTATCTCAAACCATGTCTGTTTTTTGCACATTTCCATCACAAATGTTGTCTCTAGTTTTGCATTTTATCACCAAATATTACCTTAAATTTCATAATATATCACAAGAACTGTATTTTTGTGCACATTTCATCAAAATATTGTATTCATCTCAAACATTATATCCCATTATTGGGGGAGTCTCAATGGCGAAGTGGTCACGTCATTTGCCTGTCGTAGTGAAGGTTGTACTGAAGGATTATATCTACAATTACCTCTGAAGTTGGAATATTGCTGGCCTGAATAACTATTGCTAAATAAGATGAATATAAATTCTGTTGGTTGTTTTACGAGGTACCATAAGGTTTTGTCGATAGCTGACTGCTTTGTATGCAACTGACTGCATTGTACGCAATTGACTGCATTGTACGCAATTGTCTGCATTGTACGCAATTGATTGCATTGTTCGCGACTGATCGTACCTGGGGATCGACGATAGTGAAGTTGATAATAATGCAGTAGAAATTTCGGGGTTCGAATCCAGCTTATGCGAAACATTTTCGGTGTGCACACGGAATACGTTTAGACTACTTAAAACTCTGATTAACTTACCTGGGAATCGAAATTACAAGTACCTCTGAATTAGAAGTAAGACTCGCCTGAATGTTGAGTAACACGGGTGATAAGAAAAACATGTCTTCACGCAAAAATTAGTAAAAGGCACCATATTATTAGCCATGTCGCCTGAGTGGTTACTGGGGCCAAAATTTGGGATGTAAAGAATAGAACCACTGTTACCTATCACGCATATCGTAAGAGGCGACTAAGGAGGTTTGGCTGAAATCGGATGCACATGTTCTAAACGTGTAGAAGTCTATGCGTTTAGGGGCCTACCAAACTAATGGTAACGTATACACGTTCTTGGCAAAGATCAAACATATCACAAAAAGTGATTAAAATTGGTCGTAAAGAACAAACGCAAAGAAGAAGAAGAAGAAGAGTGGCCATGCTACGCCTGAATTCAATGCGGGAGAACGATTAAAAAAATATCTAAAATATGAGCCAAAACGATCCACATTAGTAAGATCACAACCATATGTAACAGTGCATCTAAGCCAGTAATATTTTGAATTCTTTTCCCTTGTTATTGATCCAACGGAGTTTGGACTGTTGCCATTCGGCCCGGCGCCATGTAATGGTATCTGCACGGGTTTCTATGCCATTATTTTGTTACATAATTTGCGAAATTCGTTTTTTCCCCCAATAATTCAGCGAGGTTGTCTTTGCGACGCGGAGGTAAGCTGATCGCATCTCGTTTCAAAGGTACTAGGTGCGTTCCTCACATAGAGCGATCTAGATATATTACCAGGAATCTGTGATCTTAGTGTAGGTGAGATCGAGTTCCTAGTCCTAACGGAGACGGAGACTTACTTGTTATAGGTGTCTTCATTATATTTATCTTTACACAGGAACGGTTAAACGTGTAAAAGCTTTGAGAGTCGTGATTCTTTCCAATAAGAGCTGCTCAGAATTTGTTTAAATCTATTAAGTTGCCTATTAGCTCTATGAGAGCTCGCATCCCCTGGGCGCGATAAGGCACCATGATCTTAGCCATAAGGCCACAGGGTAAGAGAAATAAAAAAATTAAAAATATCGTGGCATATACTTAGCCATCAATCACAGTAAACGGTTTGTCGATTTTCTAGGCACCACGTAAACGTTTAGTAGTTTGTCATTTCTTTCTGAACGTTGATGTCTACATTTGTAGTTCGTAAAAATCCAAGGTATCTCATTTGCTTCCAAACTTGCCCACCGCGGAGTTTGAACCAGATACGCTTGGGTTCTGATCGAGCTTACTACCGCCTAAGCTATAGATTCTCACTATAAATATATATACATTATATAATATAATAACCATATATGTGCTTATGGATGAATTTGAAAATAGATGTCTGCGAAAAATAATGAATATAAAATGGAACGACTTCAGGAGAAGTGATGAAATCAGAGACATGTCTGGTCAACCACTAGTGATAACTGTTATAAGAAAGAGAAGATGGAGATATGTTGGGCACACCTTGAGGAGAAATGATCAACGAATATCAAAGCAGGCATTGAAGTGGGATGCAAAGGGTTCAAGAAAGAGAGGTCGACCTAAGGAGACCCTGAAGCGAACTTTGCTGAGAGAGGCAGGAAATATCGGTCTCAGTTCCATGGAGAAGATTGAGCGAGTTGCCCAGGATAGAGTGGTATGGAGAAATTCCTTGCAGGCCCTATGTAACGTATAACGGTACGAGAGGAATTATTATTATTATTATATGTGCTTTTGAACATAAGTGTTACAGAAGAGTCCTTTGTATATCATAGACAAAGAATAGAACAGAGAGATCTATCCAGAAAGAACTCAAAATAAAAATAAAAACTGGATGATGCTACAAATAAGAAAGAGAAAATTGAGGTATTTTGGGCATATAAAAAGACATGAAGGACTGGAGAAGACTATCATGGAAGGAGGCATACCAGTAAAGAGAAGAAGAGGAAGACCACGGAGAAGATGGATTCAAGATGTAACTGATGTTTTGAACATGACGGCTGCAGAGGCAGGACATCTAGCCTATGAGAGAAAAACATTTCAGAGGACTGTTGGGGTGGAAAAGTTCTGCTCAGGACAAGCTATTTGATGATGATAATATAATAAAATGTACAGTAGGGTAGTGTGCCAGATCTGATTGGTCACAAGGGATCTGACTCATCTTCATATTGATTTATACACTAACCTACTTCCTTGACCATTGGTACTTGTTTTGCACGTTCACGCGTAGTTTCGATCGTGTCTCCTTTTGTCTTTAAGCATATCGGCACAGCATTCAATGAATTATGTTAATAGATTTCTCTAATCGCCCGAGTGGTTACCGGGGCCCAAATTTGGGATGCAAAGAATAGAACCACTGTTACCTGCCACGCATGTCGTAAGAGGCGACTAAGGAGGTTTGGCTGAAATCGGATGCATGTGTCCGCTAGGGAATGCTAACCCGAAACAAATGCTTGCAGAAAACGGATGCACCAGGCCGTATGGCGCATAACATGGTGCAACGACCCTCACAATGAGGAATGGGATAACGGATTCTACGGTCGCCAATCTGCCTCTGAGATTTAGCCATGCGGTAAGAATGTCAGATCTACCGTCACGAGGTGTGGTCAAAACTTACTGCAGGAAGAGGTCGGCACACACGGGGAAGCATAAATCATAGGGTTTATATCCTACAGAACTGCCCCCAGTATGCAGACTTGAGAAGAAAGAGGTGGCCCACTTACACTAGCGTCCAAGACAAACTGTATGGCGTGACTGATAATCTGAGGCAGACGGCTGCCTTTATTAGATAATCCGAAATCCCAATCTAGTGAGAACGCAGAAGAAGAAGAAGATTTCTCTAATAAATTCGACAATGTTCTCAACGTCATTCACCTGCCTCTATCGATTGACTTATATTGACAACTAGATTATGCATTACTTAAGTAAGTACCAACTGTGGCCTAGGGGTTAGTGACTCGGTCTATTAACCCCGACGTTCTGAGTTCGAATCACGCTGCGGACAGTTTTCTTGCAAATTGTTTCCGTTGATTTTAACAAAAGGACGATGGCGCCACCCGTTCAGAAAGCAATGGCAAACTACTGAATGTATAAGTGGTGCCTAGAAAATCAACGACTCATTTACTGGCTACGTCCTTTAGGATATGCCACGATTTTCATTCTAGTACTAACCACCAATAACAGCAAACAATAAAAAGAGATCAGGTAAATAGACCAAGGGAAGACCAAGAAAAAGATGAATAGACAATACCAAGACTACACTAAATAAACACGAATATAACACAACAAAGGCGTCTCATCTGGTACTGGTTGGGTGAAATCGGATGCACATGTCCTAAACGTGTAGAAGTCTATGCGTTTAGGGGCCTACCAAACCAATGTGCAACGTATACACGTTCTTGGCAAAGATCAAACATATCACAAAGAGTGATTAAAATTGGTCGTAAAGAACGAACGCAAAGAAGAAGAATAAGATCTGGCACTGGAACGCAAATTAAAGCTCCCACCTCTACACTTAACGGCAAGAGTGAACAACCAATTCGATCATTCTGTTGAAAGACAATAGACATTAGTAAATAAGCAATCAAGTAAGCAATCAAGCAAGCAAGTAAGCAAGTAAGTAGGTAGCTAAGTAAATAAAAGGTTTTGAATCGCTTGACTGTATTTTGGATAAGATCAGATTGTAGTGTCCACTTGATCGTGGTCAAATGGTGGGAACCTTCATAGAGAAAATAATCAACTTAATACATTTAAACAAATTCTGAGCAGGTCTTATTCGAAAGATTGACGACGCTCGGAGTTTTTACACGTTCATCCTTAACTGGACCCACCCACTGGGCACTGTCGGGTAAGGGTCTAATAAAAAGCAAGTAAGGAAGTAAGTAACCTGGGGGATATAACAAGAAGGGTCCTTTCCTGGAACCCGCAGGGACATCGAAAGAAGGGGAGGCCCCAGAAATACATCGACACGAGATTTGGAGGCAGAGATCAACAATATAAAGAAGAGCTGGAGGGAGCTGCAGAAGATAACTAAAGATAGGATGACTTGGCATGAGATGGTTGAGAGCCTATGCCACAATCCGGGTTAAAGAGGCAAAGAGAGAGAGAGAGAGAGAGAGAGAGAGAGAGAGAGAAGTAAGTGTACCTTGAGGTATATTATGGAATATGGTATTAGACCCCAATTTTTTGCTGACTATCGGTACACAATGGGTTATGTTGCTGACTATCGGCACACAATGGGTTATGTTGCTGACTATCGGTACACAATGGGTTATGTTGTCAACATCACGCAAGTCGACATTACTTCCCAGTGCTTTTCTGGCACCCAGTTGTGGCTGGATCGATCTGAGAGCCCTTACGGTGGTAAACACATTCAACTCAATGAAATATTTAATTATCTCTTTATTATGGTTAGTCTCATCACGTCTGGTTAAATCTGTCATCGTGAGTTCCATCTTTTCGCATGTTTGTACAAGTTAATTAAGTCAAGAGAGGTCACAGGGGCATTAATGTAAATATACATAGTGGCGCCAGGGTCAGTGAGCTGGAACTGATCAAGATCCTACCCCACCTCCAAGTGGTGGCCCTGGTAACAGATTAATGTCTGGCTAAGCGGGTAGGGATCGAAGGAGAGCTACTTGGAATTGATAGATCTGATCGCAAAATAGACGATGAGAATCTCAGTGAATGCGCCTACACGTCTCTCCTGTCTGATAAAGAGTCAAAGACGATGCATAATACAAATCAGACGCCCGTGTTGGACCCGACGACCTGGGTCCAAATTAGGGTAAACAATAGAACTACTATTACCTACCACATGCTATATACGGCGAAAGTAGAGGTTTGGCGTGAGATTAGCTATCCCATCCTGTAAGAAACACTGAGCTATAAAACTGCAACCAAGCGTACGAGAGTTTGCAGGGCCTTGGTTGGGGACCTATACCTCCGTTGGGGCGACGGGTAGAAGAGAGAGAGAGAGAGAATTAAGTCAAGAAGAGAAAACAGCAACTAAATCTATGTAACATGCAGGAACAAGGAGTTGCTATAACACAATGCTGTCCAACGTTGTTATATATAGGTCAGATATAAACATAGACAACAGAGCACACACTTCAGTTATGTCCATTATACATACACTAACAAAACGAAACATAGCCTCAAGAACGAAGCTTACAGAGCAAGCTATGGAGATACTCAAGAGGAACTCCAACTGACATGCAGCTTCATAGAGGCAACCCATCTCATGGTTTAGACGAGCTACCCCTCCCCGAATAGGGTGATAGAACCAGCCAGCCGCCAGCTCTCTTATCAACACTTCCATACATCAGTGTATAGAGAGAAAAGGAAAAAGCATATGCGTGCTATTTAAATATAAGTGTTACAGAAGAGTCCTCTGTATAGCATGGGCACAGAAGAGAACAAATTCATATATCGAGAAATAAATCAAAATAAAAGAAAACTGACTAATGCTACAAATCGTCATCATCAAATAGCTTTTCCTAAGCAGAGCTTTGCCACCCCAACAGTCCTACAGAATTTCTCTCTCTCATACGCCAGATGTTCTTTCTCTGCAGCCGTCATGTTCAAACCATCAGTTACATCCTGAATCCACCTTATCCGTGGTCGTCCTCTTCTCTTTGCCGGTATGCCTCCTTCCATGATGGTCTTCTCCAGCCCTTCTTTTTAGATGTCCAAAATATCTCAAATTTCTCTTTCTTATTTGTAGCATCAGCCAGTTTTCTTTGATTTTGAGTTTTTTCGGGATAGATCTATTTGTTCTCTTCTCTGTCCAATATATACGAAGGACTCGTCTGTAACACTTATATTCAAACGCACATAGCCTATGTTTTTGACATTGCGAACGAAGATTCAAATATATCGAGCCTGTGTAATTGGTTCTTTACTATATGGCTCAGAAACATGGACAGCCTACTTAAGGCACAAGAGAAATCTTAACATCTTTCACCTTCGATGTCTTCGCAAGGTTATAAACATCAGATGGTACGACAAGATAACCAGCTCTGAAGTACTGTAACGTGCAAATCTGCCTTCCATCATGGGCATGCTCAGCAGTAGACGACTAAGATGGTTGGGGCATGTGAGAAGAATTTAAACTTGTCGCATACTAAAACAAATGTTGTTCTGTGAACTTTCGGTGGGGAAGAGGCACCAGGGCAGACCACTGCTCAAATATAAAGATGTCTGCAAAGCCTCAATGAAAAACTTTTCTATAGGTCCCAGCACATGGGAGGACTAGCTGATGACAGAGTTGTGTGGAAAGCCAAATTGCGAAAAGGCGCAGAGTTTGTTTGTTTGTTTAGTAGGGATTAAAGCCTCTTTAAGCCGAGGCACGCCCCTTTCAACCTAAGGCGAACCTTTTATTGGTTATATCAGAGCGTGTAGGCCAACAAACATGAAAAATAAGAATTAACTCCTTTCGGAGAATCCAAGAACAACTTGATCTCAGTCTTTTGAGAAGAGACTTATATACGAGCTGAACGACAAGAGAGAAAAGCGAAAAACTCAGAAGTTGTCACAGTAAAACACTTGCCAATTGACCGTCTGTAAAGACGAAAAGGGCCATAAATATGGAACGATCAAAAAGAAGAAAAAAGAAAATATATTTTTCCATTTAATAATGCTTCAAATAAGATAAGAAAATTGAGCTATTTGTGACATATAAAAAGACCCGAAGGGCTGGAGAAGACCATCATGGTAGGACGCATCCAGGAAAAGAGAAGATGTGGAGAAGATGGATTCATGATGTAACTGTTGATTTGAGCAGGCGACTGCAGAAACGGAACATCTGGTCCATGAGAGTGAGAGAGAGAGAGAGAGAGAGAGAGAGAGAGAGAGAGAGGGAGAGGGAGAGAGAGGAGAGAGAGAGGAGAGAGGGAGAGGGAGAGGGAGAGAGGAGAGGGAGAGGGAGAGAGAGAGGGAGAGAGAGAGAGGGAGAGAGAGAGAGGGAGAGAGAGAGGGAGAGTGATAGAGAGAGAGGGAGAGAGAGAGAGGGAGAGAGAGAGAGAGAGAGAGAGAGAGAGAGAGAGAGAGAGAGAGAGAGAGAGAGTGGTTAAGCCTTTGCCTTACGTTCCGAAAGTCGTGGGTTTGAGACTGGATCGCGACGTTCTGTTCACGGGTGCATTGTTTTTTCTAGAGACCACTATTAGTGTTCAGAAGAGACGTTGGACGTTCTGAGAGACGATCCAAAGGACCGTTAGGGTGGCAACATTCTGCTCAGGACAATCTATTTGATACCAATGTATATTAGTAGATCATAATCATCATCAGGTGCCGTGCCGGCTGGCGTAGACGATCATGGATCTCCACAAATATCTATCTTTGGTGTCTGCTATCATCTCAGATGTTGACCCTCTACTGTGTCATGAAGTCAGGCTATCTAAAATTGTCTCTCTCTCTGTCTTTCTCTGTCTCGTCTACCCTTGATTTTACCAGTTGTTGCATTGTGTTCTAAACCTCTCCTCCTCATCACATGTCCGAAAAATGATGACTGCCCCTTTCTTATATTCATGATAAGTTTTCTGTGTCTTGATCTCATTCAACACTTCAACATTGGTAATTTTAGCAGTATATTGGATTCTTATCATTCTTCTGTAAAACCACATCTTTGTGTTCCTGAGAGATGTTTCGATCTGTTTGTTCATTGTCCATGACTCACGTCCGTATATTAGTAGATCGTAAGCTACAAAGTAAAAAAAAAACACACCAATTGTAAATGTTGAGCCGTGTTGTGTTGTTGCACACGTTTCGCTTGAGCGATGCTGTAATTTACCTAGACGTGTTAGTGCTGGTGACGTAATGAATATCGATTTTTTTTGTGATAGCTCGTGCAGAGGTCACATGACATGAAAGTGATTCATTCATTATCTAATAGCTGCTCGCCTTTACATTTTGTTTATTTTTTCATGAAGTACGTGCGTTACTGCCGCTTCTCTCACACGGAAAGCAGCATACAGGAGAATTTAGTTCAGTATTTCCGCCTGCCCAGCGTGTTCGTAGTGCTTTGGACGACGGGTGACAAGCCCCTGTGAGTGCGGTTCGATTCTGCGGGCTGGTAGAAACACCACAGGTTCTCCAGATTCACGGTGTTCGTGGCACCGAACTGAAGGTTTACGATTTCCATGGCGCCAAGCCGAAGAGCTGAAAGCTCAAGTGCTTCTGGATCGGAAAAAAGTTCAGCTTAGTTGTCGAATCATCATCACTGCACATCGAATCAATTAGTCCTTAAGTGCTCCGGTCTCCGCATCAGTATGTCTCTCAGCGTGTGGTAACTAACTACACCGGTTCTGTGTTGGTTTACTATTCTTCTGTGGATACCAGTATAGTGCTCTTGTCTAGGTACACCACAGGTGACTTCGTACTCTTGCAGTCTGGTTAATGTTGTAGTTTCACTACTATCACTTGAATCACTTACACAATCACACCATATTTGACTGGAAGTCTGAATTTCGTTCGTATCCTTTGCTTGATAAAGGCATTTTGGTCGAAACGTTGCTGTATATTAGTTAGTTTGTTCCTTTCATGTCAAAGGCGGCACATTGGGCAGAGGTTTTAGATCTCCATGTGATGCGGTTCGCTGCTAGCAATTGGAGATCTTGTATGGTTTTACATCCCAATAGTTTACTTTCTTGTTGGATTGTTCTTCGAAGAGTGGTCTTTGGTCTTCCACGTTTTCTTTTCCCAACTGGTGACCACATAAGGACTTGTCGATTTAGTCTCTATTCGTCTGATCTAAGAACATGACCTGAATATTTCCACTTTCGTTTTCATATAATATTTGATACGGGTTGTTGGTGTGTTCTATCTCTCACTGTGTTG